>KE372846.1:641482-656874 GCA_000418225.1 Zizania latifolia | reverse complement strand
GCGGGGAGGTCGGAGCGGCACTGGTAGAGTCCGACCACCGAGGACGACGACGCCGAGGTGGAGGTGAAGTTGGCGTAGGGAGCGTAGGGCGCGCTGTTGGCCACCGAGGTGAGCACGGACTCGACGTCCGACGCGTACCACGAACCGGATTCGTAGCGCCCCTGCGAGCAGCCGGCGTACACGAACCCGGAGTAGTCGTCGTCGCCGCGCGCGCGCGCCAGGAGAAGCGAGACGAGGAGGAGCGTCGCCGCCGTGCTCGTAGCCGTAGCCATTCTACTTCGTCCGCTCGCCGTGCGCTTGCGTTTGGTACGCTCTACGGGAGAAGGTTGTGATTTGTGAAGCTTCCGGATCGCTCGCGCTTTTAGGTGCGGGATCTTGCCTTGGTTGGGCCGAGAATTGGGCCTAGATGGGCCGAATCTGATAGGCCGGCGAATCGCGTGTGATGGGGCAAGATATCACGCGGGATTACGTGTAATGGCCCACGCATCCGGCGGCTTACCTCTCACTGTTGAACTGGTCTTACCATGTGGGCCTAACCGATTCGAGCCCATGTACATTCCCCTCATGTCCTCTTCTACACTTCGGAGGACACCCTCGAATAATTTCATTTTAACATATCTCCGTTTGTATAGTATAGATCTAATATTTCTTACTAGTGGTTTACCGGCTTAAAAAATATTAGTTTTTATTTTCGAATAAAAATAAAAATAATTTTTTTTATTTTATCATATAAACTCTAAATTCAACGTAATCTCGGATCCAAAGATATATCGAAAATCGCCACCCATATTGAATTTTGTACTAATTTTTAGATTGTGGTTTAAAAATCCGTGGTTTGGACGGTTCGACCTGAATAATTTCTTAACCTCTTCGTCTGCGTAAGTGGGAATTTACATCCGGTAGATTTTGTCAAAACGGTTGGAACATACAGTAGTACTTTGCTTAATTTGCCTCATCATTTTGAGCGCATAGAAAACCCACCTGATTCGCTTAGCAAACAGCTATTTTGCATAGATTGCTCCACATGCTGACACGATTGACACCGAATGTCCGCTCTGATATATGAACGACTTGGCAGCGTGAGCGTACAGACAGGGTGTTTGTTAACTGCACCGAGCGATCATGATCTGCAAGTAGAGAAAAGAACGACAGCTCTTCGTGATGGCAATCAAACGCGAATTATGATGCTACCGATGTAACGGAGACAGCCCTGGTTGGAAGAATGATTTAGGCCTGGTTTGGCACTGATGAAAGGATAAAATGATTGAAAATTAGGCGGATCATTAAAGTATTATTACTAAGTATTGATTATTTAAAAGTTAAAGTATAATCTTTTTTCTAAGAAATGTTTATAAAGAATTTTTTATAAAAATAGCATCTTCTGAGAGTTTGAAAAAGTGTGATGATAATTTGGATTTCAGCTCATACTTCATTTCAATTGCTGCGTTCTATGGGCTGGTCGACTATGAATGAGTCGGAACGTAAAATGGAACCTAATATTTAAGTAATATCATATATTAATACTCGTAAAATATAGTATTTATCTCTGAAGTAATCGTACTATTTAATTATTCGTTACTCTCCATAATTATTACTTATTGAACTACACTTTTCTTAATATACATATCACTATTTAAAACTTACCGTATTTTAAAACAAAAAAATAAATAGAGTATTGCCTGTTTAAAAAGTTAAAATAGATTTATTTTTAACCGACTTTTATAGATAAAGTTTTTTTTTAAAAAAAACTTGCAATTAAGAGTTTTGAAAAGTGTGGCCAGCGAATCAGCTCATGAGCGCAGCCGAGTGAGCCGCCCCGAAAGCAATCTGAGTACAGTACAGACAATTGCATTGCGCAATCACGGGCAACTACCGTGCAAGAGACACCAAATGTGTACAGTAGTAAAACAACCATATCCACAAGAAACCAACAAAACGGAGTCATAAAGGATTCGTCCCATCTGCAGATTCTTTCCACACTTGTTCATACAGCTAACATCACCTGTAACTTGCATGACGATGTGTTTTGTGTTCAGACATCGTCTCAATCGATTGCATGCCCTGTGCAGTGACAAGATGTTCAATCAGGAGATTGAATTAATGGAGATGCTCTCGTCAGCTGCCACTAATCATGCTTAGTTCTCCTACGATTTGCTTTTCTGCGCCAGCTTGGCAAACAGGGTCCCGTCGTAGACCTCTCTGACGGCGTCCTTGCGAAGGAGGCCGTCCTTGTCCTTTGCGAGTCTGTACAGCATCTTCCACTCCGTCGTTGCTCCGACCCTGCATCGAGCCCGGGCACAGCGGCAGTAAGATCACAGGGAGTCAGGGAGAACTATTTCAGACTTGTCGCAAAAACTACTGCATACCATCCAGCGTAGTCCCCGGGCTTTCGGTTCGCCTGAAGCAGCTCGTCTACCTCACTCGACGTCAGAGCGTCCGGCACGGTCTTGCCGTGCTTGGCGAATATCTCGTCGAACTTTTCAGCAACGAACCTGCAATCTTGAAGTTTTAGCAAACAGGTTGATATGCATTCACCGTAGTGGAAAATTTATATGAAACCCATGTACTGAAGTGAATCAGAAGATGTAAACAGCTGAAAGTAGCCTGGTGATGAGCCTGCAGGTCGCAGGCTGAATTACCTTCCTTCAGCGTCATAAGCGCCTGTATCACTTCCATGAATCCCTTTGTAGATGTTCTCTATGTAGATATCTAACGATGATGTTGCATTTTCCTGCGTGAAGTCGACATGATTGAACGGTTAATTCAAACATTTTTCCCATGTCATTTGATACATAAAAAATCGATCATTTAAAGCATACATACAGGGACGTGCTAATTTTCTTAGGAGCAGAATTAATTATGGAACAGCACAGTAAAAGAAGGGTAGCAGCCATCCAATTCACACGCATGTACTGTACCCTCTTGATGTGAAAACAAACATTTCCCAGGAATCCTTACGATTTGACACTGATCCTTATCTTATCTAACACTCGTACCAAAACTGTTGAAAGGTGAGGTTTGATTAGGACCGTAAGAGTGCAGTACAAGAAAGACTTGGGTTTTCAACACATCGAGTTCTGAGGTTGCTAGCCTGACACACGACTAGATGATCGGATGAGTTAAGCCCTGAATACGAATCTCGATATGGTTTGTCATCCTCCGTCTTTTCAGTGAATAACAGGATAAACAGGCAACTTAAATTCCGTAATGAAAAAGATAAAGAGTTCAGATATGATTCGAGACAGAGAGATGGAGAGATGTACAGGTCTGGTCTTGGAGGAAAGGGCGCCATTGATGAACGCAGCGCTTAGTCTGGAGAGGGCGGTTCCAACTCCGAGGGCCCGAAACCCTGCGAAGCACGCGTCGAGTATACATGAGGCGGAAATTCGAAAGAGAAACACAGCACGAACAAATCTGAAACCCGTGTTGATGATCCCACTAGCGAAACGAGAGATTAGAGGACGTGAGATCACCTTCGTATGTCTCGGAGTAAGAGACGACGCCGTCGTTGTTCCGGTCGAAGAACGCCGCGTGCTTCTGCAGCGCCGCCATGCCGCCGTAGCCCGAACCCTCGCCGTACGCCGCCGCCGCCCCCTGGCTCCCTTTCAGGATTCAGGACCGAGCAGCAGTCAGACAGGTCATCAGCAATCAAAAATGACAAAGGGAGAGAAAAAAAAAGGCAGAAGAGCGGGCTTACAGAAGAACATGGTTAAGAAAATGAGAGCAGCCACGGCCGCCGCCGGGGCCAACCGCCGCCGTCGAGCGTCCATCGTCCGTCCGTCGGCGTCGCGCGTTGACTGCTGCGGGTTCTCTCGCTCTCAGGGCGGTGTGCGTGTGGCAGTGACTGCCTCTGCCTAGATGTCCGCCTTATATATAGGAGGAAATCCAAATCGAAATCGTCGCCTCGGCAGTTGCCCGCACTCTTGAAACTCGCCTGCGTGCCGTGCCCTCGCTCCACCGTGCTCCTCTGCCATTCTAAGCAATCAGTTAATGACAATGAGATCACTATCATTAAGTGGCTGAGTTTAAATTTTGTGGCAGCTGCAGCTAATAATAAAATTTAGAGTTGGCTATATTTAGAATTTGCGACAGCAACACCTAATAATAAAATTTATAGTTTGCTATGTTTAGAATTTGTGACAGTTGTAGATAGTAATAAAATATAAAGTTTTCTAAATAGTTTGAATTTTTTATAAATAAAATAGATGATATTATGTCTCAATAACACTGGATTTTCTAAATTCTCACCTAGATATTTATCGAATGCTTATCAAAATCTTAAAGCTTTGTCCTATGTGTCCATCATGTATTCCTCATATTAAATTAGGCTATGTTTAGTAGAGTGTATTCCTCGTATTAATTTAGGCTATGTTTAGTAGAGTTTCTAGTAGCTATAACTGTTATCATAATCTCTAACTCCTGAAATAGTTTAGATTTTTGTACTGATTATAAAACTCAGTTACTGTATAATGTAAAAAACAAAGCTTAGAAACACTCATTGTGATAATCAAACTCGCCAAATAGACACTAGATGTTACTGATCAAGCGGCCTATCAGAATGTCATACTCTTTTTCAGCTGAGCATGAAACATGTAAATGACTATTGACTAGCTACACGAAATGGATTGGTTGGCAAAATGGAGAAGAATTGGATTGGCGCATTCGACCCGAAGATGATTAACTGCTTGAACTCCGTGACAGGGAGAAACAACAACGGCCAGATCAAAAACCGGCAGGAGGGCTGGTTGAAACGGGGTGAGCATCTGGCACCGGATCCCATTAGAACTCCAGTTAAACATATTGGAGCGATCCTAGTACTGTAACCTTCTGAAAAGTTCTCGTATCACATTTTTACCGTATAGTTTTCAAATAAAATCGGACCATATGACCTTCTTTCAAAAAAAACAACGGCCAGATCAAAAACCGGCAGGAGG
Organism: Zizania latifolia; assembly: GCA_000418225.1. NCBI lineage: Eukaryota > Viridiplantae > Streptophyta > Magnoliopsida > Poales > Poaceae > Zizania > Zizania latifolia. Next base: position 651,940 of record KE372846.1, on the reverse strand, counting down.
GCTGGTTGCTCTTGTGAGTGCGAGGAAGCCAGAAAAAGTCCGTGGTGTTGCTGAGACGGTTCTTCCTATGCGACGCTGCTTTTCCACCGTTTGGTGAACAATTTCTGCGTTTCTACGGTTAGTAAATAAAACTGTGTCGTCCTCACATGGATCTATGCTCCATCTCCACCAAGCTTCTCGAGATTGTCATATCTTCCTCCTCGACTGCCCGATAAGTTTGGTGTGCCCTTGAACACCAATTTCTTGGTAACTGTGAAAAATGTACTCTCAACTTATTCGTAGAATTTTATTGCTTCACTTAAGGTGATCTCTTCGTTACCGACTTTTGCCATCGCATCAAGACCATGGCACATGGTCTCGCTAATCTCGGCGAGCCCATCTCCAACCGTACTCTGGTTCTAACAATGTTACATTAATTAAATGACAAGTTTTGACACCGCACACCATTTTTTCCATGTAGAAACCTTTTCTATCATTTGTCGAGGCTCGATCTCACCTCCTGCTTGAGGAGATCTCAATGATAATGATATCACTATCATTAAATGACTGTGTTTAAATTTTGTAACAGCTGCAGCTAATAATAAAATTTATAGTATGCTATATTTAGAATTTGTGACAGCTGCAACTAATAATAAAATTTACAGTTTGTTATGTTTAGAATCTCATGTGTTAGACCGTGATAGCTGCAGCTAGTAATAAAATATACAGTTTTTTAAATAGTTTAGATTTTTTTATAAATAAAATAGATGTTCTTCTGTCTCAATAACACTATATTTTCTAAATTCTCACATAGATAATTATTGGTTGTTTATCAGAATCCTATGTGTTCATCACAAAATTCTCATATTAAATTAGATCATGTTTGATAGAGTTTCTAGTAGCTACAACTACTATGTAATTCTAATTTTCAAGCGGTTTAGATTTTTTAACCGATTATAAAACTAGAGGTTAATAATCAAGCAGGCTATCAGAATGCCATACTCTTTTTTTAGCTCAACAGGAAACATGTGAACGACTATTGACTAGCTACACGGAATGGATTGGTTGGCAAAAGGTTACTGTTTGCGAGTGAAAAACGGAGACGATCTCAGTTCTCACTGTGAATTGGATTGGCGCATTCGACGAGAAGATTATTAACTGCTTGAACTCCGTGACAGGGAGAAACAACAACGGCCAGATCAAAAACCGGCATGAGGGCTGGTTGCTCTTGTTCTTGTTCTTGTGAGGAAGCCAGAAAAAAGTCCGTGGTGTTGCTGAGACGGTTCTTCTTCGTATGCGACGCTGCTTTCCCACCGTTTGGTGAACAATTTCTGCGTTTCTACCTTTACGCAAACGAGAATCGCTTTCGAGCATTTCGCTCCGGCCTTTTCCAACGTGGCTGTAACTTGTAACCAATTACGCACACAGCAACACAAAGGGTAGCGGAGCAGAGCATGCTCCGAGCATGCAATCTCTGATGGTTAAAATGTACCACAAGTGAGTACAGTAAGACCATGAGGATATAATTTTTGAAGATAGCTGAATGCTACAAAGACTACAAGAAATCATCATCCTTTGTAGTCCTTGGGTTCTCTGTTTGCATATGGACAATCTCCTCCAGCTTGTCTGATGTTAGGGCATCGGGTACACTTTTTGCATGCATGGTGAATGTCTCATCAACTTTTCAGGGACAAACCTCCAAAGTTGAATATAGCAGTCGTTAATCTGGACGAATTAATCTTTTTGACAAACAATTAAGACGAGCCAAGGCAGTTGATGTGCAGAGTCCACAATGATTAAATTTAAACAATTTTATATTCTGTATATTTCACCATCCGCTAGATTAGTAATAGAAATTAATTTAAACTTTTTTAAAAAATAAAAAATTAATGGTTAGGATACATGCACCATAAAAATGTTCCCTCCGGCGCTGAGCGGGTCTCGCGGCGGTCTCGAAGTGCGCCTCGTTTTTTGCATGATCGGCCAAGTCACCCTCGAAAATTATCCATCCGAAGTTGGTGAATTCGTCCGTGGGCTCAATATCCACTAGAGGTTAGTGACTAACGCTGTGTCCATCAGGCGAGGCCTTCTCGTAAACTAATTTGGATGGCCCAGCCAAATCGACCAAAATTAAGGCAAAATATAGCCCAATTGGCCAATTCCTTCGCATGCCAAGCCCAAACACTAGCTAGCTGGTTCAACTGCTCAACTGGCGCATGCAGCCAGGCAGCACCAACCGCGCCGCCGAGCGCTGCGACTCTGCGACATGAACGTGTCAAGTTGCCACTTGAGCTTAGCTTTGAACTGCTCCCGGACCAGGCAATGATCTTGATCAGATCGGGTCGAGCTGCGCTGCCCCAGCTTGAACGAGCCCGTTCGTTCGTGCCGGAGCGGCGACGATTCTGCCTCCTCTCTCTTTCAGCTACTGCACGGAACGTTCGATTCCACGACTTGGCACGCTCGGCTGACGAGCAGAAATCACCGGGCTGAAGTACAAATATCCCAGGGATTAACTTGCTTTCCTCCGCTTCAAAAAAAAGGAGAAAAAAAACCCTACCAAAAGGGGACTTTTAGCTGGGCTGAGAATGGAGCGGAGACAGACCTGGGCAGCTGAGGCTTGAGCCCCAGCCTGACTCTAAAAATCCATTAAAATTATATTAAAATTTTATACAATTTTTTTTAAAAATAAAAAATAGTGTATTCAGTTCAGGTGTTAATAATTACTAGCTCCGCTCCTGGCTGAGATGTCACAGCGTCGGTGACGAAGCAAATCGATCGTCGTCTTCCTCCCCCGTCGTAAGAAGCGATCCCAGCGCGACGAAGATATGGAATCACCGCCGCCAAAATTCCACCGATGGTTACAAGCCGAAACAACAGATTAGTTAAGAATAATAACATCACTCTCGGAGTCTCGGTCTCGGGTGCATTGTGCATTTGTGCAAGCAAACAAAACAGAGGGCGCCAAGATGTCATTTTTTTTAATCTTCGGCTCGCTCGCGTAAGCGAGGACTTGTTGGGACTAGTTTATCTCCAAGCACCTAACGCCTTGACAGCGAGCTCCCGTGCATACGTGGACCAGAACAAATGGTGCCCACATTAATCAATCATCTTATAAAGACCCTTATAGAATATTTATAAGCTTAAACTTAATGGTTCAAATAAACTATTGTCCAAAAACTCTCACAATCTTATTCTAAACTATTTCTAAAATCTAATCTTATTTGTTTATGTTATTGTTTATGCAGTATATTGAAAATATTGTATTACCTTATAACTTATTTTATTTAGTGTTAATTAATAATACTATTATTTAGAATTTTTTTTGTCATCGGTGGCTTAAAGATGTAAATAAGCTCGTAAAGTCTCGAAACAGAAGTTTTTTCAACAACACAAATAGAAATGATCTTATAGCTTGTTTGGACAATAAATCTTGATTTATATACAGTTTATGATTTTTATGGTCATAAGTTAGCCACAAGCAGACCAGAAGATGCCACAATCGTATTCTGATTTCATCTCAGATTATTATGTAACAACTCTGCCGACCTGCCCCCAATAATTTTACGGACCCAGACAAATCCTACTGGCTATTGTCCCCCAGCAAGTCAAGCCAGTCTCCGCATTATTAATCCGAGAGGCGATCGAGCAGCGCAGCGCAGCGGCGGTCGCCGTCGAGCGGCAGTGCGGCGAGGCCCGCAAGAAGGCACCGGTTGGCTACTTGGCTGTTTGCTTCTGTCTCTCTGTCTCTGCATCTGTTTGTTTACTCATCGGAGCAGGGAAACACAGGGGGGTGCACATGGCCCAGCCAGTTCTTATCTGCAAGCCACGCTTTTGAAAAATCGCAGTAGCCTAGAGGTGCCAAGTGAAGTGACAGCGATAGGCGAGGCGCGAGCGGCCGGTGGGGCCCCGTCGCCGTCGAGGGAAAATTCAGTTTTTGGCTTGGCCCGGTTTAATAGCCAGATCCCCCCCCCCCCTCCTCTGCCGTGTCCAAAGATAAGAGTGAGAGCTTGGTTCGTTACGTGTCATGATCTTGCACAATTGTTTTGGTTTCGATCTTGTGATGCCCAAGAGGCGAGAGAGACGCTTCTTCAGCGATGGAAGGGAATCCTCCCAGCCATGGGTGGACAGCAAGATAGCCGGAGCACACACATGAGACGTGGTGTTCGTGGCGCGAGCAGCTGATTTTTTGTTGAAAAACTTCGTCATCGATTCATTAATTGTACCGCCAAGCAGAGACGGTTATTAATTACTGCGGGGTTTCTTTTTACACTTCGTGTTGCTCGAAAAGAAAGAATCTCGAACTGCTTTCGCATTGTTGTTCGATTGGTGGTGTGTCCAATTTTCCAGCTTCGATGTTTACATGGTGCTGAATCTTCTCGTCTCTGGAATTCGCGCCGCTATTTGCCGCGACGTGCGACGACGACGACACTGCAATTGGAGGAAGAGTCGCCTGCTCCGATCCGCACAAAGGGCACACGTACATCGTCGTCTCCCTCTCCGGTAAGGGCGGCCAAAATATACGCTCGATAAGGTCGAGCCCGGCCGGCCTGCCGCTGCACCGGGAGAGGACGCCGGCGACGTGCGCCGCAGCTCGTGCATGCTCGTAGCTTGGTTGGCTGGTTACAGGGCAGACTGCAGTAGCATGGCGTGCCGGGAGACGAGCCGGTCGAGCGCCTCACGCATCCAGCCGTGCTGGCAACCGTCCATCACCTGCTGCACCGTGGCCTGCACAACCCAATCGCAAAAGCAAGCACATTTAGATTTCGTTCTCATGGTTGAATTCGTTTTGGCGTAGAAATGTAGAGCAGCGACTCGCGTGTTTGCGGCGTTGTACTCACCCAGATGCGCTTGCGGGAGGACATCTCGGGCCACTGGAGGAGCTCGTCGGTGACGCGGAGAGGGAACATGATGCCCTCGTAGGTCTGGTCGTAGCGGCGGCTCTTGTAGTACCAGCAGCCGAGCATCTTCTCGGTGTCGCCGCGGACGCCGGCCTCCTCGAGGGCCTCGCGGCGGGCCGCCTCGTCCATGGACTCGTCGAGCTCCCACCCGCCCTTGGGGAACATCATGCCGTGCCCCTTCTGCGAGCTGATCACCAGCACCTCCAGCTCGCCGCCGCCGCGAACCCGGTAGGGGATGCACCCCACCACGATGCGCCCACCGGAGCTCGTGTACCGCTGCAGCTCGCGCCCCTGCCTCGCCACCAGCACGGCCATCGGAGCTTTAGAGCTTAGATTATGTCCGGTCGAGTTCGCGCGGACGAAGAAGACGATGATTGGGCTAGGAGAGTAGGATGGTAGAGCGGGATCGAAGCTTGGGGGAGCTGGTGCTTTGCGGCCATGGAGCTTGAGCTCGAGGGGTATTAATAGCGGGAAGCGCGTCAGGTCAATGAAGATGATGTTGCTGTCTCTGGCTCGCTGCCGAGAGGGCGATGGGGTAACATGGGCGTGGAGGTGGAGCACTGGAGCATCGACGAGCAACTGTCGAAAGGTTGCAGGAGGATCGTGGACGCGGCGTACAGATCTTCTGTGGCTCAACGCTCGCTTTTGGAGACAGATTCCGTTTGGCTCCCATTCATGGCCTGTGGTTTCCATAATTTCATTTCATTTCTTATTTTCATCAAGCCTGGCTAGTGTTTTATTTATCAAACATGTTAAACTAACTACTATGGAAATAAATGCAAAATGTGTGGTTGAGTTAGAAAGCTAAATGAAGGGTACAATTCTACCGGGATGGATTCATTTTTTTAAGATATTTTTACCTCTTTTGGTGTAAGTGCTTATAGGGGATATCAACAGCCCTAATCCATTTCTCGGCAGGAATTTTTCCATTAGGAGACAAGAATGAAGCTAATTTTTTTCCATGAGAGCAAAGCTCCCTTGTTGGATATGACATCCAACGACGAAGACAATGATCATCACCATATATCCCCACAGAGCCCCAAATATATGTAATTTCACTCAATCGTTTTATTTTGATTTAAAGCTCAACCAACCTTTCTTTAGACTTATTTTTTTACTTTTGATATGGAAATAGGACAGGGACGGAAACAATGACAAGGATAGAGACAAGAACAATTAAACACGGACGGGGATGATTACATATTTCCCACAGAGATTTTTTCTGCTGACATCCATTATAGTTATTAAAGGGGAGGGATGGGCAATGTGACTTTTTACTCAATATACTGTTGCTACAATTATTATTGCTAATCATGTATTTTATATTTACACTAATATTTAAACTAATATTGAAGCGGCGATTGAGAGGTGTTTATTTTTCAAACTAATAAACCTCTAAGGCATTTGTCATATATAACCTCTTACTTTCGGGTCCACCATTTTAAGGGTCATTTTTTTTTCTAAATGAACAGTTTGTAGCACATTGTCTTAGCAATCACAGTCACAGGCCATCAACTTTACTATAGAATATACTATGAGTCTTGATGTCCGTTTTCCTTTTTATAGATGGGGAGTACCATTCATTAGAAACTTCCACAAGAAATTTGCACCCCTAGTTGCATCACTTGTAATAAACAAAATGTACATACAAAGAACTGAAGGAGCACGCGTATTAGTTACTTGCAAGAAATTAATTTTACCATGGTTTTCAACTTTGGAGGCTGAATTAAGTTGAACATGGAGCCTTGCTTCCACATGTAGTAATGGACAATGTGAAGGACAAATAGTAGTATAGTACCAACAGATAAATGTTCAGAACATTAAATTCATGGAAAATATTACATGCACGTAATTTTCATGACTAGAGGCAATTGTTTATCGCTTAATATGTCTAACTTTAGAAGCTATCAAAAACCGCTTCCTTTGTAGTTATCATCGCGAGACAATTACTTTGTTTACAAGGACATATAGCTAAGCCTTAAATAACAAAAATAACTATACAGATTAGAAAAGTCGTGATAGCATCAAGTTTTAAAAAATAAACAACCATTAACTAACCAGCTAAACAAGGACAAATCCAGTGTGCAACATGTTTTGATATGTGATATCAATATCTTATCGATTAGTACAAATATCTTTGTCAAATTTAGTGTTGACGATAGCAGTTTGGTCTTCCTATAATTTCAATGGTCCATTAACAATGATTATTAACTGACAAATATAATATAACACTATTGACCTAAAATCATACATCTAGATTTGGGATTTGGTAGGAGATAAAGCCACAGAAACAGCCTAACCCTTCTCTACAGGTCCATGGACTGCGTCCACGCGAGTAGACCGGAGGAGATAGTGCCCCTGGTGCCAAGGAGTGGAGAAGAAGCGGACAAAGCGCGTACATGCAGCCGGAGTGGCCGTGGCCGCCCTTCGCAGCTGCTTCTCTCGTTTTCAGCTACGCGCTCGACACCCCTCTCTCTATCCAGCATGCGTTCTGCTCATAGCCACTATTGCATCGATAGTTACTCTATTCTCAATTCACAAACTAATAAATCATATTTACCTATTACATCATACAGTTTTTATTAACAAGTGACAGTTTGATAAGCTAGCCACAAAATTAAATTCGGGATGGCCAAGTCCATCTTCTCCATCAACTAATTCCCGCGCTAAATTGATGAGCCCGCGCCCCATGTTTACCGTATCCATCGGTGTCGCCGGTGACTTCGCTGCGTCGTTGTTGTCCTCCTCGATCCCCTTCCGACCGAGTTAATTAATTGCTTTGTTTAATTGGATTATGTGTGTAACGTCGACTAAAGTGAACCATCTCTCATCATGCTCGCGTTAGCTGCGTACCTCAAGTTGCGAAACGACGGCAGTTTTGCGGCGGCGTTCACACGCGCGCGCGCAGCGTGCGTCGTGGCCGTCTCGAGCTCCTCCTCGTCTTTTTTTCCCTTGTTTGTTTGAGCTTCTCTTCCGTTGTGAAAGACGACGACGAGGACGGAAGGGTTTTATCGCCTGAGCTGCTTCCTTCCGCTCTCTGCGTAGGCAGCAATGGCGCGAGAATTACACGGCGATGGATCACACGAGTTTAGCCACGTGAGAAACGCGACACATATATGAATCTCACCACGTTTCCAGGAGAAAGTGGAAACTACGCGCTCGTGCGTTTCCACACGGGAGATTCGAGCGGATACACAGGTGCGATGGTCTAACTCTGCTAGCTGCTGCATGCTTCAATTCGATCTTTAGTTATGTCGGAGTGCTAGCTAGTTTACTACACCGTTATCCATGGTAATTCCATCCTGCTCCTGCCATTGCCGTCGACGCGAAACTGACACAGCATGCAACGGGGTTCCTGGCTTTGTCGCGACCAGGTTTCTTAAAAGGTGAAAGGCATCACAACTGTATTGGATTTCTTCTTTTCTTGGCAGCTACTAGCTAGCTCTGGCTGGTGGACTACCAACCAGTCTACGGATGTTTCTTCAAGCTGATATATTTATCGTCATAGGGATTCGCACGGAAGTTTCACTATCATAGCACCCATACTGCACGCCGAAATTTTTAGCAGATATAAACGTAGATGCATCGAATCAGCTCGGTCTCTGTACAGAATAATTCAAGGAACGGATTTGCTTCTGATTCTTCTACGAAATCAGATCTGGATCTATGTCAGCATCCAACGGAGTACTCCTCCATGCAATGAACCCACTTTATTTTGGTCTAACTCGTTCGATCTCCAGCTTGAATTGCCATGTAGTGACAGGTAGCACGTTTGCTGTTTGGGACCAGTCAGGTCAGGGCCGTGTCCCGCAGCTGCAACCCAACCGCGCGACCGATCGACCGTGCAGCTGACGCCTCGCGCGCTCACCAACCGAAAGAAATCGCGATCGAGCGGGCGCGCGGTGGGCGCGCCCCCCCGGACCGCTCGCGCCGCCGAGGGCGAGGTGACCGCGGCGACGAACCTCGACAGGACATGCGCGCCGGGCCGTGCCGCGCGCGTCCAGCTGTGCGTGTCTGCCGCAACTTGCATCATATCATGCATGGCCATGGCCTCCACGGCTCCACCAACATGGGCACGCACGCACATTGATGGCGCAGCCCCACGCGAGCGTGGCCTTGTCGTCGTGCAGTGCAGTTGTTGCCGCCATATCTCTGCTTTGTTTTGGCTTTGCCTTGCAGCTTCGGCCTGTTTGGTCGCATCGCATGCCTCGACAGCGTCCTCATTGGCGAACGATCGAATGATTAGCTTCGTCTGTTTGCGACTCGCGATCGATCGAGTTTGCTGGGACCCGGTCGGCGAGGCGATCGACCTCGTTACGGAGACAGAGGAGGGTCGTCGTCGTCGTATCACGTCTGTTGTTGGGACGTCGATGCCGGCCGTGCGTACGCAGCGCCATGAATGCAGGCGACCAGAACATGCAGGTGTGTCTATCTTTATCTTAGTTACATGCAGGCCCCTGTTGTTATGCTTCGGAATTTCAGATCGACCATGCTCTAGTTGTTAGTATGGGTGCAACTTTGCCGCGCTGACACAGCTGCATTTTGATATGATACGATCATACGAACAGTTCAGTTCGTGGGAAGTGATCGTACGTGCAGCCATATGGGACCAAATCAATGGATCAAGTGCCTGCAATTCTACCTTGGAATTGCGTCGCAATTCATGTACATATTTGCCACTTAAAATCCACAAAAACATTTGATTGGTTTAATGCCTCCATGTGAACTGGAAGCTTTCGTCTCGCGCGTCTCTTTCTTGCTAGAATATCAGCAACCCGTCGTTCAGTTAGATAACCACCAAAAATGCCTTTCTTCCGAACTAGTTTATGCAGATAATCGTCCATTTTTTTGTACGAATTTATGATGCTCAACGATGCATCAACCGTCACCCCGTATAAGTGAGATTCGGTCTGGTCATCGACTGCAAAATTTTCTAATCGAGATGATAGATGCCCTGGAATATTTCTGCTGCTCTGCATGTTCCATGCATTTTGTGGCCAACTACGAGCTTAATTAATTTCTGTACGTGACTAAACTGAACAGTGACTACTTGCTAACTCGCTAATGTCTTAGCAGGTTAATTTGAAGTGCACATGAGTTATGAAATCTTGAGGTAATTTCGCATAGGATTACCTTGTATACTCCCTCTATCTAAAAATCTCCTACCTATTATATTTTCTATTTTTTCAAAAAAATTATACATATTTATAGTTTACATGTATATAAGTTTGAATGAGCAATAATACAGTTTTGTTTAACGGCTAGATTAAATTGATGTCACGTGACCCAGGGGTAGATCCACCTCCCGAGCAAGGTGGGCAGCCGCCCGGGCTTCATGCTAACTGGCCATGAAAGATTAATAATGTCCTATGCTGTAAATAACAGTGATTTAGTTAATCACCCTGGTAAACAGGTAAGCAGCGTCAAACACAGCAACATAAAACTTAGTTAGGCTTGGAAACTCGTTCAGACTTCATAAAATTTCTGGCTTCGTCACTGACGTGCCCTGACCAGCCATAGCTTAATCAGTCTTGTATGTACAGCTTCTTTTGAACCATGTATATTAAGATCAATATGACTA
>KE372846.1:621849-633605 GCA_000418225.1 Zizania latifolia | reverse complement strand
GCCAGTGCATCACGATAACCCTCAGCTGTCTGTGGAGGCCGAGCCTGAGATCACTCGCGTCTTCCGCTGCCTCGACACTGATGGCGACGGCCGCATCTCTGCCGCGGAGATGCGAGAGTTCTTCCGGTGCACGGAAGCAGAGGCCGAGGCGATGGTCGCCGCGGCGGACAGGAATGGTGACGGGTTCGTCAGCCTCGAGGAGTTCGGCGCGGTCCTGGAGAACAGGGAGGGAGAGTTGGGCACACTCCGTGCAGCATTCGCGGAGTACGACGAGAACGGAGATGGTGTGATCACCGCGGAGGAGTTGAGACGCGCGCTTCATCGGCTGGGGTTCGGCGGAGACGACCTGACGGCTGAGCGTTGCTTGGAGATCGTCATGGCCTTCGACAGCGACGGCGACGGCGTCATCTCCTTCGACGAGTTCAAGGCCATGATGGAGACCAGGTAAGCTTGATCCCGCGTATGTGCCTACCTACCACTGTAGTTAGCGTGTTAATCAGGACTAGCTTTGGGCTTTCGCGTTCTAATTGTTTAGATCAAGTTCATCCTGGACTTTTTTAGTGGTTAGATTAGATGAAAACTGATTGCGACTTTTTTTTGTGCAATGGTAGTTTGATGAATGAGAAAATTTCAAGGAAACATGCATGCAAACTCGTGTTCATCGATCGATTTTGCTAGCCGCGAGTATAATCCTTTATTCCCTTTTCTGCCTGATCTGATTGATCGCGTTTCAAGTTCCTACACCGTACAAAATCCCTTCGTTTGGATTCCTCGCGCGCTTGAATAGCAGAATAAGCGTACCGGTTGGTTAATTTCCTCTGCTGTTTGAATAAGCAGAGCACATAACGCGGGTAAATATCCACAGGCCAAACCAGAGCAAGTACTGCGTTTTCTCTGCACGAGAGAAGTTATCGTCGTTGCGACGTTGCTGCGTTTGACTTCGAGACTGCCATATGGGCGCACCGCGCACGGGCGTCATGGCTGGCTGAGAGGACGCGTCAGGACTCAGGTGTCACCCTCCGGCCGGCCGGCCGGCCGGGGCCTCTGCCGGTGAGCGCGTCCTATGTATCAAGCGTACATGCCGCCGTTGGATTGGCAGGTCGAGTCCATCATACGTACTGCACGGCTGCACGGCGTATGATTTGATTCTTCAGGTTGAAAAATACCGGCACGTTCCATCGCGCACGTACACCTCCTGTCGCGTGATGGATTGTTTAATCCGGAGCGGCGTATAGTAGCTAGCCATGTACCTGCGGGTCTTTTCTTCTTTACGATCCATCAGCTGAGCTGGGAAATCTGCCATGCCCATGCAACCAGGGTCTTCGCTAATCGCTAGTTCGTCAAACAGGAGGCATAGGCCTATAGAAAAGTACGCCAATTAACATCAGTCCAGAGGAGACGTGGCACCCTGTTTTTCAGAAAATTTGGAGCTCTGTCGTCTTCCTTCTCCTGTGACTAAACAAGGTAACACGGGACACTTGTCTTCAGCGTCAGAAAGTCTTAATGAATGGACCCTTGTCGTCAACCTCTTGGCACGAGGTCACTGTTAAGAAACAGTGCAGTCAAAGGGCGCATTGGAAGTCGCTTATTGTATGGATCCTACGCTCTCTGCCTCTACCCCACAGACTAGTCAGAGCCTCAGAGGCTCAGAGCTCGAGCTTGAGCTCGAGAATTCATCTCCTCTTGACCGTTGTTGCCTTGCGCAGTTGCGGCACTGCATGCCACCCCGTGTCTGCGGCGCGCAGCTCAACACACCTACCGCCACCGCGGCCATACAGCCATACTTCGCATTGCCACGGCGAAAAGGGAGGAGATGGACGCCGACGCCGGCATGATCCCGACCTCGTCCTCCGCCGAGACGTCGCCCTCTTCCTCCGACGTCAACACCGAGGTACCCAAGAATCATTGGCCGTGTCATTGCATTTTGCCTCTAATCATGTGGCTATCTTCATATGCGTTGTGTATGTTGCTCTGTTGCTAGTCCACGGGATCGTTCTTCCGGGACCGGAGCACGACGCTGGGGACACTCATGGGCGTCTCCTTCGCCGATGCGGAGGAGGCGGAGGAGGAGGAGCAGCAGCAGCAGAGGGAGGCGACGCCGGACGGAGGAGGAGAGGAGAGGGAGATGCCCCCCGCCGCCGCGGCAGAGATGGAGGACGGGCGTAGGTGGCGCCGGAGGTGGAGGCGGAGACGCTGGCGCAGCGCCGGTGGCAGCTGGTGGAGGCTATGCAGGGACGACGTCAGCGGCACGACGTCGCTGGGCCAATTCCTGCACATGGAGAGGCATCTCTCGGACGCCGGCCTACTCTGCGGCGACGGCGTGGAGCAGAGGCTGTTCGACGGCGGGAGATCGCGACGGAGGGCACCGGCGCGGGAGGAGAGGGTCAAGTGGCAGCTAAGGAGGTCGGCGCAGGGGTCGTCGTCGCTCGTGAGGTTGCCGGAGCTGCTCACCGCCATCTGCAGTGGCAGAGCCTGATTTGTCAAATCACACGTGACTTTTTCTCTGTTTTAAAAGCCTTCCTCTTCCACATGAATGCGTCAATGTTCATGGGATGAGATTGTGCGATCCTTTTCTTCTTTCATGCCAGGATTTTAAGAATTCAGAATTCATCTGTTTCCCTTTCGTTGTGACATCACAAAATAGTATAGTGGAATCTCATATTTCGATTGTGCCAAGAGAAAGACAACTATGCAATGCGCAGCAGAGGTTCACGGATTCATGAAACATGAATAGAAGCTTGGCATGTGATCCCCGCGGCTATTGCATCTGCTGGTTCACTGGAGTCACTGCAGGACAGCACACTGGTCGCCTGAGCCAGGCAGGACAGCATCTGTTCGGAGGAAGTCTGCGCACTTTATAAAAAATATATATAAGAGCTACCTTATGTACACCTATTAAAATAAACTAAAATTAAAAATACCTGTGACCCACAGATAATCGAAAAGTCAACGCAGAAAATTAAAAAGTTAGCACAAAAAATTAGAAAGTCTACGCAGAAAAATTAAAGATGATCTATTACCTTCTATATCACTATCTTTAATCTTAGCTGTTAGAACAAAATAAATAGACAGACCACCGGATCAACACAGTAATCACACAAGTATAACCATAAGTCTAACTACTAGAGTAAATTCCTTTTTTAGCATTGTATTCTCTTTAACCACTACCACTTGAATGACAAGTGAAACTAGAGAACAGATATAATCCACATTGTACTCTACTGGATTTCAGTGGCAAAATATAAACTCTTCTAACCTACTATCACACAGTATTGCTACTAGACTATCCAATCCTCTTGAGTTTTTTTTTTCGCGGGAAAGGAGGTGGCTGTAGACTGTAGTTAACTATAGTCTATAGTTACATTTTTTTTCAAAGCAAGTCAACTATACTTGGTTACACACTTACACACTTGACACTTTATATTCGATATGCTTGCTGTTTTTTTTTCGCGGGAAAGGAGGTGGCTGTAGACTGTAGTTAACTATAGTCTATAGTTACTTTTTTTTTTCAAAGCAAGTCAACTATACTTGGTTACACACTTACACACTTGACACTTTATATTCGATATGCTTGCTGTTTCCACGGGGTTCTAGTCGTCGGCCCACTCGGCCGGGTTGGGGTGGGCGGAGAAGTAGGCGAGGAGGCCCACGAGCGGCGCGTTGATGTAGGTGGTGGGCTCGGACTGCTGGAACGCGGCGCGCGCGTCGGGGAACGAGTCGGTGGCGTCGCTGGGGCCGCCCACGACGGCGCCCACCAGAAGGTTGGGGTTGGGCGCCGCGCTGGCGTAGTAGGCAGCGCCGGCCTCGCATCCGATCCGCGCCGGGTGGGCGGCGACGGACGGGATGGAGCTCCCCCGGTGGTGGATCCGGCGCGGGAACCTGGCGCCGTAGCCCACCATGTAGGACATCCGGAGCGGGTTGTCACCGAGGATGTAGTCCACCTGCCGCTTGGCCACGCGGCGGAGCTGCACCGGCGACGCCGACCCGCCGCCGCCGCACATCACCCGCGCGCCGGCGTGGCTGAGGTAGTTGGAGTAGGTGAGCAGCAGGAACGACAGCGACGTCACGTGCTGCATGTTGCTGCTCCCGACCTTGAACAGCAGCCCACCTGCATGCGTTCCACACACCACACACCATGCATGCGATCAAGTTGAGGCTGAAGATGTGTGATTTTTACACGGTTCAGAAGACGGTGGTAGACTAACCTGGGGAGTACTGGATCTGGGGGTGATTAGAGATGCCTGGGAGGAGGGTGCACATGAAGTTGTCAGCGTTGACCCGAAACGACTGGAAGTACTCGTCCTTCCCCATCAACACCTCCTGCAGTAACAGCAGTGTAATAAACACACGTACATTCTACTCTTGATTTATACAGTCGTTTGCAGTACTAGTAGTAAAATTCTGTCGGTGTTTTCAGCATCGCAATTCGCACAAGAGAAACAAGAAAACAACCCGTGAGCCCTGAAAAGCGTTCTTCGCTGCAACTGGCCTTGGCTGAGCACCGGCAGCATCCGGAGGCACAAGGACCTAGGAGGCTATGATAGGAGGAGACCAATATTACTGGTTACAACAGACAAGCATGCTCGTACAGTCCAAGCCTCCAAGGTAGTGGTAGAAGACGATAGGATCATAGGAGTACTAATCCTGCTATGTCAGTGTGCTGGAGCTGGACATCAGTTTAATGTCACAGTGTCACTGCGACACTGCCGTAGGTTATATATTCAAAGACTAGCATAAAAAAGGCTGATTTGAGCCCCAAATGAAAAGGTTGAAAAGCTCAATGCCGTACACACCCTTAGGTGCATCGTGCATGCGTTTGCAGACGAATATGTGTAGCCTTCCGTGACATTTGCAGTGACAAATGGTGTAATGGTGTTTGCTGTGTGTTTGTGCATAATTGCAGAGGCTAATGAAAGGGAGGGGGAATGGTGCGGTTACCTTGGAGATGAGGACGTTGATGCCGGCGTGCTTGTTGTCCCAGCCGAACTCGTTGATGGAGTCGCTGGCGCCGAGCACCACCTCGTTCTTCTTGATGTACTCGCGGTACTCGCGGCGGCGCGACGCCTTGTGCAGCCATGCCGCGCCCCACAGCAGCTCGTCCTGGTACCCGGAGTAGTCGCAGTAGCAGGGGCACACCGCCGCGTGGAGGCTGCTGCTGTAGGGGCCCCTGTACCTGTCCGCGAACTCAAACACCTACACGAAAACACCAATCAAATCAATGGCGCGCGCTGCACTCCAAGGACAGAGAAGGTGAGGAGGTCTACTCACGGAGATGGCGCGGTCTAGGAGGCGCTTGGAGTAGGCGGGGTCGGCGTCGCGGAAGACGATGGAGCCGGCGGCGAGGGCGGCGGCGGTCTCGGCGGCGACGTCGGAGCCGGGGTGGGAGGGATCGACCTTGTAGATGGTGCGGGGGGTGTCCATGTCCTCGGGGCGCTCCCAGCACGCGTGGTCGCGGAAGGCGTCGCCGACCTGGACGTACACGGTGTTGGGCTTCGCCGTTGCCTTCATCAGGTAGTCCGTCGCCCAACGCACCGCCTTCCTCGCCTCCTCCTTGTGCGGCCCGAAGCTCCGCCCGAAGTCGATCAGCCCCCACGACATCAGCGTCGCCGTGAACGCCATCGGGAACCCGAACTTCACATTGTCGCCGGCGTCGTAGTAGCCTCCCGTCAAGTCCACCTGCATGCCCGGCACGTCATTCACAGGGCTACATTACCAATACCATTCCTAAAGTTGTACATTGGGCATGGCATACGTACACCGGCGGCGGCGCCATCGTGGAGGCCGGAGTCGCCGCGCCAGCGGAGGCGCTGGTCGGGAGGAAGCCTGCCGGAGCGCTGGCCCTCGAAGAACAGTATGCTCTTGTGGAGCGCGTCCCCGTAATCATGCTGCGCCGCGGCAGGCCAGAGCAGCAGTGCCAGCATAGCCGCAGCCATGGCCGCCGCCGTCGCCTCGACCCTCAACGACGCCGCCGGCATTGCCGCTGGAATAAGTGAAGCTAACGCAATGGCAATGCAGCACCACCGCTAACAAGCTCGTTGCCGGCGCAGAACCTTTCGCGAACGCTCGATCGACGTTTCGGCCGGCGACCGGCTGAGCGAGTAACAGAGTGAGTGACTGAGTGAGGCGTGGACGCGTTTACTCCTTCTGCTCTGCTACCACACCACAGAGTGATCGATCCCGGCAGGCCGGGGTTTAATAATGGCACGGCGGTGAGGTGGTGGCCGGAGATAGCCGAAAGGGCGGGCGGATAAATGTGCCACGTGACGGGCGCTGGCATGGACCGATCGATGGAATGACGGGTGGGGCCCGTGGGGGAAAGACGGCCTAGGACTCGGGCCAGTGCGGCGTCGACGCGTGGATGCGGCGAACGTTGTGGCGCCGGAGGCACACTGTGCTGTGCAGCAGGTTCGGTCAGTTGGTTCGTTTCGGCCGTTGGCCTCTGAGTGGTTTAATGCTTGGAAACGGCTTTTTTACCTTTCACTTTTTACTTCTTCTCTGACCTTCAGCTTTCAGTTTTCACCTCTGTGATGATAGTTCTAAGCTCAGTAGTTATCTCCATTGAAACTCTATTAAGGCCATCTCTCTTGTTTAAGGCTCCACGTTAATACTGCTAGGAATCCGGAATTATATTAGGTATCTGTTTAAGATACTCTTATAACTAGACGTAATAGCAGGAGTAGTTGTAGGCTTTAACCGCGTGCCGAATAATCGTGCATGAGTACAGGAAACCTTTCGGCACCCGTGCATTGCAATCTAGTGACTCGTGAGATCCGGCGGTGTTTGTTAAATGTGACCGTTGGGCCGGGGCGTGCATGCATGGGGGACCGTAGGATGGGGCCCTCGGCATAGCGAGAGTAAGATAGGGTGACGAGGTGAAGGACGGAGAGCCGTTAAAGCAAACTGGAGAAGATGATGACAACGACGACGAAGAAGAAGAATGATACCTCGCGTCGCGAAACCCGTTTTCTTGGATCTTTGCTGCAGGTATGGTGGAAACTGGAAAGGTTTGGCGCCTTGGCGATGGCGAGTGTCTGCGCGTTTCTGACGGGTTGATCGATGGATCGATCGATCTAACGGCTAAAGAAGTAAAGAGTCGACGAGGACGTCCTGTTCACTCTGCGTCCAGTGATTGATGCCCAGATGCAGGCGTGCAGACGCTAGCTAGCCTAGCAATGCATGGCTCTCGATGGGGAAAGCCGGAAAGATCGCTGCATGCTTCGCCGCTTTTGACGTCAACAGCAGCGGTGACCGGAGGGGAGCCTGGCTGCGTGTGCAGTGATATCACTAGTGGCAACGGCAGTTTTCAACGCGCGTTTAAGAACATTCGAGCCAACCCGTGACCGAGTTTATAGGTGGGAAAGTTTGCTGTTTGCTGTACTTGATAGGTGAAATGCTATACCGCTCTTGGCGCTCATGGGGCCGGACGCCGGAGCCAACCAACGGCCGAAACCGTCAGCGTTGCTTTTAGCCATGCTGACTAAAAGCAACCGAAGAGCCCCAGGACAGACTACCCAGCTGCACACGAGTACATGACCGCTGGATCATGGTGTCATGGAACGACCAGTATACATAAGTCGGCTTGGGGCGGCGGCATTCTCTGCAGGTTAGAAATGCAGTAAGGATCCGAAATGTTGGTCACAGCTTCGAGTCTGTAGGCATTAGGCAATAGGTCTTTGCCTTATCACCGTTAATAAAATGCCAGACTAAAGCTCGCTCACTCACATTGCAACGGGGTTGGTCCTGTACACGAATTACACGTACCTCCAAATCTCAGTAGGAATCTCACGAGCTTCTTTCACCTTGCAGGGTATCGTTGGTTCACGTTATGGATAGATAAGAATTAACCAAAAATCAAATAAAACTAAATATAATTTTATTTTTTAATATTTAAAAAATCGAACTGAACTATTTTGGTTTTATTAATTTTAGCAAGATATTTGGTTTCTATTTTCAAAAACCGAAATTTCCACGAACCGGAAAACCGACTGTTATTCACGTCCGATTGAATATTTCTGAAGAGTCTATTCAAAACCTGAAAGGCCCGTATGGTCACAGACGAGGCCAGCCCAAATGGCCGTTAATCTTCCGAAACGAAAGAGGCCGCTTGCGGCCAATCCGCCATGTTCCGAGCCACGATTCCAAGCCCAACAAAATTCGTCCCTCCCCGCGCGCCGCGCACGTCACTGACGCCTTGCGCGCGCGCGCACGGTGCTCGTGTTCGCCACATCTCGCGAGGACGAAGCACCGAAACGGCAGTACACACATCTCACATGGACAGGACAGCATTAACCCCGGGTAGAGTCCACTGCTGCAACCACAGTGACGCAGCACGAAACACCTCTCCGATCCAACGGTCTCGCAGTAAATAATCGCAGCAGCAGCAGCCGGGGCGGTACACTGACAAGGAGCAGCAGCGCACTGCCTCCCCCGGCCCCCGCGCGCAACGGTCCGTCCGGGGAGACGCGTAGCAGTAGCCGGCCGACCACCCGCGCGCATCGGCGGGCTGAATGCGTCCGCGAGACCGCGAGGGGACCCGGAATTCGCCGCGACGCACGAGCCGCGCGCGCGCAGCGCGCGTCGGTCGGTGATCCCGCCGGCGCGCTCCCCGGACAGAGCGGGGGAAAAAGAAAGAGGAGAGCGCCACGACGCCAACTTTAACGAACCCCAACGAACGATAAAGCCGCCCCAACCGCTGCGCAGCGTCAAAAAAAATAGAGAGAAAGAGGAGAGAGCTCATCACTGCGCCGTCCCAGTGCGTGAGTCAAAGCTCCCGGCGCGGCCGGAACGGTAAGGATGAGGGAGCAAGAGGAGGGCCGGGAGGCGGGGCGCCGGGGCGGGGTCGTCAGGGCGCTGCTCGGCCTCGGCGGGATCGCGGAGGGGGCCGCCATCGCCGCCGCCGTCGCCGAGGGGGCCGTGCAGAGGAAGGCGGGCTCGGGGGACGGCGGCGGCGGCGAGGAGAGGAAGGCGGTGGTGAGGGTGCTGGCGGCCGACATGCCGCCTGCGCTGCAGCGGCGCGCGTTCCGCTGCGCCCGCGACGAGCTCGCCGGGATGCCGCACTCCCCGCGGCGGCTCCAGCCCAAGCGCCTCGCCCTCGCCCTTAAGAAGGTAAAGTTTATTGGCCGGCAGAGTACTGCTACACGCCTACACCACATGGAACACTTACTATGCATATACTTCAGAACTCCATTACTTCTGCTTTGCCGATTTGCGTGTTTGCAAATTGCCTGTGGAGAAACTTGCCTATCAGGAAGAACCGGGCTCGTGTTTGTTCCCAAAGATGCAATAGCCAATGGAAGTTGGCTAAGTATTTAACCATTGCTGTTTTTTAGTTTCGGATTAGTAGATCACCTGAAACTGCTTCTTCCTTGCTACGACTAAGCTAGGAACACGAAAAATGGTGAGCTAGCTGCAGCCTGCATAGTTCATAGTTGCACATGCTTCTCGCGGCAATGCACTCATAACTGATGTGCTACCATAGTACCATGTGTCCATTGTCGGGGCCTCACCATGATAAGGATATTTGCAAGTGCAGTCATGTCAGTGCTGATTGATCACACCCGTTTGGTGGTTGCATAAATGAATTGTGTTGTGTTGGACTGTTGGTTGCCCCTGTAGGCTGTCTTCATGCACCTGAAACCAAAAATGTCCTGTTGTTTGTCATGGGGCTCATTTGGAAAAACTGGAAGGGTGTGAGAATCATTGGCAGCTCAAGTATCAGTCTCTGAACACCTAAGCAGTGGGGTCAAGTTGAATGAACTGCGGCTCTTAGCTTGTGGGTGTGCTAACATTTCCTCACGCAACCTATAGCATGTAGCTAACTACCAGTGCTAGCATTGAATACGTTGCACAATCAGATTGTCATCTCATTTGGTTGTCAATCTGTCATTCTTGTACAAAAGGATATGTGAGCTTGACCATGAGGATGCATCATTCGACTATATACCTTTAATTTGCATAGCATGGTACAGTTTAGTCTGCCACTCATAAATATTCAGTTTTTGGCTCCATTCTTTATATATGGTAATGGTTTGAGGGTTCACACGAACGAATCTAATGCTAAAAACTTAGCAATCGCCTTTAAACATTGCCGCATCGTAATATAGTCTGATAATCTGTTCTACTTGCCTGAATCCTGAATAAGCTCCAATCAAACAACCAACCAAATCCAGGACCATTCCATGCAATTCTATGTCCATTCTTATCAAACAAACCATACATTCCTAATATTTGTCTTCAAATTCCATAACGCGGCATTTTGTCTGTGTTCATCTATTCCCATGTGCAATACTCTATATATGATGGGAGCTTACCCTGTGTTGACAGGAGTTTGACACTGCGTATGGACCAGCTTGGCATTGCATCGTAGGGACGAGTTTCGGTTCATATGTCACGCACGCCCGGGGTGGATTCTTGTACTTTTCCGTTGATAAGGTCTATATACTGTTGTTCAGGACGGCGGTGGAGCCCTTGCCGCATTGCGATGACCAGACGAATGGCTCATGAATTTGTACGCTGTGGGGGAGCGTCCCAAATGCATCTGTTCAGCCAGACGAGACCTTGTAAATTGCATGGTTTCTTCGATGGCAACGGGAACTTCTTTTGACGTTTATGGTTCCAATGTCAAGAAGTATTTGAGTGGCTAGTGTGATCTGTTAGTGTCATGGCTGAATGCGGTGCACCGTAGATTTCTGATGCCCATATAGAGGGTCAGTCGGTCAGATAGGAACGAAAGCTGGCCAGGGAGCAAAAAAAATGGTGTATACTGACTGGGAACCTTTCAGGATGCATTGAATCAGTTGTAACTCATTTTCTGTTGTTCAAGGCAAGAATCACCGGCTCTGTTAATTCCAGAATCATCTATCGGTTTCGACAGTTTGATTTTTCACACAAAAACGAACTTCACCATACAAACCATATCAGTATTAGCAATTTCATCTCATATATAAAGGAGGCATAAAGATCTACTACCTGGTGAATGATAGCGTGAATATAAAACAACCAATGAAAAACTGGACAAATTCTGTTGTTTGAGCTAAGTTCCTGCCTTCCTGGTATATACAAGGAGCAAAACAGTCAGATTGGTGCTTGAGGTGACATCGATATTTAAAACAACAAACATCTCAATCACAGACAATAGAAACACCGATTTTATTCAGACGACCATTTCGGCCTCTCTCAAACTTGCAGGAATTCCTACGTCTAGTCTCATTGTGGCTTTGTACTTCTCCGGCACTTTTGCGCCAGCCTGAAAACACATCTCAACAACGGCCGGTGCCTGCCCATAGAAACTCTTTAGATCCCTCTGTAATTCCTCCCCAGATTCTGGCATGTGCCACACATATCTGGGAGGTATCAAGTCATCGATCACTGCTGCCTGCCATCCATGCTGTCCATTCCTCTGCTGGTGTTTGAACGCACCACAGTTCCGTGCTTTGTGGCCACTTGCTCCGATATGAACCTCTGGGCAGTATCCACAAACCCTCACCGCATAACTTTTCATAAGCTTCAAGGCATCATCCCTGACTATCTGCCATGCTTCGAGTGTTTCCTCAGCAAGAGCAACTGTCTCCCCTGGGCTTGCAGGCGCCATAATCTCATCATCATGTAATTCTGCAAGAATTGGATGCTCAAATCTGTCAGGCTCCAGATCTGGTAGGTCATCTTCATTTGCATCGACAAACTCATTCCTTCCGATTTTAATAATTGGTTTTCTTCGACGCTTTGTGGGGTATTCAGGGAGGTCAACTCCAGCCTGA
>KE372846.1:582987-598687 GCA_000418225.1 Zizania latifolia | reverse complement strand
GACCTCGCGTGGCCCCGCCCACGCCTGCGTCGCCGCGCTGGCCTCCATGCCTTCCCCGCCTAGCCCCTCGTGTGGCCGCGCTGGCCTCCGCGTCACCCCATCGCAGCCCCTGTGCTAGCCTCCTGACTGATGGGTAAACGGGTATACCCATGGGTATACGGCGCCCGTGGGTAGTGGGTATGGACACGATGTTTTACCCGTTGTGGGTAGTGGGTTCGGGTATGAAATTTTTTCATGGGTACGGGTATGGGTATGTACTACCTGTACCCGTGGAGCCCCAATTGCCATCCCTAGCCCTTGTCGTTGTTGCCGCTGCCAGCATTGTCGGGGCAGCGGGCAGGCAAGGCAGCAGTGGCAGGGGACCTGCGGTTCGGCATGGGGTGGCATCTCGCTGGGCACGCACAGTGGCGACAACTCCCTAGGCACACATGATGGTGGCAGACACCACAATGGTGAGGTGGGCTTGCTGCTTTGCTGGGCGTCAACACAACAGCTCGGCCATCGGGTGTCTAAGAACCTGTTTATTTGCTCACTGTATTTCCTTATAAGCATAGTCTAGGAAATATAGTGATACAGTCTAAGAAAAACAAATTGTTCACGAGTATGTCATATTTTTATAAGTGTTGATTAATTTTGATATATATATTATATATAAGTGTATAGCCATATCAGAGTTTTTTTTGGAAAACGATGTATGGAAGTATTGCCATACCATGTATCTGTATCCGCGTAACGTAGATGCAAACTTCAGAAGTCAAACTTTGTATTTTTACAGATAATTAGTTGAATTATACATATGTTTAGAGATAAAAATGGTATCATTAGATTCATATTTCAAAGTACTTTCATTTTAGCATGATTTTATTGTTATTAACAACATATTAGAGAAGTTTATGGTCAAATTTTGATTACGAAGACCGGACCCAAGTCAACCACAAGAAATGGAGTACTAGGCTACTAGCATAAAACCCCAATCCAATATATATCTTCTGATCTTCTGATAGTTTCTTACATTCTACGGGCTTATTTGTTTCAGCTTCTGGCAGCTGCAGCTACTTTTAGAATCTAAAGCTAAAACAAACGGTTTAGATTCTGAACTCAGATTGTGAGAATCAGTAGTTGTAGAATCTGAATGAACTAGAATCTAGAAACTGAAAAACACTAACTTTTCTAGATTCTCATCAACTAGATACTTAGACCAGCCAGCTACTTAAACCGGCCAGCTAGATACTTAGATCAGCTAGCTTCTAAGAATATCCAGCTAAAACAAACAGGCCTGTAATCTGTACAAACTTTTAGGATGTCAGACTATTAGTTTCTTTCACAATTTTATATTTGTGTCATTATGTCATTTTTGTTTCATTCGAAATTATACAGGCAAAAGTTACTAAGCTATTTGTGTTGTTAATGCAGCTATCCCCCCTTTTTCGATGACATTGCTGCTCGTTTGCTTCCAGTCATCCCGTTAATAATTTATAGGCTTATTGAGAATGATGCCACAGATATCGCAGACAGAGTTCTTGCATTTTATTCTACCTTCCTTGCCTTCCATCCTCTAAGGTTTACATTTGTGCGGGATATTCTTGCATATTTCTATGGTAATCTTCCAAGTAAGTTAATTGTTAGGATCCTCAATGTGCTGGGTGTTAGCACCAAGGTAGACCTTATATACTCCTTTTGAGTTATTATGGCAAGTCCTGCCCATCCGGTTTAATTCTTACTAATGTGTGCATTTTACAGACACCTTTCTCAGACTCCTTTGCTCAATATCTTGGTTCATCAAATTCTTCTATTTGCCCACCACCGGAATACTTTGCCAACCTTCTGCTTGGCCTTGTTAATAATGTCATACCTCCTTTGAGTTGCAAGTCCAAATCAAACCCAGCAGATGGTTCTGGCAGTATAGGGCGCACAACTTATAACAAGCTTCATACATCTTCCGCGGGAGGAATCAGTAACACTGATGGTCAGAGGGCATTTTATCAAAATCAGGATCCTGGGTCATATACACAGCTTGTTTTGGAAACGGCAGCTATTGAGATTCTCTCACTTCCTGTGCCAGCTTCCCAAATAGTGTCCTCTCTAGTTCAAATAATAGCACATGTACAGGCAATGCTTATACAGTCGAATAGTGGTCAAGGAATGTCAGGTGGTTTGGGGCAAAATTCTGGGTTGCCAACTTCTTCAGGTGGGGGAGTTGAACCTGTTGGTGGCAACCGACCAAACACTGCTGCAAGTGGAATCAATGCAACTAACTTTGTTTCTAGAAGTGGCTACTCTTGCCAACAATTGTCTGTTCTGATGATTCAAGCATGTGGTCTATTGCTGGCCCAGCTCCCACCAGAATTCCACATGCAACTGTACTCAGAAGCAGCTCGGATCATAAAAGATTGTTGGTGGCTTGCTGACAGTTCAAGGCCTGTTGAAGAGCTTGATTCTGCGGTTGGGTATGCACTGGTGGACCCTACCTGGGCTTCTCAAGATAATACGTCTACAGCCATAGGTATAACAACAAACTTTGACATGTTGTTCCTCCCTGTTCAATATTTTTTGCTCATTCAGCTAAGCTTTAGCTTATGTTAGAGCAGCTCCCCTTAGTATGTTCTGTTTCTTGCAGGTAACATCGTTGCCCTTCTTCACTCATTTTTTAGTAATCTTCCATATGAATGGCTAGAATCTACCCATACTGTCATCAAGCATCTTCGGCCTGTCAATTCAGTTGCCATGTTAAGAATTGCTTTCCGCATATTGGGTCCCTTATTGCCTCGTCTAGCCTTTGCTCGACCTCTGTTCATGAAGGTATGTTTGGTTTCCTTGCCACTTCCTAGTTATTCAAAAGCTTTATTCTTTAGGTTTTGCATTATTAAGTTGGAATTGATTTTAGTTTGCTGAGGACAGCTTTGTATGATATTGGCTCTTTGAATAGGATCGATACATGTTGACTAGCAATCAGTACCATAGGATCGTGTTTCATCTTTTAACATCTTCAAGATTTCACTCGTTACATTTTTTGACTTTCTGTTGTTAGAACCTACGAATTAAAACAATTGTGTAGTTTCTGCTTTGCTTTGTGGTTTCTTTCATGTAATTAAGCTAAAAATGAACTGCTTTTCACATTTACTTTCCCTCTATGGTCTATGTATATCGTATTATGAAATTTGTTCCCTTGACTTACACACCACCAACTATGCTATATGAAGAAACCACATTTCTTGCTCTCTTATGCTGTTGGAATCTGCAGACCTTGGCTTTGCTGTTCAATGTGTTGGGGGATGTATTTGGGAAGAATTCTCAGGCTGCACCTCCTGTAGAGGCATCAGAAATCTCAGACATAATTGATTTCTTGTATGGCACAATTCATCTTTTCCACACTTATCATCTCCCTGACATGTACTATGTTTCGGTTCTCATTTTACATTTGACTGTCACTGCATATCATTCTCTGTATATGGTCTTATAAGGGCTTGTAATTATTTTCCTTTTTGCTGAAATAGGCACCATGCAGTCATGTATGAAGGTCAAGGAGGTCCCGTTCAGAGCACTAGCAAACCCAAACCAGAGATATTGACATTATGCGGAAAAGTGATGGATATTCTGAGGCCAGATGTGCAACATCTTCTATCCCACCTGAACACTGATCCGAACTCGTCAGTTTACGCAGCAACTCATCCAAAGCTTGCGGAAAACCCATCCTAGTGTTACAAGTGCGGGGAGAACTGATAGCTCAGTTGACAAGCGGCGACGTTATTCGCCCTGCCTACCGAGATTTGACTCCTGAATCGTGTGTTTCTTGTATGCGAGATTCTCGTCGCCTTTGCTTCTTTGAATTAAAAAAAATAGCCACAAGTGCATGGATGACGTAAAATAGTATAATACACCGGACCTACACCCCGCTGATCTCGCTGGAGGGCAAAATGTCCGATGATCACAGTAGCTGTAGCTTATAATAGTTCATTAGGCTGGAATGTAGAATTGTAGATTGCCCAAGTGGTTAGAGACGTTATTTTCTAGATCCGTTAGTAAACTGTGTAGCTAGCTTTGTTGTAAATGAGTGTAAAACACATGATGCATTGTTTCAACATAAACACCTACTTCTATCAGGCAAAACATACAATTATTGCCATTGGTAACCCCATCAGAGCTGCACTTTGTTTGGCACGTCCTCAGGAATGAGCGACAATCACTAGAGTAAGCAGTACTTTTCTATGCTGTTGGACTGCTGGTGCAGTTGGTTGATGGTCAGAGTCAGGGGTGGCCAACCATGTACTGTTCTTATCAGAGGATTGCATGTTTGCAAAGTTGGTTACGGAGGGAAAGGACCGTTCCCATTAATGAACATCAGCGTACCATGAACCGTCACATGAACTGTGGCTATCATATTACGGGAGTGCACGGCATATTCGAATGGGGATGCTCTAAATCTCGTTTGTCCACATTACTTGACTCTGCATTCTTGTACTGCAGTAGTACGTTGTACCTCACTGACACTACCCCTTGCTCTGGTTGGCTCGTGAACGTCGAAGTTTGCTGTTGTCCTCGGAGATACTGCCATGGCAGGCGATTATGACGGATCATTTTCAATCACAAAGGGTTAGCGTAGGCCGATCCTACGATCCTATCAAACATTACAGAGTTCAAGTCCAGGCTACCAACGTTTCGGAGGGCCGTGGTACCTGCGACAATTTCGGAACATTTTGGAAGCATGTTTGGAGGAAACACGTACTTGTAACACTCGAGCTCTCTAAAAAAGACAATGGAGTGGCTGCGAGCCGTCCTCTCGAGCAAGCCAGGAGCTCGCTGCTGAGCTCAGAGACGGCCTCACATGTCGTCACGCCTACGACTCACCTCGCTACGTGCGCGTCGGCATTTCCACTTCCGGGCTTCCTCCGGCCGCATCTATTAAACCCGGCGCCACGCCCTCACCTCCAAATCGAGACCGACTTGGGTGAGGTGAGTTCTTCCTCCCCTCTCGAAGTCGCAGATAGCCCTCGAGTACCTCGAATCGAGTGGGACAGGAAGGGGACGGACTACAATACAGATGGGCAGGCAGCCGTGCTGTGAGAAGGTTGGCCTGAAGAAGGGGCCATGGACGGCGGAGGAGGACCAGAAGCTGGTCACCTTCCTCCTCTCCCATGGCCACTGCTGCTGGAGGCTCGTCCCCAAGCTCGCAGGTGCATTGCATGCATGAGCACGATCATGTCGCTGGTGATTTCAATATTGTTTCCTCTGCTAGAGACAACCTGCTACGTGAATTGGAAATGGATCCGCGTGAAAATGCAGATTCTTTTCTTCTCTTCCTCCTCGAGATTGTGCTGCCTGTAATGGGAGTGACATGACTGTGCTTTGTGTTTTGCTCTCACTCGCAGGGTTGCTCCGGTGTGGGAAGAGCTGCCGGCTGAGGTGGACGAACTACCTGCGGCCCGACCTCAAGAGGGGCCTCCTCTCCGAAGAAGAGGAGAAGATGGTCATTGACCTCCACGCACAGCTCGGCAACAGGTAATGTCTCCAAAATTTCCTTCTTGCCGTTCTCAGCGTCCCTCCAAATCTGATGCGTCCATTTCATGGTGTGTGTTTTTTTTTGCGTCGCGTGCGTGCAGATGGTCCAAGATTGCGGCATGGCTCCCCGGGAGGACGGACAACGAGATCAAGAACCACTGGAACACCCACATCAAGAAGAAGCTCAAGAAGATGGGCGTTGATCCCGTCACTCACCAGCCAGTTTCTCCCGCTCAGCCTGATCCCCTGAAACAGCAGCAGCAGCAAGAACGGCAGCAACGGCTTGACGAGCCCACCAAGCCGTCGGCGTCGTCGCAAGAACCGTCCGTCTCCGGCACCGGATCCGACGACAGGGAGGAGGTGGAGGAGGAGGAGGAGGAAGCGGCGGCGGCGCCAATGAGCACCCAGCCGCAGGCCGTCGCTTGCTCTGCCTCCGCCGTGTCGCCGTCCTGCTCCTCGTCAGCGTCGGCCTCCGCGGCGACCTCCGGGCCGGATGTGGACTGGCCCGACCTCTTCGAAATGGATGGCATTATGGACATTGATTGGGCTGGCATCTTGTCCGCCAGCGGCGGCGGCGGCGGCGGCGACGGCAGCACTGGCGTCGATCTGTTCGACCATTACTCGGACGTTGGCTTTGATCAACAAGTGTGGATGTGATCTGACATGAGTTTACGTTGGATTAGATTGGCTGTTAATCTCAACTCATGTCTTCTTCTCCACTCTTTGGTTTCCTGGATTGAATTCGTCCACGACCAAGCATGCATCATGCATAACTGTTGATAATGAGGAAGAGAAATGACTTGTCTGTTCTGTGAAAAATGCAAGATTAAAGCAGTTAACTTCATGGCGCGTGATGACGTGATCACTACCTGCTTATGAGCAACCATCAAATCCTTAGCCAAAAAACAATTTTATTTCTGTGAGCGAGTTTTTTCGAGGAGCATGGTTGAATATAGGATTTGTTGAAATGATGAACTGCACGACAGCAGCAAGCCTGGAACAATAGATCACTAGCTGTTGGCCCAGTCTGAATAAAGTAGACTTTAGTGGAGTAGAATTCAAACCATGCGATAATCTAAATCATGCATGGACCAATGAGGGGGAAGAAAGGCTACGGGCTACGCTACGCTACACAAAAGCGTCCTCCTAAAAAACGCTTCTTTTTCGCGAGGCACACTTGTCATCCCATCCATGAAACCGAATCTTGTACTACATACGTACATGCGTCGTCGTGGTGGTGGTGGTGGTGGTGGTGGTGGTGGTGTGTCAAGTGTCAACTTTCACACGGTGCCCGCCCGGCCGCCCGGTAGGTGCCCGGTCGCCGCCCACGCACGCACGCACGCCCTGGTCGACCGGTGATCGATCGATGTGGGCGCCGGAGCCGATCCGCCGGACGGCGAGAAATCAAGGTGGCCTCCGCGAGAGCTACGTGCCGTCCCATCGAACGATATTACTCCCGCCGAAGGCGGCAGCCGCTCCCCTTCCGCGTGACCTCAGCATGACGTAGCGCTTGCGTCACCTGTTCTTTGTTAATATTGCCTGATATAAGTAATTAACCATATGTTTTTTTCTTCTACAAACCTCAGATGATGCCCATGAGGCCTTGACATCTCAGACGCAACCAACTTCTGATCTCTGAACAGGCACGTATGTACGTGCATATATACGTACATCATAGTACCGGTCCTGCCTGTTGAGAATATCATGCCTGTAAAGAGCAGGCTACACCGATCGATCGATCATTTTCACGTCTCAAACGCTGCAGAGAAAAAAGGAAATCAGTGCGGAATGCCAATGATGAACGATCGATATATACGATGCTGAAATATTCAACTTAACCGCACATTGCAGCAGCAGCTAAGGTTGCGTTCGATCGAGCGCGGCAGCAGCTAGTACGGCCGGCGCCGGCGACGAGCGGCCGGGAGAGCACCAGGTGGCTCGCCGTCGGCCGTCGCTGGCGCCCCGTCTTTGGCCGAAGCAGATGTGACCCAGGCGACGGTAACTTTTCCGAGCAAAAAGCAATCAGCTGCATGCTGGCATGTGTCAAATGATGTAATCATGCATGCGACAACGAACTATGGTCATTGATGACGGATCATCTATTAACAACATATCTTTGTGTGAATCTTAAATGAAGACATCTATTACAATTCGTAAAATATACTGTCTTAAATAACACCTTATGAGCCGTCAAGTACGATCTATCGTATATGATCTCATATTTATGCCAAATAGCAATCATGAGATACCGCGTAACATGACTAACAGTCACACATATGTGAAAGATGAGCAATTCATTTTATATTTTAACGCTTTTTCTCACGTGAGGCTCTATCAAGGCTTAAGACTATTTAGACCTGTTTGCTTGGATGTAAGGCTAACCAGATAAAAAAAATCGGATAATTTATTTTATATTTCATGCACGCGAGACTACACCGAACAAAGTTTGGTGATGCTGCACTGACCAAAGCTAAATGAGAAATATGAATAATTTACTTTATATTTCACACTCGTGAGGCTGCTTTGAACACTGTTTCCCTTGTATGATGGTCCATCGAGCCTTAATATGGAATAAAATATTTGAACTGTAATCGCACATTAGCCATGATTCAAACTTAACACCTATAGCTTTGATAAGTTAAATGCATCAACCAAATTAACAAAAAAACTAAACTCATAAAAAGTATTACCATTTTATATTCCAAGGACAGGGACACGCAAGCTTTTCGTGCTACTTGTTGTCTCTCTGTCTCAGGTCGTCTCATGAGAGGGAGAGATGAACAAACAATCGCGGGTCAGTCAGTGCGAGGGAATAAACAAAGAAGCCAGCTTTGAGTGAAGATAGAATACAGGTTCTGAGTGGAAGCATGCGCTGTACGTTGCGGATGGCTGCGTCCGGCCGGCCGGCCGGCCATCCCTGCGTGCGCCCAAAGTTGCTTGCCGTCTTTCCATGGGGCGGTGTCCCGGCCGGCTTTCCTGCCTGTGGCGCCATGCACGCATGCTAACCTGCACATCAAATCACGCAGGATTGCAGAAGCTGAAATTCCTATTGGAACATGCACTACAGCCCTGTTTCGGCTCACGGACGCACAGTACTATGAGATGGATGAACATGCGCACAGTACAATGAGATGGATGGACATGTGCTAAATTTCTCAAGCTCGTCACCGAATGCTGTATTTCTCAAGATGAGTAGAAATCATTTTTAATCTTCGGATGAAAAAAGATAAGGAGTAGAACACGTTATACTAGCAATAAAATTCACATTAAAAATTCTCTAAATATAACGCTGAGTGACCGTGTTTGGTAAAGGAATTATCTATCATATGCAGGCGCGTGGAATCCCGCTTGGGTTGGGGCCTATCTCGCGTGACAATTCGAGATCGATCGCCATGAACCATCGATGGCTTCCTTTACCTCCACTATCATTTCCTCTTCCCGATTCCCATCGATCGTTCGTTCCAGCCTGCAGCGGTCTACAGCCTTCTCATGCGTGCGGTCGCGTGACCGCGATGCGCACGAAGGAAGGATGAAGAAAAGGTTCACCTCGCCACGAGGCCGAGACGAGCGCGGCTGAGATGGCCCAGAAACGCCATGGATCACGGTGACCACCGCGAGTGGGCCGCCGCGCAGCCAATCCGCGTCAGCTATTCGTCTGGGCCGAAAGTTCGCGGCCTGTTTGAGCAGTCGGCTCGTTTTGGATCACCCGCGGAGGCGGAAGCGAGCACGCGACCACCGTTGCTCCTGGTCTCCCCTGCGTGCGCCTGCGCCTTCGTCGCTCACTCGCTCGGCATCGGCCTATCGTCTCCGTCTCGGATTCTCGGTTCCCGTTCCTTCCTTCCCTCCGTCCGTCCGTCTCCGGCTCCGTCTTCCTCCCTCCTCCAATCGCGGATTCCCTCGAGAGAGATCCGGCGGGCGAAGGGATGGGGCTGTGGGATACGCTTCTCAACTGGCTCCGAAGGTTCGCCGCCGCCTCTTTTTCTCCCTCCCTTTATACCTATCCCTTTGTTCGCTTATGGTATCCCTCTTTTCCGTGGAGACCCAGCCAGCCAGCACCTTCTGTTAGGACGGGAACGTCTAGGTGTCTCGGATTGAGCTGGAGGACGGGTTCTCTGGGGATAGGTTTGGATCGGGCTCCCCTGTGCTGTGCTCCGGCGGGATGATTCGGTTGGGTTGTGAAATGGAGTGGCTTGTGTAGCATGCGCAGTTAGATCCGGGATAGGATAGAGCTCATCAAAACGCGCAATTTCTTAGGTTGGTTTTGTATCTGACCTCGGTAGATTTGATGTGGTGGTTAGGATCTGTGAAGCTTGACAGCACATTAGTATAGCCCGTGGAGATTCCATAATTCTCTGCAACCTTACCTGACGCTGTGGAGAATGGAGATTTCCCAAGTAAAACAATAGAACATGTGTCAATTTTAGCTGCTAATCTGCTATGCAACGTTTTGTTTCCTTGAAAGCATGACAATTCAATTTTACTCATGACAATCATGTTCTCCACCAGCTTGTTTTTCAAGCAGGAGATGGAGCTCTCACTTGTTGGCCTGCAGAATGCTGGGAAGACATCCCTAGTTAATGCAGTTGCTGTATGTATCATGTAACAGTGTAACACAATCATTATTTATCTTATCATTTTATTGTGTTGCGCATTGTGGTTTTAATTTATCGCTGGTATGCTCCTCAGACAGGTGGCTACAGTGAAGACATGATTCCCACTGTAAGTGCTTCTCAATTCTTACACTGTAAACAATATTATTACCTAATTTACTTGGCTTATAATTGCCATATACTGAAATCAGGTTGGATTTAATATGCGAAAAGTCACAAAGGGGAATGTCACAATTAAACTTTGGGATCTTGGAGGGCAACGGAGATTCAGGACCATGTGGGAGCGCTATTGCCGTGGAGTTTCTGCAATCCTGTAATTTCCTGCACACTTGAGAATCTTCTGTTATGCACACAATTTGAATTATCATGATGATTAAATTGTGGAAAAACACAATAGATGACCTCTATATGGAAGAACCTGTTGCTGGCTTGTTGTCCATTTTAGAAAGATTATCTTATGACAACAGTGATAGTACATGGGTATGCATGTAGCTGGAAGCCTAGGAGATGCTGGTGTTTGTATAATACTGTCTCTATACATACAGATCCATGCCCAAGGAGCTCATTTACACAAAAGAGCATATTCTGTTTCCTATCTATTTTCTATCATAGGGTGTTATGGATAATCCAGCCAGGAGAGTCCAGGAGGAGTCAGGCGCATAGAGTTCTGATCCAACCCAAGTCCTAGCTGATGCCGGATTGGCTGCAGGGTGGGCTTGGCTGGGCCTTAAGCTGTCTGGTTTAGTAATAGAGTCCTTAATAAATCAGCAGTTAGCAGATTAAATTAGGAATCTGTCTAGTATACCTTTTGGAGTCTTTTAGCAAATCAGAGTTAGAGTAGGTTTAGGAGTTTATCAGGTTATATATAGGGCACTAGTTTGTACCAGGAAAACGAAGTAAATAAAGTTATCTGCTTTCCTCCTATTCTGCTTAAACCGGCCACCAAAGTCTTGCCATGTCTATCTACCAAGCGACGAGAGGGGAACAGCCTCGAGTCGTGCGGCAAGAGGGGAGCAACCTTGAGCTGTGGCTACCCATCAATATTGTCTACGCAGTTCGGGTTCTACGGATCCAGACCATAACATAGGGAAAAGAGTTAATTTATGGCCCTTGGGAGGTATCAAGAAGTGCTGATACCTCTTAGTGTTATTTTTTGTATATCTTGATAGGATGTATTGAGAGGTAGCGGTGGTACCTCCTAGTGTTTATTTTTGATACTTCTTGGTAGCTACCAAGGACCATAATATAACTCTAGGGAAAGGTAGACATTTCAAACATAACAAGCTTTTTATTGATTTCTGTATTTGGTGATCTCTTCGAAGGTATTAATGTATGGTCAATCAACATTCAACAATACTGGTTGCATGATGCTTGTTGCCTGTTTTTTTTAGTTCTCCAGCTTGACTGCTAAAGGTGGAATCATCATGAAGAATTAACTTTAACATTTAATTGCAGATATGTGGTGGATGCTGCTGACCGGGATAGCATTCCGATAGCGAAAAGTGAATTGCATGATCTGCTGACAAAACAATCTTTAGCTGATATTCCTTTACTTGTCCTTGGCAACAAAATCGACAAGTCGGAAGCTGTCTCAAAGCCAGCATTGGTTGACCAACTGTGAGTTTATTGGCTTATCCTATGGCGTCCTGTCTTGCTAATTACTGTGGCGTTTCAACTGAAGTGGCCTTTCTCATGTATTTCAGAGGCCTGGAATTTATAAAGGACCGAGAAGTTTGCTGCTACATGATCTCTTGCAAGGACTCTGTAAACATAGATGTTGTCATTGATTGGCTTATCAAGCACTCCAAAACAGCAAAGTAGGGTTGTTGTGTGTTTGGATCACTTGATGCGGAGAAGATTTCAGTTTGCATGTCTCCAGTTTCATGGCCCGGAAGTTAAAAGGTGACTGCCCTGTATTCTACGGTTTCTCTTTGGTGTCACTGTCCAACAGTATGATGTCTAATACTTGAGCATCAAAATCTGGTATTTCTTGTAAATTCCTTGACTATTTGATTATTCTTTCTTGTGGACGTGCTACGTTCTCTTTAATTAGTTCCAAGCACTATTTTTACGTATATCATACTTACGTGCCTGGAAGAGTAACAACACATATCCAGAGCAAAATGCCGATTTTAAATGGAAGATTGATTTTAAATGGAAGATTGGATCATGTACCCTCGAAATTGAGGATTTACCTTTATATATCAATGACATGTGAGGTCATTTTTGGTTACTTATATGTGGGTTAAGAAAATAAATTCTTAATTTATATCTAAATTATGGGAGAGTATATGATCGAATTTTCGTTTTAAAAACGGCAATTCAAGCATTTGTCGCCATATCAGTTGTTCCAGTAGATCTTGCAGGCTTGCAGCCTTTTGTCGTGGAAACAAACAAACTGCTAGACAAATCCTTCTTGAAGTAACATGAAGCAACAGTTTTTTTTCTTTAATATTTGAGGAAGAAGTGAAAGTGACTGGATGTCTTTAATCACATACCTTCTCTCTTTTCTTGTACAATCCTCAAGAGACATCGATTCTTTCTTTCATCTCAATAAATCTTTTACCATATCAGATTTTAGCTGATATGATAATATAATTAATACTAAGAAAGTATTTTAGTCAGTAGAGTTGAGTTGAGACTGCCCTTAGGACATAAAAAAACTTGGTCAGAAATTTAGAATTAAAAGAAGAAGTGCTATCCAATGCACCACTAAGATGACTAGATTTCTACTCAGACGGCTCATCAACCCACCTGACTGAGTCCAAATCTTGTGCTGGATTAGCAAGAGGTTACTGTAAAATCAATCCAAAAATTAATAGCTAGATCTTCAGTTCAGTGTCGAGTGCCTCCTCGTCATGACTTCCATTGGTGTTCTTTGCTTTCGTGAAGACCCATTGCTGTTCTTCCATGTTGCTAGGTGGGATTTTGTTCCGCGGTGAAACCATAGGAAAAGTGTCCTTTTCACCAGGAAACTTGTCACGGCGAGGGTAATTAAGCCACTGCTGCACTCGCCAACCTGAAGTGAGATTCAAATGAAAGTAAGCAAAATTACGAAGAAAAAATAACTTAAATTATACAAGCAGTGAAACAGACTGAATAACAGCACGAATTGGTAGAACCGTTCTAATTAAGTTATCCCCAACCCTTGCGTGCGTCTCTGCAGGAAGCTAACAACCGCAGCCGCATGCCGTCGCGGCGGCCGGCGGCGAGAGAAGAGAACTCCGGGAAAGTCCGCGCTGGGTTTCCTCGCCTTGCGCTCGGTGGAAGCACGCGCTGCACTGCGGCTCCGCTCGAGATGCCACCAGCGATCTCCTGGCTGGTCAGAAGCAGAATATCCCTGAAGTACTACACTAGTACGTGCATGTTCTTCTGATGACTTTCGCGCGCTTAAATGCAAGATGCTGGGCTACATCATTTGGCATCTCAAGGTATCTGATGATTAATTCGCGGCAATATCTTTATCCGAATCTGGATTAGTGCAAATAAGAAATGGTCATGAATGTGCTGAGGAATGCATTTGAGTACCACTCGCAATAATTCGTCCTCAATTATGCATTGATAATCTGCACATCCCTTCTAGAATCGGGCTTTATGATTGAATCAAATGATGTAATGCAGAGAGCTGAAACTGCAGTTTGCATCTCTTATTCGTGCACATATTAGTATTCCTTTTAGATAATGCACAGAATAGTACTCCTTTCTCCCATAAGATTTGATTTTTAGTCTTCAAATTTATCCGACAAAAACTTGTTTTTCTATATTTTATGACTACTGATTCTCATAATTTGAGTCCAAAATCAGGACTATCTATATCACTACAACCGTCAAAAGCTAAAATAAACAAGCTCTGGTTGTTCCTTGTGCAATTAAAGAGTTTTCCTTAACTAAGGGGCACAATCCAATTAATGTATTTGAAAATTAAAGCTAATAGGATTAATGATAAGCACCTAAATCATTTCGCTGTATCACTAACCTGTTTAATAATTACTAAAAAACGAAGTTCTGGGACTGAGGAAGTATATACGTAGATGTACATGTGCGCCTTCCTCTAAGCAGAAACTACGTAGCAGCAACAAGAGTTTGACCATCACGATTGGCTTGCACAAAGCACAACATGGTGGTGGGCTAATAATAAATAAACCACCGAACGAAAGCTACTTAAAAAAATCATAGAGATCAGAGGAGCCAGAAACACACTGATTAGGTGTCAAACCAAGATGAATTGGAAGCCATCGGCGGCTTCTCATCTTCACACTGTAGTTTTTCGTTACTCAGATGAGCAGTGATGGAAGTACATCTCTGACAGAAGATAGGTTTATAACTTCGTATCTCCTGGTCTGTTGACAATCACCACGCACGCTTGTGACAGACTGACAGTACAATGTTAACCCATTACAGTTTCAGAAATAAAAATCATCCTATGATCAGCTCATCTGGCAGCGCCACGAATCTTGCTCGTTTCTGAAACATCAGAATGGATATCAAATAAGTGATCAGAAAAAGGTGACCAGCAAAACGTGAATCCACCAGATACAGGTTTGGTAAACAGTTTAGGTTGTTCCAAAGAAAAAAAGAGAACATCTTGAGGTGTGGATAAGCATGTACTACGTAATATGAGCAAAAGGTGTTGTACAGAAGTGTTTGATGACCAGTGGAAACATAGTGCTGTAACTGTAAATCAGTCAGCACTACCTCACTTTTTCTACGAGCATTATTGACAGCATTATATTGTTTTTCTAGTGAGAGGTACTATTGATTTAGCAACTTCATCACACATGCAAAACCGAAGAATTTGTGCTGTTGAGGATAAAAAAAGGTTATTTACGATCTTTAACGTGATGAATTTCACATGCTTCCAGGTTCCAGATATTCAGAGCACAAACTTGCAAGCAAGCTCTCCTTCCCAAATGATCACCCTAAATGTTTCTCAAGTCCCTTCAGAAGAAGAAATCTCTCTCAAGTGTGAAAGACTAGAGCCGCAGGAAACATTCCACCGCGTCCCTGTTGCCGAGCGCACTACTTGTGCAGTTGTGCTGGTTGTTTCCCGCAATGAGCGGAGAACCTCGGTTTGGACGTTTGGTTTTCCAATTTTTCTACACAATCCACTGTAGTGCTCCACCGAAACAGGTTACTGGTTCTATGCAACGACGAGAAAAATGCCTCGGCTTGTTTCTTCCTGCTGCTCATGACGCAGCATCTAACATGCTGCCATGTAACCTTGTCGATGCTAAGCTAGAGCTAGGGGGTATTTGTAGTTTTCTGCTGTAGAAAAATGCATGAACAAAGCGAACAAAAATCAAGAACTGTACAGTTTTTTTCCTTTTGCAGTTGGAATTTCGCATTGCTTGTGCAAGCTAACTTGCTAACGTGTTTTAGCAAGAAAAATGTCACCTTGTTCAGTTTTCCATTTGTGATTTTTTAAGTGTGATGAGCATTGCACCTACCAAGTTGGTGAAGGAATCACAAATCCTATTGGTTTCTCTCAATGTTGAAATCTCAGTGCGCACATGGGAGGCGTAGTAACGCAGGAGTAATGTAATGCAAATGGAGAGAAGGATGGAGTAATTCGTTACCTCCTTGGTGCGAGGCAG
>KE372846.1:558832-576140 GCA_000418225.1 Zizania latifolia | reverse complement strand
GCACGATCCTCACCGCGGCCTCCGCCTTCGCCATTGCCCAGCCCGGCCCGCGACGGGCGCCCGCTCCGGCTCAGCAGGCACAGCACGCGCGTGTGGGTCAGGAGGACTCCGCCGCGTGGAGGAGGAGGAGGGGAGGGGCCATGGCCAATGTCAACGTGTAATGTGGTGAAGACTGAAGCGCGGCGTAGTGCGATGGAGCTCAGGGCAGAAGGGGAGGCGGAGTAATGAAATGCGGGCTAGGGTCGCCTCGCCTGCCGCTGGGCTCCAGCTCCAGCGTCCAGCGCGGCGAGGTGCGGTGCACTGGTGCAGCCGTGAGCGGATCCGCGGAGGGGGACTCAGGGGAAGAAGGGAGGCGACGCGGCGAGGTGGGGTGAGCTGGGCGTGTGGTGTCCGCGACTTCACTGGCTGCCGTTCGCCTTGGCGTGAGGAGAGATTCCCGGGGGAGGCATGGCGGAGTAAACAAATGCGGGGAAATCGGTGTCCGCCTGGCTGGACCTTGACGGGACAGCTTTCCCTCTCAGATTTGAGCCCGGTGGGGGTGGGGTGAACAGCCGATCTGGATCCGGTGTGGATAGCACGCTGCCGCTGCAGGATGCAGCGGATTGTCACACGACGGCCAATTTCAAGATTTAAAAAAGAAGATAAGTATTAGGTAGTAAGAATTCGGAGATATTAAAGAGCTGATTAGAATATACAGTAAGTTGAGATTTTCAGCTTTTAAAAACTAATTTTTTAAATTTTTGTAGCACTTTTAAAAACTAGTTTTTTAAATTATGTAACTAATAAAAATCCTAGTTTGAAACAAGACTATAGGCCAATTAAAGATGTATATTATAAGAGTAGTTATAACAATGTTTGTTTCTTATTTTTAAGAATTTGGTACTTTTCACGAATCTAAATTTACTGGACTAATGTATTTGATTTAGTTCTTATATTTTTAAATCATAAGCCGGTTAAAAATATCAACCAAAAACACCCCATTGCCATTGCTTATTATTGACCAGCTCTTTTAGCAGTTCTGGCACACACGATGGCACGCTGTAGAGAGAGGCCACAGGGGATCGGGGACAAGGGTGGCAAACGGATGGGTTTTATAGTTGGAGACAGGCTAATAAGATCGCACAGTCTGGCCTCCTCTGCGTTAGTTGCCGCTGTGGGGCGCGTCGACTTTGGTCTGGTCCCAACGACCTGTCTCGAACTCTCGGTACGGTCAAGTGCGGCGAAGCAGCCACGACAACGCCGGTGAGACGGACGCGTCCGGCCGATCGGTCGGTCGGGGACGGCTGCCATTATTTTTTTTCAATTACATTAAAGATACACATACATGCACGTATACTAGACTCATACTTAGGCGCGTTTGATAGGGATAATATTCTTGGAGAAATATTTTAGGTCTATATTTTGTCTAAAAATATTTTTGAACCTGAATTAGAATTATTTGCAAAATCATTTGACTATCAATAATTTCAGCTCCACCTTCTTCTAAAATAAATTAGAATCGGTATGAAACATCTTTTTGGATGATTCTCCTTCGTAATATAAAAAAGAGAAATGTTTCTACTATTTATGATTCAAAACACTTAAAAAACACCGTTTAGTATGGATTCTAGTGATTCTAGTTAGAAACCAAAACGTTTCGGTTTAGTGTTGTCGTTGCGTAAGAACAACAGTATGTCACGGGGGTACCCGCAGTAAGGTTTTGGTTAGGTTTTGGAAAGTTCTATGGACGAATCTCGATTGTTATCTCAGTCTATAAGATAGGGAGTGTTTTTAGACATGTTCGGGCCTCCCAGAGGATAATAACCCTACTCCTGTGTGTGCAGTATAAGTTTAAAGGCTGAAAATGACCTCAAGCGTATGAATCGAGTGTTCTCAACTAGGAAAATCGTGCCCATAACAGGCTCCCTTGATTCCTTTATATGAGAGGAATCATGGGTTATAATTTGTAATTAATGTGCCCCACTAATGATTAATTATGAGGATAATGGTCAGTTCGTGGGTGATAACTCTAGGTGTTATCAGCCGTATTGATTGCTTATTATGGAGTTTAATAGAGTGGTCCGGCACTTGATGGCGACCGTCCGAGTGTCGGCAGTTGAGGAGACCTCCCAAGTGCTGGACTCGAGGGAACCTCAGATCCACGGCTGCTGGCTGGCTGTTTGATAAATTTGACCGTTGACTGGTCGTCTTTAATGTTACGTCTGTTGATCCCTTCTCTATTCGGTTATCATAAGTTCACTCAGGAGGTAACCCGGGATCATATCCCGACAAGTGTCTTCTTAACATATTTTTTAGGAGATAAAGGTTTTAGACAAATTTGCTGTCCTCTTTAGAATTGCACAAAAAGTACACTCACACGTCTATAGCATAGATGTGCATTGAGATGTAGGCTTTATTTACCATAACTCTAGTCGTAGGATTTTCTAAACTCATCGAATCAAATTTAAGAAATTTTAAATCTAAAGCTATAATAAATAAATTGAGTGTATTTAGTTAATAATATGATTTATATTTTAGAATAAAAACAAAAAATTAATCACTTTACTTTATCAAATCAAATTGAGATCGAACGATCCGAAAGCTAGCCGGGGCTGTCCTAGTCCTTAAACCTGGTAGGCACCCACGAAACCATTATCTGTACTCTCCGCGTAAACACAAAACAGAATCATCAATTGGCGGTTGGCAAGCTACGGTGCCTACGTACGGCAGGCTCGCGCCGGCCCTCGTTTCCGAGGAGCTTCCTGAACGATCCGTGCCCGGTCAGCCGTCTAAACGTTATGTAGGTGATCGATCTTAATAAGTTGATATAACATATTAGAAAAGTTATCACATTATATTAGTGTTGAGGTGAAGGAGAGAAGAGAGAAGAGAGAAGAAAGGTGGGCTTATAGCCCATTAATACACAGGTTCTTAAAAACTTTGTGAGATGATAAAATAGGTCACACATTAAATATATAGTATTTATAGATAGTTAATTATTATATGAGTGTGCTGTTAGATCAACTATATGTGACATGGCATAAGTATAAAGCCAACCACTAGATAAATCATTAGCCTTGCTCTTAGCCTTCTTTAACTAGAATTTTAAAAAATGATTTTATTTATTTGTAATTACAAACTGTGTTATATATCATCCACGTAAGTGACAAATAATCAAATAACATAACTTAGAGAACATATTTAGCGCTTGTTTACAAAGTTTTTAGCATGTACAACTCATCCCCAAATTTAAAACTTTCATAAATAGTTAATATTCTATCTTTAAATTATAAAACTCAATAAATCTAAAATCTAAACACAATAAAAAAACTCATCCAAACATATGCTTAGCCGCTCGTTTGGATCACAATAAAAATAAGCAAACATTTGGGCCTAGGCAGAGCCCGGCCGCCGTTGTAACGCCGCTGGCCCATGACGAAAGCGAGCTTGGATCGGTAGTGCACATTTGGCCCATCCAACATTTCCATCCACTGCCCCTGACAAAATCCACACGCCCCTCCTGCTCTAGCCCACGGTATCATGTACTGTCCTTTGATACGTTCTGAAACGAGCGCAGCTCACAGTTATACCTGGTACTCTACTACAGTGTGTGTTTTGTACGCTTGTGCAGTACTGCGCATTGATGGACTGCCTGTCGTGCTGCAGAGGTATGACTACGTGATAGGAGTATCGACTGTGGTTCACTCCAACTTGGACGTACGCCATCGAGCTCCAACAAGCTCTGCACTGTGCAGCAGCCATGAACACGCCTGACGATGATGCTCCACAGCTGCGACGGAGTATATCGCGTGCTGCTCGTAGTCGTAATCGTCCGACGAAACATCACATCATGAAAACGTCGTTT
This sequence comes from Zizania latifolia, assembly GCA_000418225.1. Lineage (NCBI taxonomy): Eukaryota > Viridiplantae > Streptophyta > Magnoliopsida > Poales > Poaceae > Zizania > Zizania latifolia. The sequence continues at coordinate 572,296 of KE372846.1, read as the reverse complement.
TAGGCAACGACACAGCTAACGTGTTCACATGTAGCATGTGCAATTATGCGTACGCTCAGACAAATATTTGACGGTGTTTCTGAAGAAGCCGATTTTGCTGATTTTCTCTACCAAGGAATATTAGGGATGGCAGTGGAACATTTTCTGACAGGAGAGGTCCTCTTACCAATTAAATTTTCTTCACTCCCTATCTCTGTCTCTGGTTTTAGGACAGTTTTTTCATGCCTATGTCCTTTTTCTCTATCAGGTTGACGAAAATTCTCAAGAATAAAACAATATAAACACATGTACAAGATGCACAGATAAGCAACTGAAAAAAAAACAAGAGGTGGTGACAGGGGTGTGGCCTAGAGGCTAGGGCACTGCCAAGCGTGACTAGGGCGATAGCTAGAGCACGGTTGGGCGATGGCAAGAGCATGGTTGGTGGGATCCAGAGGCTGGGGCACGATCAAACGCGATTTGGCTGGTGGGTAGAGTTTCTTAGAAAAAAATTACCATGCATATATGTTATGATATGGGTTGGCCTATATTAATTAGAGAATGTGGGGGTTTTAGGTGAGGATATGAATAGAGAATGATGGAACGCCATCGCTCCTACTTCATCCGATGTGGAGTTGATTCCTCTCAACTCTCCCCTCGTGGGACAAGGTTTCTCCAATTCCGGTCTTAGAAGAATTTTCCACTAGAGAGAGTGTGGCCTATTGACATCCCTACCTAGGTTCCTATCATCTGGGAGCAGTCAAAGAAGCAGTTGGCAGATAATATTGTAGATGCATATGTTCAGATCAGATGTTTCTTTATACAGACTATATGGATCAGATGTGCTCCATATAGACTGTACATGAGTATATGATCAGGCCGTCGAAAAAAACATGTCTGCTTATTTCTAAAGAGCCAGACCTCCTCCTTTGTGACCGATCGATGCTCAAAGTAATGTACATGGTAATTCAATTCTCCTCTGAAGGTGTGTTTTTTTCTGACGAAAGGAGCTATTAACCTCACCGAGTCGCCATCATGTACCTTCCGGCTATTTGGCATCTTGCAAGAACCGGAGAGGCAAAAGAAAAGCACTGGGGGCAGTACTAGTAAATGCATGCCTGCCTGGTGGATTGGATCGAGCTATGCAGCCATTTACTCCGCTACAGCTTTCCGCGGCCGCGCTACGCGCGTCGATGATTGATCATGAGACATCAATTAGTCATCGTCGTGATCCGATCCTTTCCCGGTGCCCGGTGGTGGCTGCCTCAGCTAGCGAGGCAATGCAATGCAATGCATGATCGCCGGAAAGAGGAACTTGGACGCGAGTTAAGGCGAGCTCGTACGTGACAGCGACGGACGTGCTACCCTGTTGACGCCGGCAGGCCGCGCGCGACGGCATGGCGACGCATGCTCCGGTGGGCTCGCGGAACACAGCAAAAACTATCACCGATCGCGCTCAGGACGGCTCAATCCTCGTAGAATTCCGGACGATGAGAGGGACTCGATCCTCTCGCGTTCGCTGCCGCTGCTGCTTCTGGGGGAGGAGGATGTCTCGGTGACTCGACCTGGACGTGAGGTCCTCGTCGGCATTGATTGAGAACGCACGCATACGCGAGCAGCCGGCCGGCGACACTTATGCCTGTTCTCCTTTCTCTGTAAGTACGGCGCTTTCAATTCATAAGCTAGAGCCATCAGCCATGGCGTTGTGCAGAGAGGTGCGATGCGGTGCAGTGCAGTTGCAGGCCATAAATCCGCGCCTGCGACGGCACTGGAGGTGTTGAGATTTAAAAACCGAGGTGTGACAAGTCTGGCCTGACGCAAGCAAGTGTTCCAAACTTGCAATGTCCGGGCAATAAAATCGACCGGTTAGGTACTGAGCTACTGATACCCCAAGCCAAACAAACGTTCCAAGAATCCATGCATCTGTTACAGGAGTACAACGATAGTTTCATTCGACTCAAAGTCATATACTAGGGACTCTGTCAACGCCTGAAACAAGTAAACAACATTTGTTTGTTACTGGATTGAGTGGCGGTGTTCTCTAATTCGCGTCGATGAACAGTGGATTAGTACATCGAGGAAGAAGTAGATGAGAAGAAAATAAAGCGAAGCACGAGAGAGAGCAGCCCAGTACACCATGACGAACACCAAACCAGTGTACGAATATATAAGAGTACTTCTTCAACTGAAGCGGGTAAAAGTGATCAAACCAATTAAAAGACTTGTCGTCCTGCACCGCAACCGGCCGCGGCGCGTTCCATTGTTAAAACGGCGTGTAGTGTAGTAGGCGAAAGCCGCCTTGACACGGCGAATCCTCCGTGAATCACCGCGGCAACTACACGCGCGTCAGTCCCCCTCGAAACGATCGGATCGGTGTCTCGAACTGTTCGCTTTGCTCGAATCGAATCTGGCAACAGCGACGGGAGAGATGATGAGAAATCGAACACGGTTACACGGACGAGGAAGACGGTGGCCGGAGCTGGAGTAGTTAATGGCTAGTGCTTGAGCACGTCGGGGATGTGGACGGGATAGCGGTGGATGCAGGTGGCCCATGGCCCGCCGGCGTTGCCGGCGGGGCGGATGCACTCCCAGGCGGCGCTGTTGCACTTGAAGCCGGAGCCGAAGCCGATCATCCACACGCGGTCGCCCCTGCGCATGCGGCCCTTGGCCTCGACGTAGGCGAGCTCGTACCAGAGAGAGCTGCTCGACGTGTTGCCGAACCGGTGCAGCGTCATGCGGGACGCCTCCACCTGCTCGTCCGACAGGGTGAGGCTACGCTGCAGCTCATCGATCACCGCCAGCGTGGATGCAGAAGTGCTCAAACGCCGCGCGGAAGTCGGGGATGTAGGGCTTGATCCGTCCGCTCAGCTCCTTGCACACGATGAATTGAAGGAGAGCGCGAACAGGAGTTGCTCCGACGCCGGGAGCACCAGGGGACCCATGGCAGTGATGTTGGCCTTGAGCGCGTCGCCGGCGATGCTCATCAGGTCCTTTGAGAGGTTGATGCCAACGTTGCCGCGGTCGTCCTCCTCCTGGTACACGCAGTGGTACGCGCCGTCCTTGGCGCCGGTCAGCGTGCGCACCACCCTCGCCAGCCGGAACCGCGCGTTGGCCCCGTTGGTGGAGAGGAGCACGGCGGCGCCGCCCATGCGAAACAGGCAGTTTGGCAGCAGCATGGCACGCTCCTGGCCCATGTAGTAGTTTGGCGTGATGGTCTCCGTGGACACCACCAGCGCGTGCGCGCCCTTGGGCGCGACCTGGAGCAGGTTCCTGGCGAGTCCCACCGCGATGAGTCCCGCGCTGCAGCCCATCCCGGAGAGGTGCACGTTGCGCACGTCCTTACGGAGCTTGTACCGGTTGATGATCATGTCGGTGAAGGACGGCGTCGGGGCGAAGAGGCTGCAGTTGACGACGACGATGTCGATGTCATCGGGGGAGATGCTGGTCTTGGCGAGCAAGTCGTCGATGGCGGAGAAGATGACAAGTTCGACCTCGGCGCGGGACGACTCGAGGTCGCGCGACGGCGGGATGTAGTGCTGCGCGTAGGGCAGGCAGGTCTCCTCGCCGAGCCCCGACCGCTCGAGCAGGCGCGTCATGAACCTGACGCTCCGCTCGTCGAAGCCCGGCCACACGCGGGAGTGCTCCAGGAACGTGGCGAACGGGACGCGGCAGTTGGGGCTGGTGCGGAAGCACGCGTAATCCACCATGTACACCGCGCGAGGCCGGAGCATGAGGTAGACGGCCGTCGCTGCGGCCGGGACGAACGCGGCCAAGAACATGTGCAACGGCTGGAGCGCGCGGGCCCTGGCGAGTACCTCCTCGGGCCCGACCTCCACCACCTTCAGCACCACGGCGACCGCGAGCGGCACGGTGACCACGGCGAGGAAGTTGTTCACCGCCAGCTGGTACAACGGCTTCAGCCGCTTAAGCTGCCCCGACGAGTTCGCCATGTCTTCTCCTCGCGTCGTCGTTTGCAGTTCTAGCGTTAGCTGTGGCGCCGTCGCGTCGTGTCGCCTGGCGGCCTGGCGTGTGTGCATGCGCGTGTCAGGGTGGCGCGAGCGAGCGAACGAGCGAGAGTGAGGGAGAATTTAAAGCGGTCGAGCCGGCGAGAGACCCGGCGCACGCGGGGCCCCGCCTGCTGTTCACCGGTTCAGAGGCTACAGAATGCAGAAACCACTGTGAGTCAGTGAGATTGATGAATGAGCAATACTGGTTAGTAGGTGAGTCGAGTTGGCAACTCCATTAACAAAGGGAGTCAAATGCGCCAGTCAATGTCGTGCCATCATGTGCAGTCGTTCAGCCATGGTTGCATGGTGCGATCTGCGATGAGCTCGACCAGATCGAGCCAATTGGCGTTTGCATCATTACATGCAGGGGGCCTGCGCGACACCAAACCACCCAGCAGCTGGAGCAGTAATTTCCGACGAGAATCTGACAGAGATTATGGGGTCTTCACATGAACACTGTCTTCTTTCAATCCCCACGTTACCGAGAATTTACCGCCGTTCTCGCAGCACGACCGGGGATTCACTCGCCGTGGTCACCGTGCCGCTCTCTGTCGCGGTGGTGCTGAAGGTGGCGGAGGTCCTCGCCAGGGCCCGCGCGCTCCGCCGCTCCGGCCGGTGCACCAGTTCTTGGCCTCCCGGCCGCAGCGACGGCCGTCTACCTCATGCTCCGGCCGCGCGCTAGCTGTGTACACGGCGGACTACGCTCGCTTCCGCACCAGCCCGGAGCCCCAACTGCCGGAGCACTTACATCCCGCCGCCGTCGCGCCACCTCGAGTCGTCCATCGCGCCGCCTGTGACGATCTCAGCAAATTTATGAACTTTGCTGAAGTTTCAGATGGCAATGAAGTTTAAGGGCTACCAAACGTACTACCACTCTACCAGTACGTGGTGTCTGATCGTGATTGATCGATGCACACGACGCACGGACCACATGAGCAGGAGAGACAATGCTACGAAAAACGAAATGCTACTCCTATCAACAGTGAATGAATGGCTTTTACACCGCAAACAAAATTGTATTACCACCGTTCTTTTTTTTTTAAAGGGAAAACTAAAGAGGAACACAGTATCATTCCTGCGACATTTTCTTTGCAGCGTTAACCTCCGTTCCAGCTACCACGGAGATGAAATTTTTGGAATCGGAGGTACAAACCAAATTTAGTCTTTTGCAAGCTGCATCGATTGGCCCATCGGGTTCTTGATAGTCATTTAAGGTCGGGCCCTGGGGTAGCTTGAGCTTGCTGGTTGTCTGGCTGGACCGTATAAGTACAATTAAGTATTTAACCATGTAAATTTTTACGGTGGCCTATATTAGTAGTAAAAATGGTTTAGACATTTCATTTTTGTCACCTGCCGTGCCATATATATCTATAATACAATCTAGAATTAGTAGCGGAAGAAATTAGGAGGAGATTAATTGACCAACCAAGCGAGAAGCGAGAATTTCGAAGATGGAGCTGTACCAAATATGCACATAATTATTAAAATCAGTTCTAAAATTTAAGTCTAGTTATAATTTCTCGATGAAAGGGACAAACACTACTAAAGTACTAGCTGATCTGGCGGCAAGGAGAGGCTAGTGTGTGTGTTTTGTGCCATTTCCAACAGGGTGAACAGACAACGACTGCTTATATTTTTTGAGGATCTGCTGCTCGCAATTCAAAAACCAGTTTTTAGGACATACAAATTTCCCAGCTGATATGGATGGGAAAGAAAAATGAAATCTGTAGCAGTTGAGCAGATCAGCTACTCAACTCTCGTACTCTCAAGTCTTTGGTTCATAATAGAAAAAATTGACAAGAGTGCGCTATCAACTTTTAAACCATAAAGGATTTACTATATGAAAATGATATAAATTGATTTGTCATAAAAAATTCATGCATTTATATTTTTATTTTTTATAAATATATAACTAAAAAGTAAGGGAAATTTTACAGTCCTTAAAAAGGTACCACAATTTTTAGTGTTAATTTTGATACATGTCAATATCTCAAGTATTAGGAGACACCAAAATTAACACTACAATTATGGTACCGCTTGGTATCACCTCAAGTACTATAAAATCACTCAAAAAATAAATAAGTATATGTACAGGAGACCATGTAATTATCTTTTTGAGAAAGCAGGTAGCAGTTAGTAGCACCTGTTTGGTTAATTCAACATTTCAACTATCTGTCCCCCGTAATAAAACGGGCATGTATCCTCTGTCCCCCTGTTTGGTTAATTCAACATTTCAACTATCTGTATCCTCCATTTCCTCTCCCCAGTACAGCGCCCACTCTATCGCTGATTCGCTGTCTAGCCATGAATATGATCAAGACGTCTGTCCAAATGTTCATCCAGGAGTTCCCAAATCGGTCCCGATCGATCGACACTAAATTACTCCATTGCTGTTTTATATGGTTTAGAGTAATTAACCTTTCACCGTCGAGTTTGATCACATCCACCTGTTTTCAGGTCAATGCTAATAGGATTCTTATTATCGTCACGATTACGATAATCCTGTTTATTAATAGGGTTCAGTAAAATTATTTATCTTTTTTAAAAAATCATCGTTTTCTTTAAAACCCACTATATTTTGCTAGGATAGTTTTAAGGCCTAACACATAACCGCTCCACCGTACAAACCATAGCAAAAATCTCCTACACACGATGTCCTTATTGATAGATTATATATTTATTGTTTTATATATCTGATGATATAGATATACTTTATGCGATTTTCTAAACAAATTAAGCTTTTTAAAAAAAATCAAATTCTGTTTGAAAATTTTTAATAGCGCCGATATATCAGATAATCTCGTTTATCCGATAGATGAAACCCTGATGCTACCGTTCTAGCAGCATGCATGTATATGTGTGTGTATATATATATCTTAGAATTTGAAGGAGAAAATGTTTATCTTTATCGGAGCTCAGATCAATTAATTCCAAACATTGTGTTTCAGAAGATTGCATATCGAAACGACCGAATAGCATATGAACAGTACTTCAAGCCTAGGAGCAACGTGTCTGGTACTCAGGTAGGATACTAGGCTGATTGGCTGAACATAGACCAGACGTAGACATGATATGTGCTAGTACCAGCAATTGTTCTAATCCCCAACATGATGATTATGAATGACAGCTAGATGCAAATTGACTTAGCACATAAAAGCATAACAATAGCAAGTCTCTCTATTTAAGTTAAATTTATATTTTACTATCCACTGTAATGTATTTTTTTAATATAGCTTATTATCTATTTCTATTTAAATTTATCTATATTTTATCAATATATTTTAACTATCAATACCTATATTTTTAGACTAGACTTGCTACAATATAGAGTAGCAAGGGGATAAGAAGTCTTGGTGACTTGCTAGAAGAAACAAGTCTTGGGAGGAGAATGAGAAGCCATCCAAAATAGCAAGCTAAATAGCAAGAACAATGAAGTTATTCTTTAAATAATTTTTGCTATTTTAGAAAATAGTAAATAAGATAACAACCATAATTGAAATGTTCTAATAAGTTGAGATGCTCTAATAAGTTGGTCTCAATTTAGACTGGCTGATCAGGGAACGGTGGGGATATATACCAGCTGAGAAAATTTGAGATAATGACCACGACTTATTTCTTCTGCAAACCTGACAACCACAAACTAACTTCGACGGGCGATTGATGGCACTGGGTCATAGATTCATGGCGACCGTGTCCAACCTTATCCTCAGCGACTGATATTGTTGACGTGACCGGAGTGAAGAGAGCGAGTGAGCGATCAGCGAACCAATGCGCGCGTACACATTCAGTTGCCACAGGATGTTCAGCTCAAAAGCAACCCCATCTAGCCAGGCGGCCGCCGCGATGGGTTGCGTGATACGATTGATCGAGCTGTACTGCGGATGATGCGAGGGGGAGGTTGTTGCGTGTACTGCAGATGAGGGACGGGCATGGATCCATCGGCCGGCCCGCCTGCTGCTGATGCGCAGGCACAGCCACCCGTCGCGCGCGGCCGTTCTGCGACTGTGACTAAGATGTTGTTTGAGAGAGTTTAGTACAGCTATATTATATTTTTTATTTACTCTGAGAATCTGAAGTTTATCTAATAGGTATAAAATTTTAAAATAGATAGAATCAAAAAGCTATAAAACATCAGATTTTTTATATTCTCACCAGATACTCACTAGGTGTTTACCATAATCTGAAGCTGCTCTGAGGCCATGTTTTAATTTAGGATAAAAAAACTGAATTACACCAGTTTATTGAATTGTTACAATTTGTACTTTAGATTATAATAAACTAACATAATAAGCTAACATTTTTATTTCAGCTTATAAAAATAAACTGGATTACTATAATTTTAAGCTGAAACAAACATGTCCTAAATATACTCACCTAGCTTTCTAGACATGATTTAAGGATTATTTGGTAGAACTCTAAATAAATCTAGAGTTAGCTGAGAAAAAGATAGCTATATTCTTTTTATGTATTTATAGACTAGATCTATCTGCTCCCCTATTAAAAATTTAAAAATGTAATATCATTTAATTCAATTACAGCTCTACCAGATTGAGATCCAGCTCAGAGCTGGAGAGTCGTCGAACGTGCCCTTAATCGCAGCAGGCGAGCAGCGGCAACGTGAGCTAGCTAGCGAAGCAACATGAGGCATGGAGCCATGGATGGAGGGCAGGAGGGGAGGGAGGAGGCTGTTTGGTAGCAAGCACGGTAGGAATGCAAATTTGTTGGCCCTGAATCCACTGTTCCATACAATCCAATTTTAAAAATTGTATCCTTCCTTAACTTAATTTCTAGTTTCAATTAGGTATAAAATTGTAGATCACATGAACAGCACAGATCGATGAGCACCGACGAGGCGCCGGTTTGATGGAGCGAAATGTTGTCCGCTTGCTCACCATGGGGTTTGCAAAAAGGTGTAGCTTTGGGCATTAGAGTATTAGACTGACATGGGCGGGGGAGAAGAGAAGCTTCGATCAGTTGCTCTCCGTGATCTAAAATTGTGGTGTACCAGCTGAGTCTTCTCAACTTACAACGTACATGTGTATTGAATGTTTGCAACTATTCAGTCGTCCTCGGCTTGCTCTTTCTCCTTTAAAGAAGAGGAGTATTAGTAATAATTTCTGTGATTTTTTATATAAATTGTTTTAATCTTTTTGTTTTTTAAATACAAGTTAATTTATATATTTTTTAGATATTTTTATCTTTTTATGTTTGTTCTTGTAAAATAAATGCAAACTCTCTCATAAACAAATAAGTCATATTTTCTAAATCATTTGAGTTCATTTATTAATTGTTATGCGCAAGTCCAAAACGAAATATATATAGTAAGAAATGTTTTTAGGGTAAAAGTATATTCCTAAGGGCTCAAACACAAAATTGCAAAACAGTTCAAGAAAAAAACACTGATATAATATTTAAAACTATATTCTAAAATTTAAAAACATGAGAAGCAACCCGCCCAAATGAAGTTGGTTTATTTTAACTTAAAAGTTCGGTCTGCACCTCGAAAATATGGTGTAACGGCCTTGTGAAAAATTGGGCACTCTACTTCGGGCCATCGCATGAGAAAATTAAAGTCCCAGAGATCAAATACTAGATTGAACTAAACTGGAAATGGGTAGGCCTGGTAATGGGCCCAATATTGTAGCCTACAATACAGAGTTTAAGGGCTGGGCTCTACACAGTCTGGGCTGAAATTTATGTGTTTTTGAACTAAAATTGATAAGGGCTGAGGTGGGTTGTCAAAGGTCCTATGGGCCTTGGCCCATTACAACCTATATAAACGGGCTTATTTTAGCCAGGCCTTCGGTTTCTTCTTCAGAGCTGGGCTCGGAGCAGCCCAATACTATGGCGGGCCAGCTGATGGAGAAGGCGCGTTCCACTTTACGTAAGTATTACTGTACTCAAAATGTATTAGAGAGATAATCATACTATTTTTTACTGTGGGTGAGTGCCGGAACAAGAGTAGTTATGTAGAGTAATAAGTAATTAAGTTGTATAGATAATATGAATGTAAAAATTATTTTTTATTATTTGGGATAAACTTTGAATTCTAGAGAGAGTACGAACGATGAAGTCATATAGATAGACTACTAATCATTTTTTCTTGCAATTTTTCACCCTGATGTAGTCGTATAGATAGAAGGACTTGAGAACTTGTCCTGCAAGTTTTCAGTTTTCACCACGTTATAATCAATCATAATTCATACAGTTGGACTTGAGAACTTAAACAAAAACAAACCAAAGACAACCATTGACATGTCATCTGCCCCAGTGTACTATCAGAGGATCGAATTTCTGCTTGGGTAATAGTACTAGTCAATTCCTACACCGGCTACGTGAAACTGAAATAACAAGTAAGGTTACAGATCGAAAACGATGCACACTAGACACCGTAACAGAGGTCCCGGAGCTGACAGGGACACGAATCAATTGGATAAACACTGGAGTGGAGTAGTCCCTTCCGCGCGCGTAGGAACAGTGCGGTGAGAAGAGAGTGGAAGGCTTACGGCTACCTAGCTTTCCTTGGGCGATATGCATGATCCAGATGGCATCCATCCAGGTAAGACTCCGACGGCGAGACGTACCGCGCGGCCGCCGCATGTGGCGCCAGGATCTGGATGTGAAATCGGCAGCGAGCGCTGCAGGCCGGAGCACGGGCACGGCGATGGGCTAATCACTAGTCAGCGGTCGTTTTCTCTGTTTCCACGGGAGGCTGGACCGGCGAGGGATATGGGCTTGACGTTAACGCCCCGGACCCCGGTTGAACCCTCGTATCGGAGCTACGGGTTGCAAAGCCGATGCATGCTCGCTCCGCGCGAGCTCCCCATCAGGATGGAAGCTTCCCTGTCACGGGGCGGCCGGGTCCTTGCCTCGCGTCACATCGCGCCGAGCTGTCGTGGGGCGGCGACGGCGAGGTTGTCTCTGTGGCGGCAGGAGGCGCTCAGGCGGCTTAGCTACGGCGTAGGGTACAGGGATTGGGGACGCCGTCTGCAGCGACGGGTTCGTGAGCAAGATAGAACTAAAGCTACTGACAACACTCAATGACCCAGGAACTTAACACTCTATTCCCTAGGAAGTTTTTCATGTAGATATGACGGCTACTAGCTCTGATATCAATTGTTAGTGTACCAGGCCTTAGTTCCCTAGCCTTGACCCACGTCCGAACGTTTATGCGCATCCGACGCAGCTTACAAGCAGAGAGCTCTTTCTATCCCAAAAGATCGATCCAAGAGAGGATGGCTACTCTCTCTTATAAGCTGCTCGTAGTCTCTTTTCGTGAACGAGGTGGAACCAAAATTACTGGTAACGTCCAATGACTTAGGAACCTAACAATCATGTTTCCGACTTTCAGTGACAAGTGAAAAATAGCTCTCGGCCATCATATTACTGACATGTCTGAAAATAAGGAGTTGATAATTGTCATAGGTTGATCTTGAGTGGTGTTTATGAATGGCGTTGGCCCCAAAAGTTCGTCTAGACAATGATATATTTGGAGCCAGGGAACGGCGAGTTGGCGACTCGGATGACACTGCTAGGTAAAAAGCGACCTGCTCGTTTTCAGTTTTCACGAACATATATTTATTCTTTCCCAGTTGATGGGAAAAGTACGGCGCAGTATGAGCACGTGTGTGACTATTAGTTCTCGTTACTTCGCCATTCGACACAACCACGTTGTTTTCACCTGTCACTGAAAGTCGGAAAAGAGGATAAGAACATTATACTAGGAAGAGTAGTAATCAGAGTCAACATGAGTACGTATATGTAGAGTTCACGCGCGAGTTGATTTGGACTTTATAAATACGGTTATTATACGTCTGTGCATTATAACGAAAATCTACATTCTATACGTACAAAGATTTGTAAAGAGAGTCAGTTAGTAATTATGTTTGATTTCTAGAGTTCGGCTGGTCTTTTATATATATATATATATATATATATGGGTTTTTACGATGCCCCATTTACTTTCATCGGAGGTAAGAGATACATTTAATCTTAGTTCTTGATTAAATATAATTAAATTAATTAAAAAATTATTTTTTTACTATCTTACCTCCTCTCCCCTCTCTCTCCAGCCAGGCTCTCTCGCCACCATCGCCGTGGTTCCCCGCCGTTGTCGCCGCGACGCTCTGTCGTCCGTCCGCCCCTGTCGCCGTGCCCTGCCACCCGCCACGCCCGCTGCCACCGCCCCATCCGCCCCTGTTGCCACGTCCCGTCACCCCTCCCCATCATCGAGCTAGCCGGCTAGGCCGGTCAAACAGAGAGAGAAAGGAAAGAAGAAAAAAAAGAAAAAAATTTGAGAGGAAATAGGTTTCTCTGTTTAAATTTGGATTATTAGATCATCTAAAATAAACGGTTCACGGTTGTTAGGGGTACCATAAATTTTTTCACACACATATATATATATAAAAGAATGAATAACAATGGTCAATGGATATTATCGTTCCTTGTCTCTGAAAGTCTCGAGAGCCTCACAGCTAGCTGATCGATATTTTTTTTTGAAACGATGTTTTCTGACAGAAGGCAAACAGATCAGACTGGATATGAGGGAAATTCAGACAAACCGAGGGAATGAAAAAGAAAACAAAATAAATTGCTTCCTGCTAGCTGGAAACGCACGTGTATACTCGGTCTACATAGAGCGCATTATCCAAACAGGATAAGTTTTGGTATCTCGATCGCTGGGAACGCTGTACGTGCAGCCTGTAGTGCCAGTCGTTTCTGAACCCCATGCTAGCTGACCTCTCCGGCCGCTATGTTCCAAAGGAAAATCAATGGTATATACCAAGTCTTCGCTTTGCAATTTCTGAAATCCTCAGATCTATGCAAGGAGAGACGTGTCCTTCAGAGATCCATCAGGGCGAGTTTTGTATTGCATGGTGGAAATTAAAGTCACGCGAAGGCTCGAGATAGGCTGCAAGTCATGCATTGCTCGGGTGAGGATTACATTTTAACTGCACCTGCAAATTGCATGCTACTGAGAATCAGCGGTTCAAGTAAGGCAGCTAGCTGAAAAGGACAACTCGTGGTATCTCAACATCAGTAACACAACAGGCTTATCGCATAGACATTATTAGTTGTTAAAGTATGATTATATTACCCACCTTTTTCTAGCTCCAGCTCAACTTTTGAGCGAAATGGTTGGTGGAAAGGACTATTAACAAGTTAATTACTGTTTATTATTTAGACTCACACGGTCCTAGGTTACTCATTTCATAAAGATAGGGATGGCACAACTGTCTGGAGAACAATTAGTCATCATCCATATCGAGCTCGCATACTGTTCCACTGTAGTGTCGTGTTAAAGTAAGAAAAGAAAGAGCCAGCGGTACCTCCATTTCTGTCTTAAAATATGATATATGTATATATATTAAAAAAGTCAATTTTTATATCTTTTAATTAATACCTAATAACATATATATGGCTAGTGTATATGTGATATAGTTAAATTTATATTTAAAAATATTTTAATATGATGTTA
>KE372846.1:539318-552451 GCA_000418225.1 Zizania latifolia | reverse complement strand
ACGCCGCCGTCCTGGCCCTCGCCGGGTGGTCACTCAACAAGTTCATCGACGGCGAGACGCACCGCCGTACGTACCACCTGCCACGTACCCCTAGCTAACTTTCTCCGTGACACCTGGCCGGTGGTGTCGCCAACTGTTCGATCGGGCGGCGCGTTGACGTGATCACCGAACACCCGGCATGTGCATGTGCAGATCTAGGAGGGAACACGTCGACGGGGTACCTGCTTGTCTTCTCGTTGATGGCCGGGGTGGTCGGCGCGTGCTCGGTTCTCCCCGGGCTGCTCCACGTCAGGGCGTGGCGCGGCGAGACCCTCGCCGCCGCGGCGTCCACTGGACTCGTCTCCTGGGCGCTCACTTCCCTCTCCTTCGGGTTAACTCCTCGCTGCTTGCTCTCTCCAGCAGCTTAATTACATCCCTACACATTGCAATCCAACTATTTCACTGTAAAATGTTCGGTAGCTCACGGTGTTTTCTCTGCTGCTACCATTTGCATGCAGCCTCGCGTGCAAGCACATCACCCTTGGGAACAGAGGAAGGCGTCTGGTACGTAAATCACTCACGCTGTTTGTTTTTTCTGTCCTTGCCTTCTGCTGATTAAGTTGACGGGTATGACATTGCATTATTGCAAGCAGAGGACGTTGGAGGCGTTCCTCGCGATGTTGACGCTGACGCAGCTGCTCTATCTGATTCTGTTCCACGCCAGCACCTTGAGTAGCATGTTTGGCCCGAGCTGCAGCGAGTGCGACGACCTGCGTTGCCGCAGGGTTCCTCAAGATGAACTCGACACGAGCAACTAGGCAGCCGGAGAGTTCCCGTCGGCGGATCCATGGCCAGCGCCGTCATAACGATTGCATATTTGCATGAGGCCGTTCCAATGTCGCCGATCCAGTGATATCGAGTTGTTCCTTTCTTTTGTCTAGTCCAGTTTATTGTTTAAGTAGGTTTTCTTCACCATTTACCACAGGAATTTGTTTAATGGTGAAGAAAACTGCCCCCCGGGCCCCGGCGTAGAACCTCCACCCGCCGCTGTCGCCGACCGTGTACCTGGCCGCCTCGGCGAGTGGCGGCGCGCTCATCACGACCAAGCCGATCCGCACAGCCGCGTGGCCAAGTACCATAGCGCCGCCGCTGTGATATTCGAGATGCTAAGTTACTGTAGTAGTTTATGCTGGAAATGAATACATCAAAGTAAAGATGGAGACCAAAGATATCGTAGTAACTTTAGCAAATGCGAACGAGTTTTACGCGAGGAACATATACTCTCTTTCATTCAAATTTTTATTCAAAGAAGAGAGAGCTAACTAGCTACGTTTGCAAAAATTGCTGCCCAAACTATGTGCGGCGAGTTTATTCGATGATTCTTATCCCACTTACATGTTCTGGAAGTTTCTATAGCTCCATATTCGAAGTTCCATTCGTTAAAAGCAGCAGCCGAGAAAGCAGCAGTACAAACGCAAAATCCGGCGGGCGACGTGGCAGCGTGCTTAGCCCACAACCCACCCCCGATGCCGCAATTAATTAGACGCTAAACCCAAATCTCGCCTCCTAATCCGTCTCGCCGAGCCGTTTCCGGCTTTCCGCCCCCCTCGCCAAAAGCCAACTCTCCTCTCCACTGCGCCATTTCCTGCCTTTTTCTTATCCCCCACTTGGAGTTCTGGAAAGATCGATTCGATCCTTCTAGACCCTTCTCCGCCCCCGTTTTATAGCCACCGGCCGCCCACCCGTCACTTCAGCGGTTGCAGTCGCCCCGGCCCGCAGCTGTATGGGTGGAACCCGCGGCGGATTCGAGGTACGGAGAAGTTTCTAGAGTCCCCTCTGCTAGTGCGACTGCTGGCTGCTGCTGCTACTGCTAGATCTCGGTTCATTTTGTTCGGATTTCGTGTGTCGAGTGCTTCCGTCGCGGGGATCATGTGGTGTTGGTAGATCTGTGGTGTGGTTCTCTAGGGTTTTTCCGCGTGGATTTTCATGGAGTAGGCTCCGGGCTTGTTAACGGATGGACTTATACTTCTATGTTCTAACGACATTTGTAGGAGATTTGCTAGATTCCTTTAGATCCTTGAAACTGCAAACCTACAATGCAGCCTTTTGTATTTGAAACTACGATTTATATGATAAGTTTTGATAATGCTTCAATATCCATGAGTTGTACGCTGGGAAAGCTTATTTGAGGGTCCGAAACTGCCTGGGTCTGTAGTTGAATTCACCTTATGCTAATGGTGCATTAGCTTATTTAGCACTGTGCCGTTATTCACATTCTGAAATCTATTTGAGCGTAGCAGTAAATTATTTGCATTCTGACTAATTTTCAAGTAGCAGTTATGCTATGTTTTGTACTTGTTTCGTTGTAGGTGTGCATTTCTCAAATAACATTTGTTATCTTTTCCATGATTAGTTATTGCACGTGGTGGCACCAAGCATGAGGCAACAACTGCATTACTCGTGAGAAAGGCACAAGTAAGACACCTAACACATGGTCATCCTAATATGTGGGAGCAATGTATTACTTAAGTGGTTTTGTGCTAGAACACCAACATGGCCCTCGTTGGCTTTTATAGCAAGTTCTGGTGAGAATACTATTGGATTGTTTTTCTTTGAGAATCATTAGTTTTTGGACTCAACATTGCTAGCGGCAATTAGAATTCAAAATCAGACCTACTATTGGACATAACCACTTCAATGTGATATGGGCATAGCTAAGGATGGAACTTTCCTCTGGGATTTAAGTGGTTAACTGCAGTGCATTGAATTAGGGATGCAGTTACTGTAATACTGCCATCCACGATTAGCAACAGATTTATTTCTTGGTTGCCATGCTGTCTGAAAACTCTGCCTATGTTGTCTCAACATAGGGAGGTTCCAAGCCCTGGTAAAGGAGAAGGGAGGATCCCTTTCCCCTAAAGGGCCTGTTTGGAGGCCACCAATCCCGGCCCAATCCATGTGGATGGGCTGGCAGTGGGCAGCGAGCGCAGCAGTAGATCTAGCGGTGGGCGGAGTGGCGGATCTGGCGGCGGCGGCGGTAACCCTAGCTCTTTGCTTGACTGCTTGTTGTCCTGCTCTCTGCCTCCTGCTCTATTTCTCTCCTCTCGCTCTCTGTCGTATCGCCGGTCAGGTTATCCAATTTCACGTGCACCGCCCAGATGGCTCGCTGCCACTGCGCTCAGCTGCCTAGGCACCGGCAGCGCCAAGCCTGCCGTCGAGCTTCGAATTGTGGCGGGAACCCACTGCCCAGCGTGTTTTTGCTGCCTAGGTGGCGCCTACTCCTGACTTCTTGAACACTGACGATAACCCATCATAATAATTTGTCCCATCTGTAGTTTGTACCCATTTTTATTGGCTGAGCTAGTTTATCTATACTCATCTTAAAAGACTCTAGTGGTGGTGGCGGGAGTGAATCTGCCACCCCACCACTTCTCGCTGCAGTTTTTCTAAATTGTCCCCAAAGATCTTCTATTATTATAGAATTCCAACATAAATGGATTTTCACATATATATAACTAAAGTGGGCACCTCCAATAACATATTTTAGGCAATATATAATTATGATTTTTTATCCATAGCAAAACATGGACATTTAGCTAGTCACAAAATACTGTTTTTATCTGAAGTTCTCGGCACTTGTTTGAAATTGGTCATGGTATTGTCCAGCTTGTACTGCATTGTTAAGGCAGATGAAGTCTGCTACATATGAAAACATAGGTACTTGATTAAGCTTTGTCCTTCTTTGGAGTAATGCAATTTCTGGATTTTAGAAAAGAAATACTTACCCTAATTCTGGAGCGTCTGTTTTGCTGTGCTCCCCTTCTTTTTGCCGTGATTGACCCAATTCAAGATTAGGAGGAATATTTGCATCTTGTACAATGCGAAAGCTATAGGGAGTGCTGGAACCTTCATTTGCTTCTGTGGCCCCTCTCTGCTCACTGGCCTGAAGCTGAAATTAAGTTGTTTCTTTATCTTGCTTAAGATAATGTGTCACAATCTTCAAAGTTTCTAAGAGAAGGTCTTGCATCAAACCTTGTTATACAGTTCAATTTTTTGTTGTGACACAATGTTTACTCTTCTACAGAGTTCCATGTTTTCCTGTTGAATTAGGCTTCCCTGAAGTGAAGTTAGTATTTCAGTACATGAAACACACAATCTTCCATGCATGTTCATTTGCATTGAAATAATAAAAGGACATAGATTTAAGGGCCAAACCTTCGCGTGTAATTCCTCAATTTCACTTTCCAAAAGGTTGTCCTGTTTGGCAGGTGTTTACTGCTTAATTAATAATTAGACAAGAAAACCAAAAGCAAAAAATACAGATATTGAAGAACACAGTGAATATAACCTTTCTCATTCTGATACTGCGTAGACTTATTTCAAGCCTATTCTCTAAACCCTGGAGGTTTCTCACACCTAGTCCAGAAAGCTCCTCACCCATCAGTTGCCTGCAACCATGTAAAAGAGTAATATCAGTATTTCAATTCAAGACTGACAATACTTCCAATCTAAATGTCACTACAACCCTCTTTTGTTTGCATGGTCTGAACTCTGAAGCAGGTCAACTTATTGTGTTGTTAAAACTTACCACCAAAATTGGTTCTGTGACAGTGAATATTCTTATAATCTTATAATATTTCTAATTTTTCATTCAAGTATTTAGCATTGTTTTGATGGCTCTTATATAAAGTTTTTCGTGTGCCATTTATCTTGGATAAGCTACTTCTGTGAGGAATTTCATATTAATGGGTGTTCTACTTCCATTGCAGAATCACCAGAAGATTACTTGTGGCTTTCTTGCAAGTTGTGCAGTTGCTGCCTCAAGCTTGCTGCCTCCCTCTGCCAAATCTATCAGTAAAAAAATAAAGTCATGTCAGTTTCCTTAACCTACTAAAACCTATATTTTGATCAAGAAATGTGGTGTGTTGCTGAAAATCATCCACAACTCAATAGCATATGCATATGAGAAATAAGGCAAATCGGATTGAGCTATCCCATTTTTGCGGTTATTGTAATCTTTTCTGGTATGTTTGGTATCTTGTGTGAAGTATGATGCTGCCCCAAAAACAAAAAGGGAAATGAGAAAGATAAAGAGAAGGATCTCTATGAGGTGTGGCTATGCACTACTACCTCCATGTTAAAACTGTCGTATATTAACTATCGGAGGGAGTACATTCCTTTATACCTTGTAGTGTGTGGATGCTTTGTTTGACCTTTTTCTTGACATGTGAAAATGAATAATCATTAAACAATGGCAACATGGAAACGGGATTCACAAAACATAGGCTATTGAAATAGTGTTTCCTATCACCACATGATTCCATAACATGAGTATCGTACCATTACCATTAGCAAAGTTTTTCTGCTAGATGATAGTTTCTCAGGTATATATTCTTTATGTTTATCATTGATGTTAGCTTGGTTTTCTATGTATCCTTGCTCTCTCTCTCTCTCTCTCTGTTGTTGTTTTACCGCCATTTTTGTACGCTGTTGACACCTGGTATTTAAAATCATTTGAAAAGCCATTTTGCCAACAGTTTTTAAATTCCCTTTTGATACACCTGACTGTTTTTAACCTCCAAGTTGCCACAGCATGTATGAATGTACCTTATATATTGGGCAATATTTTGAGTTTCTGTTACAAGATTGAACTTAAGAAGGTGCGGTGAAATTGTTGTACCATGTCTTTGGACCAATGCAATCAGCGAAGTCCTTGAACAGGGTATTGTGCCAGAAGGTAAGTATTCCTAGGCTGTTTCTATTAAAAGCTGAAGTATCTTATATTTGGGTTTTCCTTCAGTGCTCACCGTGTGATCTAGTTACGGATCCTTGGATGAACGTTGGATGTGCACGGATTTGGCCTTGTCTGCTAGAGGGTGACTGTCCTCAAATGCTGAACTGTGTGGTTCATGAAGATGTGCGAGGCTATACTAGTACCAGGGCGCATACTATGATGCAAGACAATTTCTGAGAAATTATGACCGGCCGGCCTATTCCAGTGTCAATTTAACCTGTTGTTTTCAAGCAACCAAACAAGAAACTGCTTGTCCTGTACTGCAGTTTCACGCAATACTTATCCTTACCTGTATCAATGCTCCGCAAACCATTTGTATTGTATAGTCTTGTTTCATGTATGTTTGTTTTTGAAACCAACTATTCTGTCGGAATGATAAATTGCTCGTTTACGTGTACCCGACCTGAGTATCTCTCTGCTGTACTGCCACATTAGGGTTCGCGTGCGTGGCTTACAGCTCTTGCCAAGCTCAAGTTCGGAGAAGCCTCTGAAATATCAAATTAAGCAAATCTTAGTTTAATTTGCTGAATTTCACCGGTGAGATTCAGCAAACTAAACTAAGATGAGTTGGTTCTGAAGGAGAGCGAACTAATACGGCACTTGAATTTTATATGAAAGCGTGTAACTTGGTGAATGAGTGTGTGGTTAAGCACGGCTAGTTGGTACCATCAACATTCAGCACATCTGGAAGAAGTTAAAACCATCACAAAAATCTGGGCAAACTAATTTAACGCTCTTTTGGATTGAAGGTATTTTGTGAAAAATTTGAAGTATTTAAATCCTTTGAAATTTTCTAACCTTTTTGGAACATAGGATTGAAGCTTAAAAATTTCTATGATTACTTTCCTACTCCATTTCATAGGAAACTAACAAATGAACTTAAATCTCATTTTATTTTTTCTTTGAGAAGTCTAATATATCTTCTCTTTGTCTCTCATCTCCATACAATTCCTATATTTATTTTCTATAAACCATCCAAACATATAATTTTTTAAATTCATATATTCTAGATTCCTATAGGATTTATCTCTATATATAGGGCATTCTAATCTATTTTTCTCTCATTCTCCTATATTTTAGTATACTTGCAAAAGGGTGAAGTTATCTAGTATACTATAAGCAATGTAATCATCGTAGTGGAAAAAACCGGACCGGTGATCGAACCGGTCAAGTTGTCGGTTCACTGGTTCATTGGTCTGACCGTTGGTTCACTGGTCGGACCGTCGGTTTTTTGTTTATTAATATTATATTTATTTTGTATTATTTTAATATAAAAATAATATAAGTTAATGAGAAATATGTATAATTAGATATTAAAAATGCAACTTAAATATAAGATTATAATTATATTATAATATTATGATTTAAGGAGGTGTTATAACTATAATGTCACAATCCACAAATAGCATAAAAATTATAATATTAAAATATTTTAAACAAAGTTTATTTAAGATGCTTCTAGGTTATGCATTCTCACTTTGCAAATCCCCATAAATTTTTTTGTCAATGTTAGTATCATTTTCTTCTTATATAAATAATTATTTTATTAATTATTACATGCTAAATAATGAGCTAGAGTGATTATCAAAGATAAATAAAAATTCTGGACATTTAATCCATCTCAAATAAATATTTTTTTGTGCTAACACTGAATCACCGGTTCTTTAAAACCGGCACCGGTCACCGGTTCAATAAAAACCAACCGGTTCGTCTGGTTTTTATAGGTTCGATTGCTTAAACGGTCTTTTAGCAAAACCGAACCGGTTAACTATCTGGTTTCGTTTTTTTCTGATTTAATCGTTGGTCCGGTCTGATTTTTTCTACTACGGTAATCATACTACCAAGCAGCAACCTCAGCTCTACCCCATCAGTCGATCTCAGGTGATCACACCGCGATCAGAAATTACTCAGAAAAATGCAGTGTATGTGCACCATGCCCGGCCGCATGCATGCATGAACATCAGTGCAGTACTATAGTCTAGATGTAGCTATTTAGCCAGGCAAAATTTATAAAAGTAACCTTAAAGAGTAGATAGTTTGCTGTCATTAGCCGTCAGATCAAGATCACATGTGTTCTCTGACCAAAGCAGTACTACTTTTTAACAAGATAGTTAATTAAAGTATCCCTAAAACACCGATCTCCGTCTCACTAGATAAATTTAGCGCTCTAAAATGACAAAGCTCCAAAGGACTCTATTTCACTCCATTATATTTTCAGGGGATCCATAAAAATCATCTATATCAGATGGTGATATATTTAGATGAAAATGGGTTAGAGAACAAAGAAATATATATATGGCAGCGAATTTTTTTATATGAAGATCCTTATATAAAGATTTAGGCAGTCATTTTGGAGATAAATGCTCTTAAGAGTTAAGAGTATATATCTTTCTTAGCCATACCTCAATCTCTGAAGTTGAATTTCCACCCGGCTCCTCCTTTGCGTTGGTATACCGGTCTATCACTGCTTTCATGCTAACATGCAAGTAAAGCACAAATGGTTCGGTCAGTGTTTTTCGTTTTTAATTTGGAACCTACAGCTTGTTGATGCCTAGCTTGATTTTACTTACTAGCTTAGGGAAAACACATAAAGGAATATCCAAATATCTGGAAATACTTGTGTCTATCTTTGATGCAGTGACGACAGCATGCAAAGCTACCATACACACTAAAAAACATTTATGCAAAATTTCATAGCAATGTTATTCTCTGTAAATATCTTTTTTTTTTCAAAATTTCCTATATATTATGGGTACTGATAACTTGTGTTTATATATAGGTTAATTTGGCCATGCATGTCTATTTACCAGGAGCTAAGGTTACCCACATGCCACCCGATTTTAATTTGGTATTCATGATACATCACCTTAATTACCTGACACACCAAATAAAACAATTTCATCTGATTTTACAAAATCTTCATATTAGTTTTTCTTCCACTAAGCACGGCGTTGAGTTTCTAAGGTTATAATAAATTTAGAAGAATGAACACGCTAGCTGAAAAAACCAGCAAAACAACGGAGAAAATTATTTCATTGCATGAGATGAACATATCGACATAATCCATTAATCTGTTAAGAAGAAATATACTCATACTAATTTTGCATTTACATGACAGTTAAATAAACTAGCACAGAATACATATATATTGATCGATATGCATGCTGCATGCTGTAGCTGATTAAAAGACCAGAACAAAGGGCCAGATAAAAACTTAATTAGTAATTAACCATGCAGCTATATGCTTATGCTTGGGTCTTGTTGATGAGTGTGTTTCAAACCTCGAAGGATGAAAGCTGATGAGACATATATCTATCTAGTGAAAGAACAAGGAGGAACAACCATTATTTTTTAGAGAAAAAACAAGAGGATTAATTAATGACGCCAAAACAGATCAGAGAACAATCGAAGGAACTTAACTACAACTAATTTACAGCGAACGGAAGCATAAATATACATCTGGTGGATTACTTGGTGCTGGAGAACTCGTAGAGCCTGCCGGTGCTGGAGAAGACGACGAGTCCGACCTCCGCATCGCAGAGGATAGAGAGCTCCTTTGCCTTCTTCAGCAGCCCGTTCCGCCGCTTCGAGAACGTCACCTGCCTGCTCGTCGTGTTGTCTATTCTCCTTATCACTATCTTCCCCCTCCCCATCTCCCTGCAGCTTCGAGCTTCCTCTCTCTCTCTCAGATCTAACACAATAGATCACAAACCTAGCTCAAGAAAGGCATGAACACAACACAGAAATAAGAACTAACGGCCATGGGCACAGGCACACACAAGGGGAAGAAAATCGATCAGGAAATTGATGGATCGATGGGGGAATCTAAAGGCCAAAGTACGTTACCTAGCTTGCAATTCCTGAGAGAGAGAGAGAGAGAGAGAGTAGAGAGAAGGCGAAATGCTGGTTAGGTTTTATGCACGGATGGATGCAAGTGGCTGAGCTAGCAGTCCTCCTCTACACTTAACTTCCCATCGAGGCCACTTAGCCGGCCATGTATTATAATGCTATACTTAAAACTTCATTGTTGGCACAAATGGAAGCTGGTGATGATTGGTGAGCTAGGTTCATGAATGTGTTATCCAGCCATGTTCATTTTGATTTCCTCGTTTTGTAGATGTGATCACACATGTAATTAATTTTGCGTACATATCACAGATTTTGGTAGTTTAAAATAATGCTCCAATATTAAACAACAACAACAAAACGTTCTGTGGCATTTTATATATGTTCTGGTTATTAATTGAATGTCTATTTATCTCTATGACATATAGCGATGAATCTTTACGGTGATTATATATAGACGGGTGTTGCGTGTAACCACTATCGGAAATAGGGGCTTTGTTGAGTGCCGAAGAGTTTGCCGAGTGCATTCCTTCGGGCACTCGGCAAACACGTTCATACACCGAGTGCCCGGAGAAAACACTTGATCAGACAATAAGGCCCCGGAGGTTTGAACTCATCTCAAGATGAGTAGTTAGAGTATTATTAATTATCAAATATGCATGGGATGATATGTCAAAGTACATAACTAGCCTATAAATTCAGTAAATCCAAAAATAATGCACCTTTAATTTGTGAGAATTCAATCTTATACATAGTTTTATAAGGTATCTATATTGTGGTTTTAAAAGGTCTCTCTAGAAAGTGGGCACCTTGGATTCCTCATATCCATCAAATTATATGCTCAAGGCTTATATACTTTAGTTTTTTTTATCATGATAGTACAAAAGAACCTTTGAGTGGTTTGGGCCAATGTGAACAATGGTTTGAAAGGCATTCTTATTATTTGCCTTTTTGCAAGAAATTTTCATTATGTCAGTTTTTCCCATGAAGGTTTCTTTATATGATATATCATAGACCATATATGGCTAGAGACATTATATATATTAATTATGGCAATCTGCCCCTGTCATAATTAGTTCGCCCATTGGTTTGCTAATCCACTCCTGTAGTTACATATGATAGTATCTGTTATATTGAAAAAGTAGGGGTAAAGAAGTACATTTACCTAATAAGAATAGCAAAATATGATGTAGCTTGCCTGTTGCTTGCCACGGACAACATGAGGATGTGTCCTTTGGCAACATGGGAGGGTCTAATACAAACATAGGAGATGTCGACATCCTTCGAGCTTATCTCATAGTTTAATCATTCCTTGAACCTTTCTTTCCTTTGAAAGATTGTGCTCCCATGTAAGTTTGTAAAAAAAGTTCTTGTCTATCTTATGATAGTCTAGTACGCTAATTCTACAAATACCAACGGTTTCTGATGTTTATGCCCATTTCTAGTAGCTAGTATTGTTTTAGCGTGTCACTACAGTCATTTAGGTCCTATTTGACACAGTATCAGATTTAAAAAAATTTATAGCTAGTCAAACCTACCTCTAGAAAATATTGGATTTGGAGTTATGTGTAGATCGAGGTTATTTGGTTGAGCCATATGATTTTTATTTTGAAATAAAAACAAAAATTTAAACTACTTTATTTTATCATACAAACTCCCATCTAGCATGATTTTAGAGCTTGAACTGTATCAAATAGACCCTTAATCAGAGGTTCTAGACTAAATTAATAACACCGCTACGGTCTCTTTCTTTTTTGGGGATGGTGGTGTCTGTGTTTGGAGGTGGTTCTTGCACATCCCAAAGACCAAACTCTCTCTATGTTGAAGTTTGGAGTTATTTTATAGTCTCACAAAAGTTCAGGATTGCAACGAATCTTTTCCCTTTCAAATACATATGACGAACAATGATCTGATATAATTAAACCCACTGTAATTTTTCATGTTCTTCATCCTTCACCTACAATTTGAAACCACACAACTCATGAAATTCTTTTCTATTCTCAATGCATCATGAATGCACGTACTGCATGTGCATGCATCATGATGAGATGGTAGATAACTTAGATCCGAGACATAGAGTATATGTGTGTGCTAAGGCTCCACCTCCTGCGTACTCAATGGATAGAGCAAGAGCTGAATCAGATCGATAGTTTATAAATTTTTAAGAGTAGATCATATGTACATATATGCTTAAAAACACTATCTCCGTTTCAAAATATAAGTAATATAATTTTTTATATGGTTTGCAATGTATAATACTGATCATTAGTTATTTTCATAATATATCACAAACAATCTATGAAAGTTCTTTCAAATATCAATCTAACAATATTACATACATAACAATGCAACTAAATATTTTTAACTTAATTATTACTCAAAAGTTATAAATATTGATTTTCCAAAAATAAATAAATAAATATAAATACCTTATATATTTTAAAACAACAATATATAGAAAGAGTTGCTTAGATTTATAGTTTATCAAACAGTTCCTACCTATCCTCGGCTTTGTGTGCTTGGGTTCTTTGGTTAGTGAGCCCACATGGTACCATGGTCACACTCACACAAGGACCAATCGCAAGAGAGTTTGTGCTTGCGTGGATCATGGTGTGAGCTAAGCTCAAAGCCCTTTCCAAGTTACGAGGTTTTGCTTTGAGGAAAGCAAGGAGACCGTGTGATCCATTCCCAGCTGCAAAAGTGGCGCTGCATTTTCACGTACGAAAGTGGCCGGAGGACAAGTGTCAATCATTGCCTTATGATGAGACAACACCTGTCAGGGAAAGGTCTAGAGGTGCGTGACACAGCGCCGTGGCCAACCAGACGCACATTGTAGACGGTACCCGCTCGCTTGCCTTTCTGATTTGCCATGTGTAGAGTAGCTTTTTATAAGGCCATCTTCGTAGAACGGAGATGATAATTAGCGTAGTGACTTGTTAATTACACTACTCTGTCTTTGTTAAAGAAGTGCCTATCGTGGTTTTGGTGGTAGTTAGTGTACCTTTCGTGTTGTTAATTAGTGAAGGAGCCATCCAAAAGTATAAGGCTACTACACTTAACTATTTATATTCTATTTAGTATTTACATCTTAATGGGTTGATTTCTAGAGTAGAAATACACATATAATTAATAAAATATATTAAATATTGATTTGTTTAAACTCAGGTAACAAGACACCCACTATAATCTATTGGACTCTACCCCTATTATATATAAATAACGATGTAATTAAATAAGTACTCGTATATCGATATTTCATCGATATACTAGATAGGGAAGTAACCCATGAAATTTACTAGGTACATAAATTCACCTTGATTTTATTGATATGAAATTGTTATCTACACCGTTGGTGGTACATGCATCGGAGGAATAGGAGAGATTTACTTTTGCTTTTAGTGTAAAAAACATCACAAATCAAGTTGAATAGAATTGTTATATCATGCATTTTTGCATCCATGTTGAAATAATCACTTCCATGATCCCCTTGGGTTGCTCGCTCCTCTGCCCCTCC
>KE372846.1:526712-539144 GCA_000418225.1 Zizania latifolia | reverse complement strand
GGCCGAGGCCGAGGCCGAGCAGATCCACGCCCTCCTCGTCAAGTCCGGCGCCCCGCCGTCCGTCTCCGGCGTCTACGCCTCCACCTCCCTTGTCCGTGCCTACGCGCGGCTTGGCCGCCTGGGCGACGCGCGGAAGGTGTTCGACGGAATGCCGGTGAAGACGGTGGTGTCCTGGAACGTGCTTCTTGATGGGCTCGCGCGAGCCGGCGACTTGGATGCTGCCTGGGAGGTGTTTGTGGAAATGCCGGAGCGGAATGTAGTTTCCTGGAACACTGTCATTGCTGGTTTCGCGAGGCATGGGTGGGCTCAGGAGGCGGTTGATCTGTTCGTAGACATGACGATGGTTTATGGTTTGACACCAGATGATGCCACGATGGTCGGCTTTCTATCAGCTGTTCGTGATATCGGTCTGCTTCGACATGGGAGGAGCGTGCACGGGTATGTGATCCGGCAGGAGTTCTCACTGGATGGTCCTCTTGGTGTTGCTCTGATCAACATGTACACAAGGTGTGGGAGCATGGGTGGCGCATTCCGGTGCTTCTCAGGTGTCACCAGCAAGAATGTGGAGCACTGGACCTCTGTGGTTGGTGGTTTTGCAGCACACGGTCACCCAGAGATGGCACTGAGATTGTTCACTAAGATGAGGCAACTGGGCATTGAGCCTAATGGTGTCACCTTCTTGGCCATCCTGAATGCCTGCAGCCATGGTGGTCTTGTCGACGAAGGTTTCAAGTACTTCAACGTAATGAGGAGAATGGGCATCAGGTCAACGATACAGCACTACGGTTGCTTGATAGATCTTCTTGGCCGTGCCGGGTTCTTGGAAGAGGCCTTCAAGCTCGCCAGCAGTCTACCAGAAGACCCCGGTCTTGTGATCTGGAGCTCACTGCTAGCTGCCTGCCAGAGCCATGGCAATGTCGAGATGGCAGAGGTTGCTGCTCGGAAGCTGGCGCATGCAGAGCCAAGCCATGGCAGCTCCTATGTCTTGTTATCCAACACATACGCACGAGCAGGAAAATGGGAAGACTTGAAGAGAACGAGGAGGAAGATGGAGGAGCACGGGGTAATGAAGAAGCCTGGGCTCAGCTGGATCGAGTTAGATGGCCATGTACATTCCTTTGCCAATGCAGACAAATTACACACAGAAAGCGAAGGTATTTATCAGATGTTGGAATATTTGAAACTTAATTTGATATCAGCTGGGCGTGAACCTGAAGCACTTGCTCTTCCTGAAATTTGATTCAGGAAATTGTATGCTTGTATTGATCACATCTTTTTTTTGTGCATTATTTGTTGATACTTGATAGAAGTATGTTACATGAGATATCAGTTCAAACTCATACGAACGATGTAGTATCGGAAGATATTGTATAGATCAAGTGGATGTTAAATTCTTCTAAACTTTGGAAATCTCTGGTCTGCTATCATTTCTCGCGATCATTAGAAGAGCAGGACACGCAAAAATACAACACCACTAGAAAACTGTGGTTCCCACCCACTGCTAATGCTGTGCCTAATCTCTAAGTGTCATGCTTTGTTTAAGAAAAGTTCATCCAATATAAAAACGTGATCGAAGCATTTGCTGGGGTCTACCGGGTGCACTAGATGAGGGTTGACGGTCTCTCGATCTAGTTTTAGCAACATCGACAACTATCATCCAGCCATTTATTATCTGCAAAGTGAAGCATATATATAAGCTTTAAGAGGTACATGAATGCCTTGAGGAGAAAGACTACCAGCAAAGAGAATTTTGTCAGAATACCTGTCCGTTCATTGCTTTCAGAGCAGTACCTCCAGCTTCTTCTGTGGTGTATTCTATGAAAGCATACCCCTTTGATCTTTTTGATATCTTGTCCATTATTATCTTCACTGTGATAATATAATATGACGAAACTCAATATCTCAAACAAAAAGATATGAATGGAGAGGTACGTGCATTTCTGTATTAGTATCACAAACCTTCAACCAGCTCACCGAAAGGCTCAAAGGCGGCCCGCAAAGTTTTCTCAGATGTATAAAATGAAAGTCCTGCCAGAAACATTACACCATACTTAGGGACAATGAGATATAAATAGAACATGACTTTCTATCACAATGTATGCTTTTGCTTTTGTTGTGCAGTGTTGCTCGCCTCACAGATGAGAGAGCAAAAGCAACCGAAGTCTGCATTGTCCATACTCACATGATTTCTTACATTTGTAATCTGGCTGAACACTAATTTATTTTCACCCGCTCTGCATCCAACCAATATTTCTCAGTGGATCTTATCCATTCACATTTTAGACCTATACCTCATGTAGGCTATTGCTGTCTAATATACACAACCTACCTACCACTGAATAATAAAATCTGGGCATACAACATCATGAGTTCAATAGGAAAGGCACTAAATATTACTCCAGGACAAAGCAGAGGACATTCTCATGTAAATGACAGATGACTAGATAAACAAGATGAAATTCATGTACAATATAGGCTGACTTTACCAGTAACAAAGAGCCTTTTAGTTTTGACATCCGCCTGATTAGCTTCTGACGATTTGAAGCTATCATCACCTGAAATCATAAAAAACACACAAGTAGCTTTGTTCATGCATCTAACAATGTGGGTGTTTTATTCGTTCCTAGTGGCATGAATGAATACACTAGTTGCAAATCCCAACTAGATATGTTTTCAGGGGAGAATATGTTCTGTGAGTACAAGATGTTTAACAGAAACCAGATTTTAGTGTCAAATTAAGACCCCAGGACTATGTAATAATAGCACCAAATATTTAATGATATACTTATTATTATAGCTCAGATTAGAAGCGTGAATCACAGTGAAATTTTGCCATCCTCTTAGGTGGTTAGGAGTCAGCAACAGAGCATTTTGTTTCTTACTTCTTGGCAGGAAAAAAGAATAATTTAGCCCATTACCTTTATATAACAAGTTGGGATGCAAAACCAGCTAAATCAAGGCACAATTATTCTTAGCAGCATTGACGTGGACAATGACATTAACAAAAGGCACAATTTCGATGATAGGATTCAAGACCACAGTGTAAACTGTACAGAAATGAATTGGAATAATTATAGAATAAATCATTCAAACCTTTGTAACTTTTGTTGTCGGATCCAAAATTTGTATCTGGTTGAACAGATAATACTCCAGGAACATCTGCTATACAAACTTATACTGTGAATTGTGTATAAATAAATATATAATTTCCTATAAAAATAAAATAATTGTATTATTTGCATATTAAAGAGTGGAAAACATTAGTTGCTCACCAGCTAGCTCCTTTGCACATTCTTCATTGATGTGACAGCAGAAACCATAATCTCTCTCCCATGAAATGTGATATATGCTGACTTGTGCATCCTTTTCACTGTAAAATCAGGAAGATAAAACTGTGTCATCCATGGCAGAGACAGCAAAACAGTAGCTATGTTAGTGATAAGGCCACATACTTTCCCAACACTTTCATGAGAATCTGGGTATAATGGTCCACCATTTGTGCCTTTGTCACAACTTCAACCCCTGGCTTCTCCATTCGGACAATCCAAAACTCATTTTCCCCACTAGAGGAAGAGTGGTTAGAAACAGTATCACTGAAACTTTCAAGGTTAGCTTCTGAGAGCCCCGAGCCACGATTATCCTTCTCAGATTTACCAGCCTTATCCAGACTAACAGCTAATACCTCAGGCATTTCTGCACATTGGGAAGAGCATAAGTAGCTGACATAAATGACAAGCTAAGGTTATACTAGTAGCTCAGCTCATTAGATTGCACAATTCACTAGAATTCAAACATTTTCATGCAAAATTACAGAAAGCAGCATCAGCTCATTAGATTGCACAATTCACTTCACTGAGGGATTGAACAACATACTCGCAAGGTCCCTTGACGCTTCATCATCGATCTCGCAGCAAAAATTGTAGCTCCCATCCCATGAAGCGTCGTATATGCGCGTCTGAGCCTCCTCATGGCTGCACAATAATTTCAGCCTCGTAAAGCGGCGAAGGTTTTTTTCCCATTAACACAAAAACTACAAGTTTCCACCAGTTACCTCCCCAATACCCTAGCCAATGTGGCGACGTAATAGTCGACGGCCTCCGCACGGGACACCTCGCCGCCTCCCGGGGGAGCGGGGGGTTTCTCCATCACCACGAACCACCTAGAGCAATGCGGCTGGACCGAAGCAGCAGGGAGCGGCGTGGGAGACGACGCTGCAGCGGAGGCCAGGCGGAGGAAGCGGCGCTGGCCCCGCCGACGAGTGTACGGCGACAGGTGAGGAATCGAGACGCTTTGGGCGGCAGTGGCGACGGCGGAGGTGGAGACAGCGAGGCCGCCGGCTAGAAGGAGGGAGGCGCGGGCAGCATCCATGTCCGCCTCGAGTCCGCGCGAGTGGCTGGTTACCGCCTTACCGGCGAGCGAGGAGACGACGAGCACCGGTGGGCCGCGAGAGAAATATCTCGTTGCCATGACAACATGGGCCCATTTTACGTTTTCCCCATGGCCCAATTGCCTACGAGCCCGACCCAGTAGGCTTACATCATACGGGCCCAAATCAAATAATTATGTGGCCCATTGAGCCTATCCGCGTTGCAGACGTCAGAGCCCGTAGAATTTGTACACGAGAAATTACGATTTTATATTTTTATGACATTGGCAGAAAAGTCAAGTCAGCGAGCCCGTCACTGTGAGGGACACTTGCCTTCCAAGGCTTCCATGGCTAGCCCTCTCTGACCACGCCGGTGCGTCGTCGGGATCTCGACGGTGATGCCGCCGCCGCCGCCGCCACCGGCGGCGCCGGATCAGCCTCAGCTCCATGGCGTGGTCATCATCAGCCTCCCTCCCCCGGACCAGCCCTCCAAGGGCAAGACCATCACCGCGTTCACGTACACCGACGACGACGCGTCGCCGCCCCCGCCTACGCCTCTGCGTCCGCCGTCGCGTGCTTTAATGTCCCCAGGGGCGGAGTCTAGGCGATCGAGGCGGGTGTTCTCGGCGCGGCGGGCGGCGGCGATGGTGCTCGTGCTGGGGGCGCTCGTGCTGGGGGCGCTCGCGGTCGCTGCCTACTACCGCTTCTACTCTGACGTGGCCGTGCAGTTCTTGGGAATGGAGGAGGCGGCTCAGAAGGAAAGGAGCGAGACCAAGTCGTTCCTGTTGCCGCTATACCCCAAGGCACGGCAGGGGCGCGCGCTGCGAGAGTTTGGCGACGTCAAGCTCGCGGCCAGAAGGGTCGGTAAGGACGGTGGACGGGGCGGAGGCGGGAATGCTAGTAACAGGCTGGAGGTGAAGAAGGCGGCTGGGACGAACCCGACGACTCTGCTCCCGATCAAGGGGAATGTTTTCCCTGATGGGTGCGTATAAATGTTCAGGAATTGGGTTTAATTTGAGCGTCACTATTGCAGCTTTATGATAGGAAAGGGAAATTAATTTTCATCCTAGTTTGGTAGCAAGGAGGGTGATTTTGATGCTCAAATGCATCCTGAACATGTTCCATTGATCTGGTTTGGGGGATATTGGCTAAGTGAACTCTTAAACCCTTTTGAATGCAAGCATATATGGCAAACATTTGTTAGGATATGTCTTAGTTTAGTAGTACTGTTCTTATACGCAGATTGTTATTTCTGTGCATCCAACATTTTTAGTTAAATCTAGAGACTCTAGACTCTTTGCTGAACTCTTTACTGAACTAATCTCTATAATGTTATTCTTGTGTAAGTCTTCGGTATATGATGCAATAGATACTAATATACCATGCTTCACCTATTGTGGTTAATGTCATCTTACACCTGCTAATATTGTCATATATCAATTGCAGGCAGTACTACACATCTATCTTTGTGGGCAATCCACCAAGACCTTATTTTCTTGATGTTGATACCGGAAGCGATTTGACATGGATCCAGTGTGATGCACCATGCACAAACTGTGCCAAAGTATGCAGTTAAACATGAGTACATGACCAATTTCCATTCTAATTCCAATACCATGCTTTACCTAAACTATGTACTTCTCTACTATTGATGCCTTGTTAATAAAGGAGCTAATATGGGTAATTTGTGATTAGCCTCGTTTTTTTCAATCCTGTTATGTTTATGTTCTTCTCTAATGAACATGTGCCATACTCGCAGGGACCTCATCCTTTATATAAGCCGGCAAAAGAAAAGATAGTCCCTCCCAGAGATTTGTTATGTCAAGAGTTGCAAGGCAACTCTAATTACTGTGAAACTTGCAAGCAATGTGACTATGAAATTGAATATGCTGATCGAAGCTCCTCCATGGGTGTCCTTGCTAGGGATGATATGCATCTTATCACTACTAATGGTAGAAGGGAAAAACTAGACTTTGTATTTGGGTATGTTTAAATCTTGCAGATGGACTATATGTTATAACAAATGGTGTCAAACTATATAAAATATATAACTGCTTGATATCCTACAAATGTAGGTGTGCATATGACCAGCAAGGCCAGCTTTTGTCCTCACCAGCTAAGACTGATGGGATCCTTGGTCTTAGCAGTGCAGCAATAAGCTTTCCCAGTCAGTTGGCCAGCCAAGGCATTATTTCCAACGTTTTTGGTCATTGTATCACTAGAGATCCAAGTGGTGGAGGGTTTATGTTTCTAGGGGATGATTATGTACCCAGATGGGGAATGACATCAGCTCCTATCCGAAGCGGTCCAGAGTAAGTCCTGTCCTTTGCAAGTTTAGTTGCACATTTTTCTCTGGCCACTGTTTTCCTTTTGGATCCTCTATACTCTTTACCAAAATTATTCTGTACTCCCATCGCAACAATCCTGAAAAAAGAACCTGACAAATTCCTTTCGCTCTTCTTAACGATCTTTTTCATATTGCCAGTAATTTATACCACACAGAAGTCCAAAAGGTAAATTTTGGAGATCAGCAGCTCAGTATACGTGGGGCAGCAGGGAACTCGATTCAAGTGATTTTTGATAGTGGAAGTTCATACACATACCTCCCAGATGAAATATACAAAAACCTTATCGCAGTTGTGAGTATCTTTATTAATTGTTCATAAGGATTTTCCTATTCAATCACATTTTACTTACTTCTTAAAACTTGGCAGATTAAATATGCCTACCCAAATTTTGTCCAAGATAGTTCAGATCACACATTACCTTTTTGCTGGACAGCTGATTTTCCCGTGAGGTAAAACAATGGAGTTATGGTAGTCTAACAGATCGGCTTTACGGATGAAATTTGACAGGCAACTCTCCAGCAAAGCAACTATGCTATTTTCCTAATGATCTTATAATATCTAGGCATTTGGAAGATATCAAACAGTTCTTCAAACCCTTGAATCTTCATTTTGGAAAAAGATGGTTTGTCATGCCCAGAACATTCACTATTCTCCCCAATGATTACTTGATCATCAGTGTAAGTTTTAATGCATTCCTTTTAGATTACTGCTAGGTCTTTTATCATCTACTCTTGGTGTCTGCCTTTTTGTAATTCTTTTATCATCAGTTCTTCAAAACCATTTTTCTTGCTGGACTTTTCAGGATAAAGGCAATGTCTGCCTGGGGCTTCTCAATGGAGTGGAGATAGAACATGGGTCAACAATAATACTAGGAGGTATAGATGGGCGTCTTCTTAGCACTTGCACTTTCATGGTTGGTTTTGTCAAACATTGGAACAATCTTTTCGTTGTTTTCCATGTAGATAATTCTCTGCGTGGCAAGTTGGTCGTGTATGACAATCAACAGAGGCAGATCGGATGGGCTAATTCAGACTGCACCAAGCCACAAGCACAGAAGGGATTTCCCTTCTTCCTCTGACGACCATTGTGCCCTAAACATATGTAAATGATGCACAGAGAATACCAATAGAGCTGCTATAAGCAGCTGCCGTCATGTGCCGCCCCATCTCCTCTATAGACTATAGTCCATACTCATAAATCCTGTTTGTGTGCACTCTTGGGTACTTTTTTGTAATATATATAGTGTGTTGTATATACCCAAGAAGCAATGTATGTATTATTCAGATCTAGAGAATTCCAACTTCTTTCATAAATTACTATCATATCTTACTACTTTAAAAGTAGCTAGTAGTGTTGAATCTGACATCATCACAATATTTATCATTGGCACATGAGTCTTTATTGTTATTGACACGTGGTGGTATGGTGTTCTTCTAATGTTATAAAATTTTTCCCGGACAGTCAACTAATATGTGTGTGTGTATATATATATATATACATATACATATACATATATACATATACATATATATATATATATGTGTGTGTGTGTGTGTGTGTGTGATGTGTATATGTATATGTATGTATGCACATTTGGCTCCCCATTCACCTTGTACAAAACTGGCTATCTCCCTTGTCATCTGCTTCAACTCTTCAGTCCAAGAAACCGGCGTATTCTGCAGAAAACACCTCGACTCTCCCAGTAGATCGCAGAGGGTTCCTCCACGGGGTCCTTGAAGTTGGCACTTTCACTGAGCTCTTCAAACGCATTGACCAGGTTCCGGAGCCGAGCAACGAACTCGATCAGAAGCGAAGCGCACGTGGCCAGCAACAGGGCGCTCGCGCTCTCGTAAGTTCTCGACTCCGCAGCTTCAGCTGGCAAGCTTGCACAGAAGGATTGCCGGGCAGGCCACGGCGGCTGGGGCTTAAAAGACGCCTTCGACGCCGAACTGAAGCTGGAGAGGAATGTGCTGGAAGCGAAGCTGTTGGACTTGTGCACTGCACCGGGATTGGCAGTGGCGCGTCCAGGCAATTCATCCTTGGTGGCTGCTCCTTCTTGGCGCCTGATGATGGCCTCCCATTTCTCTGTGTTGACGAGGAGGTGAGACTTCTGGTCGATCTTCTTCTGCAGCTCTTCAGCTGCAAGGTGAACTTCCGATAGGATGTTTGGAGAGCTCAGTTTCGACATTGTTTTCACTCTGTGCCCGAGTTCACGCAGCACTTTGGCGCTTTCTTGGCCCACCCTGTGAAGCTCAGCACTGAAAGCCTTCCTGCTCTCCGGTGGCGCCTAAAGTTGATCAGAAAAAACTTGGTTATAAATCAATTCAGTGTTCGGTGTTGCCAACAAAAATGAATCAGAATTCAGTAGAGCTAGAGCATGCACAAACCTGAATCTCCGAGAGTATGCACCCATGTAGTGCCATGACAGCGAAGGAGCATGTTACGGCGGAAGAGACCCAGGCAGTTGGGCCGCGTTGGAGCTCCAGAGTGAGAAAACCTATACACCGTGACTGAGTGGGCCGAGAGTGTGTGGGCATGTGTGACTTGTGAAAAACTGGTCTGTGTTGAGAATGTAAGGTATAAATACCCAAAACCGTGTGAGGAGAAGGAGACATGACGTGAATAAAAAAACTTTGCCTAAATCCCCTCTCTGTTCTTCACCTTCTTCTTCCTCAAGGCATTCGATCAACTACCAGATCTGCTGATTCCTTCGGTGCTTCGCCGAGGAATTCACGAGATCGTGACATTCTGGTATCAGAGCCCGGCGGTCCACGCTGGCAAGGGAAAGGAATCAACCCAACCTTGCAGATCGGATGATGGTGGCAGAGGGAGAAGTAGCTGCAATGTCCGGCAAGCTGGACATGGTGCTGACAGCGGTGGAGGGAATCGGTGCATGGCGATCCGCCGTGGACGCATCCATGGAGGAGCTGCACCAAGCCGTCGACAAAATCTCTAGGCGTTTGGTGGTGTTGAAAACAACACCTGCCATCAAGTCTCCGGCTCCACCGGTCCGACCGGAGGAGCACGAGGAGCAACAGGCCCACGGCCGCCGCAATCAACTTCAGACCCAGGGGCAAGTCGGTGGAACCCTAGCGGTTCCTCGGCCACCCCTGGTCAAGGGTGAGCATCAGTTTCCCCACACTCCTGTTATCTTTGAGATTGGGGAGGGATCGGGCAGGATGGCCAACACTACACCTAATGATCCTCGTACCAACCTGGAAACAATAGAATGCCTAAAACTGATTTTCCTAAGTTTGATGGAGAAGATCCTAAATGGTGGAAGGATAGATGTGAGAAGTATTTCGACATGTACAACATTTCCCATCATAATTGGGCAAATTAAGCCACCCTGCATTTTGTGGGCAATGCTGCATTGTGGCTACAGACTTATGAGGCTCTGCATAGAGTTGATGGTTGGACAGATTTGGTTATGGCTGTACATACAAAGTTTGGTAAAGATAAATATGAGCAATACTTAGATGAATTGTTTAGTTTTAGACAAAAGAGAACTGTAAAGGAGTACCATACTAAGTTTGAGGAGCTGACACATAGGGTGTTGATGCATAATAGAGGATATGATGATACTTTCTTTGTCAATAGATTTATGGCAGGATTGAAGTCAGAAATTCGCATTGCAATCAAGTTACATAAGCCTAGAACTGTTGATTCGGCCTTATCATTGGCATTATTGCAGGAAGAAGAATTGGAGCTATCAAAAAGGAAGTCCTACTTCAAACAAGACTCCAAGGATGTTAGAAGGGGTGAGATGAAGACTCCATTTCAATTCAAGGGAAGGGAATCTTGGGGCCAGCTCCTGATGAAGGTCCAAAGAAACCAAAAGTGAATAGGTTTGGAGAGAAATATGATTCTCTTAAGGCCTTGAGAAGAGCAAGGGGAGAATGTTTCAAGTGCGGAGAAAAGTTTGGCCCTGGTCATCAATGTCCAAAAACAGTGTCTATGCATGTGTTAGAAGAACTGTTGGAGGTGTTGCAACTGACAGAGGAAGGAACTGAACCAAGTGACAAGGAAAGTGATGACGAGGCCGAGGAAGTGGTTATGAGCATTTCTGAACAGGCAAATTCGAGCACCCAACAAAAGAAGACAATCAGATTGGTTGGAATGGTTGGAGATCAAGAAGCGTTGATTCTTGTAGATTCTGGGAGCTCTCATACATTTATGAGTGAAGAGCTAGTTATCAAGCTAGGCTGCACTACCAAGGAAGTGGTTGGGGCTAAAGTGATGATTGCTGATGGAAATCAAATGAAGAGCAGCTCAATGGTGCCCTCTGTATGCTGGTGGGTACAGGGGCATACATTTGTTACAAATATGAAAGTGTTGGGAATCAAGTATTACGATGTAATCCTTGGTATGGACTGGCTGTCAAAGTTTAGTCCCATGTGGATTTATTGGGAAAAGAAGAAAATGAGGTTTACTTATAAAGGGAAAAGGATAACCTTAAGAGGGGTGAAGGACAATCTGCATAGCTGCAAGCAGCTAACTGCAGTGGAGCTTACGGGCATGATTAAGAAAGGGGGAGTGGTACATTTCTTGCAATTGTGCCTTACAGATCAGGAGGACAGTCAATCTGAATCAGCTCTAGAACCAGTACAGCAATTGATTCAACAGCATGGGCATTTGTTTGGGGAACCCGCAGGGCTGCCACCCCATAGAAATCAAGACCATGCTATTCCTTTACTTCCAGGGGCAAAGCCTGTGAATCAGAAATCATATAGATTCTCCCCACAGCTCAAAGATGAAATAAAAAAGCAAGTGCAAGTCATGTTGAAAAATGGAATCATTCAAGAAAGCCGCTGTCCCTTTTTCTCTCCAGTGCTGTTAGTCAAGAAAAAAGATGGTACCTGGAGGTTCTGTGTTGATTACCGGCAACTAAATGCAATGATAGTCAAGAACAAATACCCAATGCCCATAGTGGAAGAACTGATGGATGAATTGGCTAGATCAAAATGGTTCACCAAGTTAGACTTGCGGTCAGGATATTACCAAATACGTTTAGTGGAAGCAGATGAGCACAAAACTGCTTTCAAGACGCATGAAGGACATTATGAGTTTAAGGTGATGCCCTTTGGTCTGACAAACACCCCAACAATATTTCAAGGGATTATAAACACCATATTCAAACCAATGATCAGGAAGGGAGTGTTGGTATTCGTTGATGATATTTTGGTGTACAACGCCACATTGGAGGATCATTTACAGCAGTTGCAGCAAGTCTTCAAAATATTGATTGAACACCAATTATTTATAAAGAGGAGCAAGTGCACTTTTGCTCAGCAACAACTTGAGTACCTAGGACATATAATTGGGCAAAATGGAGTGTCAACTGATCCAAGCAAGGTTCAAGCTGTCCAAGATTAGCCTGTTCCAAGGAATGTAAAATAACTAAGGGGATTTTTGGGGCTTACTGGTTACTACAGACGGTTTATGAAACACTATGAAATCATTAGTCAGGTGCTCACTGACCTGCTAAAGAAACATCAAGTATTTGTGTGGAATGAAGTGCACCAGCAAGCCTTTGAGGCTCTAAAACAAACCTTGTTGAATTCTCCAGTACTGGCCTTGCCAGATTTTACAAAGGAATTTGTTGTAGAAACCGATGCATGCGACACAGGAATTGGAGCTGTACTCATGCAAGATGGACATCCGATTGCATACCTGAGCAAAGCCCTGGGGGTCAAAAATCAGGGGTTATCCACGTAT
>KE372846.1:500694-512593 GCA_000418225.1 Zizania latifolia | reverse complement strand
TAATACAAAACATTAAGTCAAAGTTACGCATCAAAGACGTCGATAAAAAAAAGACAAACTCATGTATTTTTGGTTGACCGGAAAGAGTATCTTGCTGGTCGCTATTACAGACTAGAGACTCAGCTTCTGCATCCACAACAGCGACAGGTTCTTTGCAAGAAAACAAGGGGCAACTCAACAGAAGGCTTTACGGACAAAAATGCCCACTCCCTGTAGTGTAGGCTCTCCAAAGATTTGCAACGAGCTGGCTGGCCATGAGGTGCTCCAACATCTACTGCCCCTATCAGGTTAGCGGTGTCGGCATGAAGTGATATATACAGACGGAGAAACGTCATCCCATCTCATCTCATCTCTAGATTTATACAGCAGCTATACTATCAGACTTGGTACACCATTCCTACCTCCAGTGTGGAGGCATGAGGTATGTTGGCAGCATACGATGGACCGCGGCTGTTCCTCCTCAAAAACTCGTAGAAGAAGTTTATGACGATCCGCTTTACGAAGCTAGACCCACTCTTTGCCTTCATGTATGAGTGCCCTAGGATGAAGGACATCCCAGCCTCCCTTGCATCCACTAGCTCCTGCAGCTCTCGGCGCACTTCGCTGTCTAGCTGGGCATTTTTCGGCAGCATGAACCTTGCTTTCTTTCGGTTTGCTGCACCAGTTTGTGTGTTTATATCCTTGTGAGGGGATGCTGATTCAACAAGTTCTCCATCCTCCTCACACAGTGGAATTCCATTACTGATGGAAGATAGTTTCTCAC
The DNA here is from genome assembly GCA_000418225.1 of Zizania latifolia. Lineage (NCBI taxonomy): Eukaryota > Viridiplantae > Streptophyta > Magnoliopsida > Poales > Poaceae > Zizania > Zizania latifolia. The sequence continues at coordinate 511,830 of KE372846.1, read as the reverse complement.
AGGACTTCTCTGTGTGTTCCAGAACACCATTATGGTCAGAACCCCCACTGCGGATGAACTCTGCAATGCTGCTGACTAGGTCCTTTTCAAACTCTAGGTCATCCTTCTGCACATCGCGGTATCCATATCTGATGATGACCCTGTATAGCCTGTACTCTTTTGGACCAATGCGACCCACTAGAAATCGTTCTTCAGGTTGGACATGAGGCACCGGAACTGATTTAACACACAGAAAAACAAGTACCTGATTGAAAAAAAAAAGTAATTTTGTAAGGACCTGTAAGTTACATAGATGCGTGAAAAGAAAAGTAAGATAAAAAAACCTGGTGAAACGCAGGCAGATTAGTGACGAAGTGGGAGAAAATGGCTGGAATTCCAGATACCAGGTCTGTATGTATCAGGCCAATGCCTCGAACACGTACAATCCCCAATGAAGGGCCAAGGTTCAAGAGCCAGTTTACCGAAACCTTGTTTTGAAAATCGAACTCATACTTCTTTATAGTGCCGTAATGCCACACACACATAACTATCATAAATATAAAGGACAGTGTGATTGGGACCCATGCACCTTCATGAAACTTGACAAGGGAAGCTGAGAAATAGAGTACTTCAATTGTGCCAAAGAAAAGCAGGAAACCAAGCGCAAGGAAGATACTTTTGTTCCAGCAAAGCACAATGACTAGTGACATTAAACAGGTGGTGACAAGCATTACAGTTATAACTGCCAGACCTGTAACAAAAAAGTTCAGAAGAAACAGTAAGAACCACCACTGGCTGCACTAATCGGTTGCTCCTCAATGTGCAAAAGAAACAGGTGTATGTATAAATTGTCCTACCTTGTGCATTTGCCAAGTGTTTTGTGTTTCTGAAGCCAAGAGTAACAGCCAGGCAGAGTATCATCAGGATCCAATTGATTTCTGGTATGTATATCTGACCGTGTACCGTAGATGATGTGTGCACAATTTTCACACCAGGGAAACAACTTAATGAAGAACACTGCTTGATAATTGAAAAGGTACCAGTAATAATTGCCTGGCTCCCAATCACAGCTGCAAGTATAGCAATCACCAGAACTGGCCATCTGAGTTTTTCTGAGGACAGAGGTGAATGAATCAATGCTGAGAAATATGCCATTGCTATACGTATCAATTACTTTATTGTGAACATTACAAACAACAAAAGCCAAATCCAAGATAGTACCTGGTACTGACACATAGAATCCAATATGATAGGTATTCTCAAAGCTGTGGTGTTGTGAGATATAAGCAGCCTGTCCCATATAAGCAAGAACCAGAGCTGGATAAACCATGGACATGAATGCAATCTGTTGGAAGCAAAAGTAACATAAGAAACTGGAGGTAATCAAAGGATTTAGTTCAAGAATGACAAGAAGCACATGTCAAGATATAAAAGACCATGGAGTTAAAAGGTAGACCATTATGAAATATAGGAATAGCATGTAGACTGACTCATTTGAGCATGAATATACAGACTATAATACCATGGTGGGAAATAAACAAATGATAAACTGACTTTGTTTCTTCTTATGTCCTAAAGGAAAAGCCGAAAAGAACATGCCGAGCACCTTGCAACGGAAGAAAAATGCATCTAAAAATGACTTGAATATTCGTTTAGTCAAGCTAATTAGTTGACCGTTTGAACAAATCAGTTAATCAGTGGTGTCATTCACATTTAATAATTCACTTTTATAGAAAGATTATTTTATTCAGGAGATCGACAGAGTTTTATAATGATAACTCCTATTTGAAGAGGCAATAAAATAAAAGATAAACAGCAGGGAGACATCACAGTAAACCATGTACTGTACTGTGTTATGTTGTAACAGGCTCATCTCATACCTTAATTGACGATTGTGAGAAATGTCCAAGATCTGCATACATAGCTTCCGAGCCTAGAAGTTTTAACAATGAAAAAGAAACTGAACTTCTCACATCATCATTCAACCAAAGTCTCAGTCAAACAGTAGACAACTTCTAACTTATCCATACCTGTTACACAAAGAAGGATTCCACCCAGTGACATCCAGCCACCTGTTTGGGTCTTCTTGAGAAACTGATACATGTAGTATGGTGAGAGAGCTCGGTACACGTGGTGGTTCCAATGAACGATATTGTAGACCCCTATAATACTTATGCAGAGAAGCCAGATGCAGACGATTGGCGCAAAGAGAAACCCAACTCTGTGTGTACCATAGTGTTGCAGCGCGAACAAGGCTATAAGTATGGCACACGTCACAGGAAGTTCTACGTCTGCACATTCACATCACCGGAACAGTAAGCATCTCGTACGTATGGTGTAATCAAAACATAACAATACTAGTCAGGCAGTCATCTGTATACCAAATTGTTCTGAGCTCCTAAATTGACCAGAATATGCAAGTAAAATCAATATGCATACTCTGTAGTTGTACTACCAAGTGGGCAACATATGAAAATAAAACAAGCAATTAACCTACATTTGTGATGCTCCTTCTCCATCGACAGCTCAAGCCCTGAGACCGCAGAGAACACTGTGAAAGGAGCATCAACACAGAATAATTCGCATCATCACAACAACGACAGAATGCCAATATAGGCAGACATCCCAAATCAAGATTTCTTGGGAGAGGTCAAACCTGAGACCGCAGGGGTGAGCACGCCGTCCCCGATGACCATACACGTCCCGAGCAGCGCGAACAAGAGCAGCAGCCTCTGCAGCACCCTGTACCTCTCCAGCAGTGCCCTCGACCTCGACATGGCCCGGACGTCACGACGCCCGGCGCCCTTCCCTCCCGCCGTCAGCTCGTCGCCGGTGCCGCCGCCGGGCAGCAGGCCAACGCGGACGTGGCGGCAGATGAGGGAGTACAGCGCGAACGTGCCGCCCTCGCCGCCGTCGTCCGCTCGGAGCACGATGAGAACGTACTTGACGAGGGAGATGAGGGTCAGCGTCCAGAACACGAAGGAGAGCACGCCGTAGATCTCCTCGTTGCCCGCCGAGTGCTGGATGTCGTTGCCGGCGAAGGCGCTCTTGTACACGTAGAGCGGCGACGTGGCCACGTCGCCGTACACCACCCCGAGGCTCTGGTACGCGAGCAGCAGCGACGCGCCCCATGACTCCCTCCTCTGCTCAAGAATCAGCGAGTCAGGAAAAGTGGAAAACCAACAAACCGCGGCCTGCTCGGACCAAACCCGACGAAAAAGCTCAAATCTTTCGCGCCGAGTCGAAGAACTCGAGCGACGAGCTCACCTTCCCGGGCACCCCCACGCCTTGCTCACCCTCCAGATCCATGCTCCCCCGCATGCGGGCTTCAATGCGCCGCACCGGAGACACCCATGGGGGCAAACTAGCAGCGCGGCGTCAAATTGCTGCAAGGAAACAAGGGATTCGGTGACGGAATCGTATCGCAATCCAGGATTTATCAATCTATCTACCGCTCTTGGTCGCTGGCGAGCTAGATGACAACAAGGGAAAGCCACCACACTCCACACTCCTCTCCTCTCCTCTCCCCTCCCTCCCTCACCCCCCCTCTTCTAGTAGCTTCCTGAGAGAAGCACACCTCCTACGCTCGCCTCCTCTTGACTCGCTACTACTAATACGAAAATGGCTAACTTTTCTCTCTGTTTGTATCCAAGAACGCCACGACAAGCAAAGGAGAAATTTTTTTCTTTCGGCGTAGAGAGCAACAACCAACCGAAGCAAGAAGATGTAGCGATGTGGTCACCGTGTGGTGGGCTGCTCTCCTGTCTCCTCCGTCCTCTATCTCTGTAGCGAACCGAAGCGAGCCGCTTCTTGCTATCTTTGTACTAGTTGCCGGAGGTGGCAGTCGACGGGCAGAGCAGAGTAGAGTGGTAGACGCGCCGTGGCTGGAAATTGCGTGCGGTTGAGAAGGGATGGAACGCGTGGGTACCTGGGTTTGGGTGGTTTACTGTCGCGAATTGGTTGATACGACACTTGTGCCTTTTAATCAGTGTCGATTGTGTGCTTTTCAGCCCCCAAATCAGCTGCTTTTTTCTGGTTAGCCTTCTTTGAACTGAAGAACCGGACGGAAGATTACGTGTACAGGTTAGATATGAATCTACGGTCATCTTGTCAAAAAAGTCACCAAGAAATACTACCTTGTTGGGATAAATCTATAAACATGTGCCCATCAATCGCTTCGCTGGGTTGAAAACCAATACGTGTAATAAAAAGTTAAGATTTAAAACCAAGGTAAGGTATAGACGATGGAGGATTGGAGGGATAGATTTAAGTGAGCCTTTTTTGTTAGCAGACTCTTCCTTGTGTTTTTTTTTTCTTTTTATGAATAGTACTCGTTTCTAGATGAATATAAGTGCTAGCGACTTTTTGTTAGGTTGTTTTTTTATGGAATTTGTTTTGTTTTTAACTGTTTTTTCTAGTTTTCGTAGAAAGTAGTTTTTATTTTTGCAAACATGTAATTTTCCATGGAGTCCAATAGTCAATTCTTTATTTTCAAACTCATCTTCGTTTCTAATTATCTGAGTCCTCTAAATGTACGTGTAGATTTTTTTCATAATTTCACTAAGGCCTAGTTTGAAATTAAATATTTTACCATTTCCTAATCGAATTAAACTATTTTATACAATTTCGCAAACGGGCTCGAAATCTTTTTGACGTGACCGTTTTTTACTTTTGATAAGGAGGCATGGTATGCGTCGACGTATTAGCGTTCATTTCTTCCGATAACTTGTCTAGCTACCAATGTTGGACAGGACGTGAAATATAATTTAAAAAGGGACGTGAAATATAATTTTTAAAAAGGGATAAGCACGGATGTGTACTTCATGTTGGAAAGCTACGTGCAGGAGAAAAACAAATAGTGGAGAGCTACAGGAGAATGATGGGCGAAGCATATGCAGAAAAACCCATCTTTTCCAAAGAGGTGTTCATGCTTCTTCATATAATTAACATATAAACCCTGAAAAGTATGTTGCTAATAGCAGTGATTAATTACTCAGTTTCCTAGGGCACTTTGCATAAGAAAATCTCAGTAATTGGGCTACCAGGCAGCAAGGATGGTTGCCATTTGCCATTTTACCCCCTCTTCTCCCTCCATATTGTTGCTATCAGATGTTGACAACCTTCCAATTGTACCTCTCTAATTCTTCTAAGCAAATCTCAGCAGTACGAGTTGTTGAAATTTGGATTTTTTTTTCTGTTTTATATTTATTATTTAAAACTGCGAAGGCTCTATGCATATGGAGCAGAGCATGTTCAGTGACATTCGCCTTCAGTTTCATCTAGCCTAAGAGTTGATTTTCTGGTTAGACCTTGCGCAGGAAAGGAGGCTGCTATTAGCCTCGGAATTCAAGCTTTGAAGAGACCTTACGATAAGAATTATTGGTCATACAGCAGTAGAGAAAGCCCGAAAATGGCAGAGGTCACGAATGACCTGGCTCAAGTCGGGTGACGCAAACACAAAATTCTTCCATATTAGAATAAACCGCCGTCGTCGAAAGAATCACATTCATAGCATAGTCACCAACAATGGCATATTGTCTAACCATGAGGAAAAGACCAATGAAATCTTTGACTATTTCACAACAATAATGGGGCGAAAGGAACAACGTTCATGTACACTGAATTGGGAGGCGCTGGGCCTCACCCAATGTGACATCGCCATGGATGAACCCTTCACGGAAGAAGAGCTTTGGAGGAAGGTTAAGCAGCTACCGGCAGAAAAGGCTCCCGGACCTGATGGCTTCTCCGGTGTCTTCTATAGAACTTGTTGGGACATCGTAAGAAATGACATAATAACTATCTTCCAAGCAATCTTTAGACTTTCAGGTACCTCTCTTGGGTGTCTGAACCGGGCTATTATTATTCTTTTGCCAAAGAAAGGTGGAGCAGCAGGGCTAAAAGATTATAGACCTATCAGTTTAATTCATTTGGTTGGGAAACTCCTATCCAAGGTGCTTGCGATCAGGCTCTCAACTGTCATTGATAAGTTGATTTCCTGTTCCCAAAGTGCTTTTCTAAAAACCGCCGCATCCAGGATAATTTTCTCTACGTTCGCAATGTCGCCCGAACTTTTCATAGAATTAGGAAGCCTCTCCTGTTGTTTAAGCTAGACATCGCAAATGTTTTTGATTCGGTATCCTGGGAATACCTATTGGAATTGTTGCAAAAGAGAGGCTTCTCGGCACGATGGCGTGATTGGATCGCCCTGATCCTTGCCTCCTCCTCCTCAAAAGTCGCACTAAATGGCATCCCTGGTGATCGCATAGCGCACAGACGAGGTCTGAAGCAAGGTGACCCGCTGTCTCCGTATCTGTTCATATTAGCGATGGACCCTCTTCAGTGCCTCCTAGATCTTGCTATAAGTGAAGGATTGCTTACAACCCTTGATGTTCGTTATGCAAGATACAGGACCTCCCTCTACGCAGATGATGCTGCAGTCTTTATCCATCCGTCGCCAGCAGATGTCAACAATATGATATCCTTGCTACGAAGATTTGGGGGAAACTAGGCTGCAAGTTAACTTTGAAAAGAGCTCAGTTGTTCCAATCAGATGTGATGGCATTGATTTGGCATCCTGCTTGCAAAATTTCATAGGTCCCCGTGCCTCCTTCCCAATCACTTACCTTGGTTTACCTCTCACCACCGGAAAAATTCAGAAAGCTCATTTGCAACCAACAATGGATAAAATCAAGGTGAGGCTTGCTCGATGGAAAAGCAAGCTAATCTCCCCCGGGGATGGAAAACCTTGGTTACATCGGTTCTTTCATCCTTGCCCACCTATCTTCTCACAGTGCTCAAGCCTCCAAAATCCTTCCTCAGAGATAGATAAAACCTGTAGAAAATTTCTCTGGGCAGGAAATGAGGAGCTTCACGGTGGGAAATGCAAAATTAGCTGACCCAAGGTGTGCATGCCAACTATTTTGGGAGGCCTTGGGATTCATGATTTAGACAAAATAGCGCGCGCCCTTCGTCTACGCTGGCTTTGGTTCGAACGGCGCTGCCCACAAAAACCTTGGGTTGGTTTGCCATCACCATGCGATGAGTTAGATAAGATTCTTTTCGCAGCGTCAACCAGGGTAACAATTGGTAATGACAGGAAGGCGAGTTTTTGGGAAACTGCATGGGCAAGCCCAACTGCCCTCAAATATATTGCCCCTAACCTCTACAAGCACTTCAGAAGGAAAAACATGTCGGTTAGAAATGCTCTAGTAGATGAAAAATGGATTGCAGACATCAGCCACGATCTTATGGTTGGCCTAATCCAAGAATTCATCGCCATATATAGCGAATTAGGGAAGCAAACATCATCCTCACCGATAGCGCTGATGATACGATTGAATGGAAATGGACGACATCGGGAGACTACAGTGCGAGCTCAGCATATGCTGCCCAATTTATTCGCTCTGCTAGCTCGGAAATAGCAACTTTTATATGGAAAGTTTGGGCTCCTTCAAAATGCAAGATTTTTACTTGGCTCCTGTTACAGAATAGACTTTAGACTTCTAATCGCCTACAGATTCGTGGCTGGCCAAACAACTACTTTTGTCAATTATGCCTCCGAAGTCCGGAAACATCACAACACCTCTTCATGGACTGCCCTTTTACACTAGAAGTTTCGTCTAGTTTGAGAAGCCGTTTTGTCTGGTCTTCCTTGAGGAGCCTTAGGAACACGGAGTTAACGGTCCTACAATGGTGGGATATTGGCATAAGTCATTTTCACGGTGAGGCTAGGAAAAAAGAAAAACAACTTTTATTTTAATTGCATGGGAACTTTGAAAAGAAAGAAATAGGCGTATATTCTAGGGTATCAAGTCTACGCCGACGACATTAGTTGACTGTATATTGAATGAGCTTCGTTTGTGACACGAAGGAGGAGCGAAGCACCTTGCAAGTATCTTATCATAGCTCTGTCTATTTGTTGTTGGCTTCGTTACGAAGCTTTCTCTTCTTGCTGTATTTTTCTTTTCCTATGCCCTTCCCCCTTTATCTGTACTCTATTTTCTATCTAGCAACTTTCTATTGCCCTATAATTTCCTCAGCTCTATGATTAATACACCATGCCACTTTGGCTTAAAAAATATTTATTATTTAGTGGATTAAAATCCCAGGATTCGGTAAGCTGGAGTCCGTATTTTTGTACAGCCTGCGTCATTTACTCCAGTTTATGTAAGTCGAAATATTTGCTGAACCTGTGGTCACTTCTGATTGTCACAATTGAGTCTTCAGAGAGGTCACTTGCTTTATTTATTAAACTGCTTCAAATAATAGGTACATAAATTATGTTTTGTTTTGGCTTACTAGTGTACTAGACAAACTGATTAGCGTCCCAAAAAACAAACGATTTGTTTTTTAAAAAACAACTCAATATGTGCCACCTACACCCGACAGAGCCAGATATTTTAATCGTTGGAACCCAACAAAAATGAGAAATCAAAACAGGCGATAAAAATTCTCAGATGCATAGACTATTCGACGAGTTTGATCGGAGAAATTTAATTCAAGATCGTGTAGTTTATATATGTGTCAGACTTGCACGTGGCGTGGAAATCAAGCGTGTTTATATGGACAGAATCTGATGAAGTCACCCGACGAATTTTTTACTTCGATCCATAAGTCATGAGGTTGGTGAGCAACACCAATGGACAGGATCACAGGACAAGACGAGTACTGAATTTATTGTTTCCAAGCAGGATGATAGGAATGAATGACCTTTCAGAATTCAGAGCATGCAAAAGAGAAAAGACTGTCCTTTTACTGCTAGGTTCGTCTGGAATCTTGTATCCTGGTTCGTCCCGGTTTTTCAGGATTCCTCACATACCATAAGCTTGCATTCGAAGGTTTTTACTGTTCGACAGCGTTAGATTCCAACCCCATGCTCTTTGGCTTTTCTCAATGTCATGGTTATGCGATGCTTATGTCGTCAGTCTCCCAACGCATTTTCGACTGAAAAATCATGGTGCAGTAAATGGAAGGAGAGACGTTGTTTTCTCCTGGAGTATGGTTTATCTGACAGGGCATCTGCATGTATTCTTTCAGCTAAGGTACCAGCTAATCAAGGGCGACCGGTCGATTGGTCGCTTCACCTACACCGATCGGCGCCGTGCGCCCATGCCGTCGAGGACGGTCGCGGCGGTCGGCGGAGCCCCCTGACGTGGCGAGAAGTTTGGCTCCGGTCACATCGCAGCCTGGCTGGCCCGTCCGCGCCGTCGCTGTCGCCTGCCGGGACCCGGCGAGCCGCGCGCCAGCGACGTGCGCGCCGAGGGGGGCACGCAAACGACGGCCCCGATCCGTGACGAGAATATCTCCCCTCCCCTCCTGCTCCCATGCTCTTGGGCCGCGAGCGCGCACGCACGTCCCGGTTAGGTGAGAGCTTTCTTGCGTGCTTAGGTTTTAGTCTTAGCTGCCAACACCAACAGTCAACAGAGAGATCATGCAGGGCAATGACAGCCACACACATTTGTCAGAGGCTTTCGTTGGTCCATGAGCAGAGAACAAAAGAAGAAACTGCAGAGGGGAAAACGAAGGCAATGGACGGAAGGATACGTTGCAAATGAAAAGAACACTGTAGCTGTAAGGGTACGTTTGGTAAGTTGAATCCACCTCTCAATATATGATTCAGTATTTACAGATAGATTTATGTTAGTTATTTACACGAACCGATTCAATCTACATCTATGAATTCGAGAATATGGACTCAACCTGGCTACATGGATACGTTCTAATCAAGCTCCACTCACATCCAGGACAATAGGATTCCACTATTATACCACCGGGCCCACTTATCAGCTGCACTAAAATCAACCTCCATCCACTCATACAGTCTTATATTTAGCATATCAAACAGAAAATCAACTAACCTATATCTGTTAATACGGCCTTAGATACAAACCAAACAATATTCCATTCAACATATACCACTCGACTTAGCCTGATTTCCTTCATCTAAAATATAGTATACAACTCTACAAAATCCTGTTCGATGAACAAAACACACTCTGGATGTACATAGTTTCGATAATTAATGGCCAATGGCCATACCCAATCCTTTGTATCGATACTATCACTGTCTCTCTGGTAAGTATACTTCTACTAGTAGTTTGCCACTGGCCGGTGTGACATTGTGTGCCGGCCTGTGTAGAACAAATTAATCACGTACGTCCTCGTGTGAGTATTAAGTCTGTTTTTACCATGACGTGGAATTCTGGATGGCATGTTACGTGGTTGAATGCTCCAATGCTCCATTGATTGTTGCTCTGATCTTGGTGAAGTGCTCTTGTCCAGTTGCATACTTCTCCAAAATATTTGGTACCTGTGGCATCTACACATGTGTGATCCTCGTGGCTTGGTGGATGGGGATGTAAAAAACTGAACACGAGCTTGGCAATGGTAGGTGAGCTGTTTCTTTAGAACCGTGTTAATGATAGTATCTCTCTTGTCCTTTGCAAAGAGCCACCTGAAGCTTTGCTACTGGGATACAATGCTTGCATGATTGCATCCAAGATTAGCTTGGCATCATCGGTGCTAAGTTGTAGTACTCGAGTACTTGAACAGGAACAACGAGGTCTGAAATCAGCTCATGAACATTACTGTAGTAAGCTGACAGTAATGCGTACAGCATGAGGTTTTTCAACCGACCACGAATCGGGATACTACCGGATTCACGGTCACTGTCAACGTACGTATCATGCTCGATCGATCCCGTTTTATACTTTTATGATCAATCGATGCCACGGGGCATCCATGCGACCATGCATGTAAACAGTACGAAAATCCATCACGGGATCGCTTAGTTTATGTTCAGATCATAATGCAACGCAGAATGTACGATCAGTCTCAATCATGGAGGGCAAAGTAAGCGGTACCGTCGCCGTTAGTTGGCTAAACAGCGAACTAACTCGTCGATAATTATTGGGGACGGATCTGGCGCCTCCCTTAAGAGCAACCAAATCATTGTTCCTCCTATCTTATCTGAAATCTGAATCAATGCTTGGATTGGTACGCTGGGTCCAATGCCTTTTGCTGCCTGGTGAGCATGTGGCTGTGACTAGCTAGGTTGCTAGCGACGACCGACCTGGCATGGACACTTGGATTGGACACTGGACAGGTGACTCGGAGAGATCGAGATCGATCGATCGAACGGTCAGTCGTCTACTCGTG
>KE372846.1:450745-477955 GCA_000418225.1 Zizania latifolia | reverse complement strand
CCCGTGCCGGAGCCCCTCCGGTCGCCCCACCGGCCGCGTCGCCGCTCCCACACCGACCCGCCTCGTTTCTCCGGTGCACCATCGGATCTGTTTCTTCGTCACGTGCTTACATCTAGGCAGGGTCCTCATAGTGTGAAGATTGGGATGGTTCTCATGGAATTTTTCTCCGGCACCGTCCAACGATGAATTTTATAGAAACTAATTCAGTTTTTTTCTTGAAAAAACCTAATTCAATGCCTCTAATTAAGGTTAGATCTTCTCATGTTTTAAGGCAGGATTAAGAGTGGATGCATGTCATGTCAGTCCACAAATTTTAAAAATATCTGATAGCGTAGAAATTCACCGTGCACATGAAAAACACATATCACATTCAGCTGTGCACGGCACGACCATGGATCCTATTTATCAACATGTAAACTGAATTTAGCATTGCATTGATCTGTAGCAAAATGTGCCATTATGATCTGTACTGTAATTTTTTGGGGGGATTTCCTGTATCTATTAAAACATCGTGTATGAAACAAGGGCGTGCAAGTTTATTAAAATCCACACAAGATCCAAGAAGATAAACAGGGCGCATGATAGGATAGCCAACTGTCCCGTAACTGTCCAGGGACAGGGAATCCGGATGATCCAACGGGATGGAATCCACGAGCCAAGGGACCGTTACGTCCGAACGGGTAGTAGGCTAGGCAGAGTATTTTTTTTTATAATTTGTTACTATTAATATAACTTTTTTATGATATTATTTTAAAATAATAATATCTAAGTCGATGATACGTGGAATAGAATAATTAAAAAAATAAAATCACTTCTTAGCGGTATCGAATATCTTTCCGTTCGATTTATAAATGAACACGTTTTTTAAGTTATTAAATCTTGTATTTTTAAAAATATCTATAAAGAAAATGCTTTAAAGTCATTTATTGTTTTTTATTAAATTCAGTTGTTTGAATCTTAAATATAAATAATTGTCATACACTTCAGCTTCAAAATTAGACTTAGTCTAATCGGTCCAACACTTGCATGTTCTAGGGATTCCTGCATGTTAGCGGTCCATCTGTCCATGTGAAAACTTTGATATACTGGCCAGTTGCATACATGTATTATTGCACGTATTTTCTCCGGCATTATCCGTTAGAACTGTGGCATGATTCGAGTTAGGAAGAAAAATACTCTCTTGGTAAGAGACTCTGGTGTGTGTAACTGTGGGGTATATGCTTAATTAGAATATATCGTATATTTCTGATTAATTTAACTCAGCCTCTCAATAGCTTTATGGTATTTTATTTTTAAGCTTATCTATTTCATTATTAAAAAACTATAATAGTACCCTATCAGTCTCCATCTAGTTGTTGCCGGTGCCACCTACAACTCATGCCATCACTCACTAACGCTGTCCTATATATAAATTCCTATTTACTATCACATCCCTCGCAAATATGATCCGTAATATACTAATATCACTGCTATAAAAAAATAATTTTGTACATTCGACTCCTTTCACCGTATAGACGATAGAAATGAAAAAATGTCTAAACCATTTTTTGCAATCGGTTCTCTTGCCATTTTTATGTGCTCTCATATCTTATGCGGTTGACCAAATTGTATGTAAAAAACTGATTTAATCGTCTATAAAAATTATCACGGATGTCTCCCGTCGGTATTCAGAACTCGTGATAGCCACTTATCCGGTTCTCCCCTGAATGTGGGTTAGGTGACTGGCTCTTTTATTGCAACTCTCCTTTTTTTATCATTGTAACCGTGCACAATTAATCTTTTGTGTTCTCGAAAAAAAATACGCCCCTAGCTACTCTCCTTTGACATCGTAATTGAAAGCATTTCAATTTGGATTCATATTAGAAGTAGGTGGCGTACTTATATATGTACCAACGTAATGTCTCTCTTGAGTCAACGCTTCTTTTTTCCTTGCTAGTTCATCGCCTCCTCTCGTCATGTCATGCTTGTTAAGAGTGTGACTACTAAGGTGATAAAAAATATACGAAAATGTGTAGACAGATGATATGTTAGCGCACCATCAACAATGAACATGATCACGGACGGTGTTTATCGCGTGCAAATTAAGCTATTGTCGTACACACACAACTTGTTTCTCTCTTCATCCCATCTTCTTAACTCCGTCACAAAAATCTTACGTGAAAAACCCGCGTAGAGCTACCATGCATCATCTGGTAAAAATCTTCTCAAGTCGACAACTAGAGCTTGAGCTGAGACAGCTGTTCGTGCATTACACCGAGCAGCAGCTACGATTACCAGTACAGAGAAAAGAAACTGATATCAAAAGGCACAACACATATTGTCACGTTTTGCACTCTCATTTTCTTATGGAAGGAGTATACATACAGTACAGAAGTTAAAAACAAAAGGAGTTGAGGAGGAGGAGGAGAGGAAGACGACGACGACGGCGACGTGGACCCACGACGCCGGCCTGTATTGTGTATACGCGACGGAAGGAGCACGCGGGAAGCGTGGGGCGTGGGGCGTGGGGGGCAGCGGCGTAATCTCCGGGCGGGGAAATGCCGGGCCCACGCCGGGCGCGGGGTGGGGGAGGCGGGTGAGTCACCCGTCACGGATGGCTTGTCTTACGTGCGCCACGTATGAAGGCGTGGGCCCCGCCACCGTGGCGGTAGCACATGGGCCGCGCCCACCTGATCGTCTGCGCCGCGCGCCTCGACCTCCTCCTCCGCTTTTCGCCAGCTTTCCCTCGGTGCGCTGCCGCGAAATCCATTTTTTTTTTCTTCTCCTCCTACTTGGCTTTACAATCTAGAGACCGGCGTTGAGCGGCTAAAGGTGAGGCCTGTGCGCACAACAACCGAATTCGATTGGGAAAAGGAGAGAATTGGCAGGCATCGTTCACGGTTTACATGCAGCGCGTCTATTTCATCGTAGGCGACTCTCCCGACGGACGAAATATTGGCGTGCAAGAAAGCATCGGCACGCATGGGAGCATGTCGATGCTACATCGACCTCTCAAGCGAACCGATATCCCACATCAAACAAAAAGCGTTTCCCGTTCCGAATTTCGTCACGTCCTAACTAGCGCCACAGAATATGTATGCTCGGTAGTTCACCTCCAATAAAAAATACTCCATAAAAAAGAAGCAAATCCCATGGCCGCATCGCAAAGGGCGCCAGCTCCGTGGCTGTCCCGTGTGGCCTGCGCGGGAGGCCGCCCGGAAAGGTTCGCTCTCGCTTTCGCCCTATATCCTCTTCCAATTTCCATCCACCGCACCGCAGTTACAACTAGTTTTAATCACCTACCGACAATTAGCATTAACCGGTTTATTTACCATCAAATCGAATGGTAACAGCGGTCGTCGCCAATTCGCCGGCCGATGGTCTGGTAACAGCTACTTTCAGAAGACAAGGAAGACAAGGGAGGGAAAAAACTGAAGAGGCATCGTTGCTGCATGCGAGCGACTCACTGTGCCATTATGTTGAATGTTGATCACTCCTTTTCCCCCTCCCTCTTCGTCTCTCTCCCCTCCCACTCATAAAGCAGGGATCTCCACATCTCGCACTTTCGATTCGTCCGCCATTCCGAAGTTTCGATTCAAATCCACATTCTCCTGTTCTATGATCTCAATTATAAAACACAAGTTATCCGAGTTTTTTAATATGATATTCAATGTAAAACATTGACCATATACTATTTTTAATATGGCAGTAATATACGAAAATACTTTTAAATAATAATCTAACTATGTGATATGTACAACACTAAATTTAAATAATTTAACTTAATTACTAATTAAAAGTTATAAATGTTGATTTTTTACGATAAATTCAGTCTCGATATTGTTCTCTTTCTTTCGCCTGAATATTAATCCTCATCCACAGTTACCGTATTGAAATATGTTGATATCTATTTGTATGGTGATGCATGCAGCAACGATAGAAATCGTTTGGAAGAATCAAGCCTTAGATTGGACTTGTCGTAAAGGAAAAATGCACTGATGAGATTGGGCGGTGGAAAAAGCACATGTACTTTTTATGCCCCACTGTTAAAGCAGAAGATGCTCTTAACCAATACACCATTTCTACTAACCAGTAGAAGGCAATTGATTTTCTTTTCAATTTGGAGACAATTTTATCGGCAACGGCGTGCGCCAGTCTGCAGATTCTTCGTTGGACCAATAAAAATATTTCAAGAACTAAGCAGTTCTCTCAAACAAAAAAACTTTTTTCTCTCGTATGGATAGATTTGAATAAGTGAAATTTTACGGTTTTTAAGGAGGTATCAATAGGTATCATAATTTTTAGTATTAATTTTTATACTTATCGATGTTTCAGATACTAAAAAGTACCAAAATTAATACTATAATTATGATATCTTCTAAGGACTGTGAAATCACTCTTTAAATAATCATGGCCAGAAGCTAGGTTGGAAAATGAAAAACGAAAATGACTTTCATCTCTTGCTCAAGTTCACTTTTTTAATCTAAAAAAAGTTAACATTGCTCGTCGATTATTCTCTACAACGCAAGTCAACGCATGCAGTAGTATGGAGGTACGTACTTTTCAACACTGCGGAATTTCTCTATTCCGATGCATGATAGTTCACCTAATTATCATTTATTACGCTCTTCAGAAAATGGAACATTGTAACGTGATACATGGCATAATTAACTCCAGAATCGGAAAATAGCTAAGCCACTAAACAAGATCTCAACAGCTGCAGTTCGTGGGTCTCCTCTCACCGACGAAGAAACCACACGACAAGGTCGTATTCCCTGCACGAAAATTCCAAGAATGCACTCGAGTATATTTCGCAATTGTTCTACACACACAATCAACCAGTTAGCACTCCGGATGGCAACTGATGAGACATACATGGGTGATACTGTTAACGGCGAAATTTAATAAAACCTAAGCCCAATGTAGTTTCGGCGTAGTTGATGGAGAGCCCAGTATAGTTTCGGCACGGTTGATGGAATTTGAGAAGTCTGGTCAAGACACGATCGTAATACATACGTGTGACTGGATAAAGATATAGAGGAGCCGAATAATTTCGTTATGAAGATAAAGATAGAGTCGATTACAATTATATCTACGTAGGATATAAGTCTTTAGACTATAAATATATAACGTTTAGGTTCAGTTTAGCATCATCAAATCAATAAAAAAACAAACTATCGGCGCATCGTCAAAACTTGCCACCGACGAGTTCTTGCTCTCTCGCGGGGCCGTATCGCTCCGATCTCCGGCGAGAGGTAAGTTCCGCCAAACATGTATTAATTAATAGATATAAGGCTTCATCAGTTAGGTCCGACATCTTAGTTTATGTATCAATCATGCTGTATCAGATGCGTGATTTAAATCAAATGTATTAATCTGAGGCTTCATCGGTTGAGTTCGATATCTTAGTTTATGTATTTGATTCATGCCACGTATCGTCCATCTGGATGAAATATGTTCTGATTCGTTTAATATTATAATTTATTATGGCTTTGCGACTGTCTTGGTTCGGTCCAATCTTACGACCATAGTGAATAATAATGCGAACACCGATCAGGTATATTACAACCAGATTCTATCGGAGTATAAGCCGATAGGTTATCTTTCTGTGTTTCATCGTCATCGGCGTCGGAATCGGGTAGTCCATATCGGCATAGCGTTATTACGTCCTGCTTTTATGTCTTGATATCGGCTTCGATACTAGTTGATTTTACGGGTCAGATGGTTCAGGCCAATGACTTTATCCTGATAGGTTACACAGTAGATCTGTTCTTTATGATATGTCACGTCATATAATTTTTACTGTGTTATTGTTGCATTTCATTTAATGTCTTGATGTACGTTAAGACCATCGGCTCGATAGCCGATAGGTGTTACTGCTTATATTTCTTGTCTATCTTATCAGTTGCAGGATCAAACTGATTGGCACGCCACGAACCCTAAATTTAGGACATGCACTAGAGCTAAGCAGCTCTCTCAGGCCACACGTATGACTAAAAACTTCACCAACAGATACATACTCGATTCGTTAGATCGTTCTAGCTTAGCTAACTAATTAAGCATCATTGCTTGTGCATTACATGCATCTAGTTTGTATACGTCGTTCGAAGGAGATCGAGCTAGCCAACGAGAAAGAACACTGCCGGTGCATGCATGTCACCTGGCGTCAGTTCAACATGAGTATGTGTCGTAGTACGTTGAATCCATCCAAAACGGAGGAGAGATCGATCGAAAGGGAAAGGACGATCGACTCGCGTTGCAGAGACTCCGAATCGGGCTTCGTGTTTGGGAAAAGATCGATCTACACGGAGGCAACCAACTAATTAACCAGCCAGATGCATGCATCGTTGATCAATTTGATGCTCGATCTGTCCGCTTGAGAAGAAATTAATAATTAATCAGCCTTAGCCGCCGCATATGCGCGCAATTATCTCTGTGCCACTTCATCTGGATGGAGGGGCCACGCGCGGAAAGGGGAGGGAAAGTCAGTGATCCGATCCTGCAGGTGAAGCAATGGAGGGGACAAGCTAGCTAGGTCAACCGATAGCAGTGTAAGGCATGGTCCATTTCAAACCGAGCAAGCAAAGCCTCGCGCTTGCACTACCACTACGTCGATCTCACCGTTGTATCTTTTAGCTAGCATTTTCTACAGTGAGGGGCACTGCTGAGGCCTAGTGGCAGTGAGCACTATGTGCAGGGGAAAGCACGAAGAAAACTTCCATGCATCGCCGTTGACCCAGCTCGATCGATCGGCTTGCCGGCCGGGCGGCACTCTCTTTCTGTGCAGCCGTAACTGCTTGATATATTTTTATTCAGTGGCCGGTTAAATATCATCGATCGATCAGTGCTAGCTTCAGTATCATTTTCATTCACTTTTTTAAGTGGCCTGGTCCTTCAATTCGTGAAATGAGGACATTTCTGTCAGTACACAGAGTGGGAATTATAAAAAAAAAACAAGGTCTGAATCTGTCTTCTCCATCCTTGTGAATTAATAACGTTATGTTTGTTTTGTTTAGCTCGATCGATTGATGCAGAACGCAGATGCATGAGGCCGACAGGGAATCCAGATTGGAGCGGCTAGCTAGCTAGATATTTCCTGACACCGATTAATAAACACACACAGGATTAGTACGCTCAACATCATTTTTTAAGTGCGATAATCTCGCCTGCTTCTATCCGTTTGTTGATTCCGTGTGTCTGTTTAAAGGAAACTCGCTGAAACCTTCTTTAATCCGAGGCAAAATCGGGCAAACCAGAGTGGGCGGCGATCGTGTCCGAGCATTTCCGGAGGAAAAAAAAATAAAACTCGACGAAGTGGGAGCTAGCAAAAGGCTCGCCCGGGTGAGTGAGCGCACAACGCACTGACGAAGGAGAAACCGACGAGACCCTGTCGATCGATCGGCGAAGCATCAGTGCTGCCGCTGCCGCTGATCGATCCTCCCGGCGAGGCGAGCAGCAGACGCCGTTTCGATCAGGAGCAGTGACCACACGATCGGTGCCATGAATCGTAGTGCAATGGAACATGAAGTGTTTATGTGCAGCAGGCAACTTGTGATTATATTGCTAGCTATGTTGGCACCGCCACCAACAGCTATGTACCCCCAGGGTCTTTGAATATAGGATTTTATTAATTTTTTTCAGATCATGCTGGATGAAGGATTCTGTTGTGCAGGTCTTGTGTGTTATCCCCTCCGAAAAAAATTATAAGGCACGTTTTATTTTGAAAAAGATTATAGACAAGATTTTGACCATTGACTACCAATAGATATTTTCTTAATGTCCATATATAGAACTAATATTTTATAAAAGCTATTTGAAATATGAATATATTGACATAACTTTTATGCACTAAATGAATTTGTAATTTGCGTAATTATTGGTCAAATTTTAGGGTTGGCATTTTTAAAATATTACACAGCCTATACTTTTCTACTGAAGGAGTACTACCCTGACTTCATCTCTCTCTGTGTTCACACAAGGGTTTACAAAACTACAGTAACCAAACCAGTTACTACAGTAACATAGTTTTTATCATCTCATCGGTCATCAGTTTATAAAAATTGATACAATATACAATAAAAAATATAATCAACTTATATATATATATATATATATATATGATGTGAGAGTAAATCTTTGTGAATATAATAAAGACGAGTTACTTTGAAACTGACTGAAAGCTGCCTGAATAACCGGCTGTCTTATTTTTCACATTGCTGACACTGTCAGCCTGACAGTCAAATCAAGACTAATGAAGAGAAAAAGAGGCAACAGGAGAACAAGCTTATCCTAGATGACCTTGTTTTGCTTAAAGAAGGAACTTGACTAAGTTTTTCGCTTAGCTGTGAAGAGATAGTGAATGCTTTTGCATCAAATGGGGGAGGAGAAAGAGATAGAGGAGTGTCCAAATGCAATTGTGCATGGTGGTGAATCTCCTCAGTGGAGAGTCAAGGTGGACTCTGAGCTTTAAAAGCTGTGGATGAAATGGTGATGGAGTTGATGGGACATGCCAAAGCCAAAGCAAATCGTATTTACTCTCTTGTTCTTGGATAAAAGTGGGGCATGTGAGGCAGATAAGTCATAAGGCTTCTTTCCTCCTACTAATATGTTGATCTCCGTGGTCTTAATTTTTAGCTTTTGTTTGAAATTGTATATTAGTATTAAAGTGGGAGCAAGTGCAAGAAAAAATACTCCTGATTAAGGCAGGTAATTGAGCTGGTTCTTAGGATGACTGGACACTCACTTGGCTTATATTAGTAGGAGACTAGGAGTAATATTAGTCTACTGTGGGATGATGTAAAGAAAAAAAGTCTACTTGTTTTCTGCATGCAAGAGGGGTAACTTTGAACATCTCACTTTCACATTCTGTGTTATGTTAAAGCAAAGTGGAACCCTACTGGCTAGATTCTAGATAGAGAGAGAGAAAAAATTGAAAGATGTACTCAGCAGATTAGGTCATTGGAAAAACGCAACTTGATATGAATTTGCAGGGTCCATACGTAAACGGTCAGTTGTTGTTGCAGGCCTTAAAAAGGTCTCAGCTATCCACGTTCAGTTGGCCCTGGACTGGACTGCGGTTGGAGTGTGGCCCGTATTAGTTGGGTCAGAACGGGACTGCGACTTACGTGCGGCCATAATAATGAACCGGAACGGCATTGCGGCTTACGTGAGGCCCGTGAAACGGTAAAATTATGCGCAGGAGCTGATAGGGGTGGTGGACGTGCAGCTCGTTTTTTTGATTGGCGTAGGACGGGGAGTTTTTTTTAATAATAATACATTTTTCATTTAAAATTTCAAAATGGTATGCGGATTTCAGAAATTACAAAAATAGCCTTCTATTAGGCTATGATCTACTGATCTAGGCTAATTTGCCCTAGCCAATTGGCTGGAACAGACTTCTGTCGATAGACTATATACCGATCTAGGATAGATTGGTCTAGATCGGCAAATAGTCTGTCGATCTAAGCCGATCTAGCACAGATCGGCCTAGATCGGCAGATGATCTGTCGATAGAATCTTGCACCTGTCGATCTAGGCCGATCGGCAGACCATCTGCCGATCTAGGGTAAATCGGCCTAGATCGGCATAGCATAGTCTGATAGAAGGCTATTTTTATAATTTCTGAAATCCGCGTATCAGTTTTGAAATTTTGAATAAAAAATGTATTATTAAAAAAAAAAATAGGACGGGATGATGGCAAGCAGGCCGAGCACGCGAAGAGGATGATCCCGGTGGCGCATTATGGGCTAGTAATTTTGAGCCCACATTGTCACTTCAAATATGAATTATCCATTGTGATCGGCAGATGTCCATTTGGTCTAGCGCACTTTGCGAAAGCTAGTAGGCTGGGCCAACGTGAAAGCAAGATTACATCACCTGCTCCATGGGCTCAATTCATGGAGCTCTTCCACGGTTCAACCCACAGATCCAGTAATTTACTTGTGAATTGTGATTTATCCCGTGATGGCATAATCCCATCAAATTCGAGGACGCCAACGGCTCATCACGAGTCACCACTTCTCTGCCACACAAAATCAGAGATATGATCATTCATATCTCTTCCATCTCAGCTGTCAAACCCGGATCTATTAAAAAAAAATCTGCCGACAGCCACACGTAATTACGTAAATGCATCTTTCACCCAAAAAAAACGTGGCAGTATTTTTTCCTGACCCACTATTCTAACATGCATCATTGATGACGTGGCGTTCTCCACTCGCTGCAGACCTTTTGTTTTTCTTTTCGAGTTCAGCGGGCACTCGGCCTGTTTATGACTTTGGGGGGTAAAAACATTGGACCAGTCGGCCTAACACGGCAAGCCGACGAGCTTTACCGCTTGCCGGCCACCTGCTCGTTCGACGTCGTCCCTGGACCAACTAGACTCTGCCGCGCTTTGGACACCTGACCAGACGCCTCCGCCGTGGCATACTCCGGTCACCGTCGTGCAATGAGCACTAAGCATGCATACTGAAGTAAACGATTGCTTGTTTAGTTATTCCAGCAGAGAATTGAGTTGACTCCCTGAGTTCGTGGCGCCTACGTGCATGATCAGGCTGCACATGTTCGTGCACGTCCTTAACTCCCAAAAGTTCACAAAAACATCAGCACACTTCGCCACTTTCGCAAACGATCGAAATGAAGCTTAACAGCAACCAGCTCGTCCGGAAAGCAGCTTCCACCACCGGGCTGCTCCTCATCTTGCTGTTCGCCGCCTTCACCTTGTGCAACTACTCCTCCCTGACGCTGAGCCCACGCCCGTTCGTCGATGTATCCAGAGGCGCGGCCACTGCGTTTCGCGCGACGGCGAGATCGCCGATAAATGAAAGAAAAGCCGGCGGCGAGGCGGGTGCGGCGTGCGACGTCGCGAGGGGGGAGTGGGTGCCCGACCCGGCGGCGCCCTACTACACCAACGAGACTTGCCCGCTGATCGACAGCCGGCAGGACTGCATGAAGTACGGCAAGCCGGGACTGGAGTCCATCCTCCGGTGGCGGTGGCAGCCCCACGGCTGCGACCTCCCCCGCTTCGACGCTGCCGCCTTCCTCCGCCTCGTCCGCGGCAAGTCCATGGCATTCGTCGGCGACTCCGTCGCCCGCAACCACATGCAGTCACTCATGTGCCTCCTGTCCAAGGTATGTGCATATGCACTCACCGTCATCGCACGTACCAGCGCACATTTTGATGCCTCCGATCGCGAGGTGGTGGTCATGATTCATGGTTACCGGTCCCGCGCGCGCGCAGGTGGAGTTCCCGACGGAGACCGAGCCCAAGGACTGCATCCACTGCACACGAAAATACCACTACCGCGCGCACAACTTCACCGTGTGCGTGTTCTGGACACCGTTCCTGGTCCGGTGGAACCTGACGCGCGCCGGCGGGCAGCAGTTCATGGACCCGCACAACCTGTTCCTCGACGAGGCCGACCCCGAGTGGACGCGCGACGTCGAAGGCTACGACTATGTCGTCCTCAACGGCGCCAAGTGGTTCACCCGCCCCACCGTACTCTACGAGGGGGGCCGCCTCGTCGGGTGTAGCGACTGCGGCGGCGATCCCAACGCCACCGCCGCGCCGACGCTGCCGCCGCACTACGCGGTGCGCGTGTCGTTCCGGACCGCGCTCCGGGCGCTGCGCGAGAACCCCGGGTTCCGCGGCACGGTGGTCATCCGGACGGTGGCGCCGCCGCACTACGAGAACGGCAAGTGGTACGACGGCGGGAACTGCCTGAGGACGCGGCCCATGCGGAGCAACGAGACGGGCCTCCCAGAGACGGAGGCCGCGTTCCACGCCGCGCAGGTGGATGAGTTCCGGGCCGCGGCGAGCGCAGCAGCCGCCGGGCGGTTCTTGCTGCTGGACATCAGCGAGATGATGCAGATGCGTGGCGACGGGCATCCTGGCCAGTACGGCCACTGGCCGCACGAGGAGGTCGGCTTCGGCATCGACTGCGTCCATTGGTGCCTGCCCGGCCCGGTCGACGCCTGGAACGAGCTGCTGCTCCACTTGCTCAGTGGTTAGGCATGGCAGCATCTGCATCTTTCTTTACTTAGTCTTAGGTTCTCACTTTCTCTTCCCACTGTATTTTACAAGAGGCATCGATTTGGATGTGAATTGCTTTTACACCATTTGCTGAGACGCAAACACTCATGCTTCTAACAGAATGCAAAAAAGTTCTCGAACTAAAAATGCCATTTTTCTCTATAGAAATGCCAGTCTCTATCTCATCTCACCATGTGTGCACTGAATGAGAGATGTATTCCTAACGTAAAGGATGTACGCAGTTGTCATCCTGACGGCAACAGCAAGCACCATGTTATCGTGTCGAAGTCAACCTCATTCTGCATGGATGGTTTATCAAATCCCTTCGGATTTGATCCAAGATGTAAGAATTAAGCCGAGCAGACTGCATCTTGGGACATTAAGTGTAGCACAGTTAGAATTAGAGATGTCGAGGGGACCCGTTCCCCGATTCCCCGCGGGGAATTCTCCTATTAGGAGTCGGGGATGGTAGAAATTTTTTACCCACGGGGAATTATACGGGGAAAAATAGTCCCCGTCGGGTTTGGCGAGGACGGGTATGATCCTCCATTCCCCGTCCCCGTTCCCCGTGGGGATCCGGTTCAGCCCATAAAAAAGTGCTCGGTCCAATAACTCCTGTTGGTAGTTTTATAAATCTACTGATGATTGTTTCATGTCAGTGAGTGATTGGTTTGTTAGTTTTACAAATTTTAGTGAAATTTGGAGTCATTTGCAGTTAAAAAATTTAGTAAAATTTTGTCTCTACATTGTCTTAAAAATTATGCTTTAGATGATTAGATTGAAGCGGGGACGGGGGCTCCACGGGGAAAAATCCCCACGTGGGTAACGGGGATGGGGAAAAAAATATCCCCGTCATCGTTCGCGGGGATGGGGACGGGGAAAATATATCCCCGCGGGGACGGGTACGAGGAGGTAAAACCCGACGGGGAATTTCCCGTTATCATCTCTAGTTAGAATACTGCATCTAGTGCTAAAAATTCTTCTAAATATCTTTACATTCTGAACCCTCACCATCTCCGATATCTATCATTCTGTCTAGAATCCCACGAAAAGATATAAAGCAGTTTGAAGAAGCAATTCTTATACTCCGTATTAAAGAAGGGGATTATGATATCTGCAGCATCTGTTCAGCTCTGGATCACTATCTGACACATTTCTGGAGTTGATATCGCAGGACAGGAATCATGGAGTACAATTGCCCACTTCATAGGGGGCGTTTGGTTGCCTGTATTTGTCTAGCCTAGCTCGTATCAGTGAGCTAGATCAAATTTAGATAGACTCGATATATGTAATGTATGTTTGTTTGGTTGTCTGTACCTGTTTAACCTGATCAAAGTGTGATGGTGTTTGGTTGCTCGCATGTGGATACATTGCGTGAGATAAAAATTAATAAATAATAAATCATCATGGTATTTATTATGTGCAACTATTTTGTTATAATTGTTAATCTATCTAATAATCTTTAATATTATTTAAAATATGTTATCATCACTTAATATGTATTAATCATATACTAACAATATCATTAGTTACTTAATTGCTCGCATCCAGCGAACCAGGCCAGGTAGAAACGGATTTGAAATCTGTTTCTGTGGAGCCAGGCTGGAAAGCACCTTTTGCATCCGGTGAGCCAGGCTGAGTCACTGGTGCAGGCAACCAAACAAACGAATCTTGCATCACGTGAGTCTGACTGAGCCTCATACAGGCAACCAAATGCCCTCATAGTGACCTCCCTCAGCGAAAATTCCTTTGGGCAGGCGATGAACTCCAAAGGGAAATGCAAGGTTAACTGGGCAAGAGTCTATATGCCAACTAAATAGATCACCATTCTATACTGTTAGTAGAATTGATCTTATCTGTCGATTTTGAAGAATAAATTAATACTACCTCTGTTTTAGAATGTAAGTCATTCTGATTTTACCTACATATCTAGATTTATTGATGTATAGATGAATGTAGGTAAGGTCAGAATGACTTACATTCTAAAACAGAGGTAGTATTAATTTATTTTAAATGTATAGATGAATTTAGGTAAGATCAGAATGACTTACATTCTAAAACGGAGGAAATATTTTAATTGATTATATTTCGAGGTATAACCATCATTACGAAATTTGCATATATATCTTTAGTAGACCAGTTGCTATCTTCAAATGACTTATTTTTTTAGTTGATTTTACCCTTTTCTAAATTCTACAACTAATAATTAAGCTAACAATAAAAATTATTTTTAACTATTGGACTAAAGGGAATGAGGGATCTTCGCATACAGGACAGAGAGCTTGAGGCGATGGCTGTGGTTTGAGTGGGTTGATGTGAACACGCCATGGATAGGATGTTGACCCCATGCGACGACAACGATAAAGAATTCTTTGCAATTTCCAATGGAAGCAGTAGTGGGATCGGAGATCGTAAAAAGGCGATCTTCCGTGAATCATCTTGGGCAGGAGACCTATCCCCCTCGAGGCAATTGCTCCAAAACTGTATAAGCACTGGAGGAAGAAGACTAGAAAAATCTCTCGAGCCTTGGAAGGTAGTCAGTGGGTAGAGGACATCCGCCTCAACCTGACAATTGGGCTAGTTGCAGATTTTTTCGCTGTATGCGAGCGTCTGTGGAAGGCCAACAAAACACTTGAAGAAGGGGTTCAAGATACTATACGTTGGAAATGGACAGCCTCCAGAAAATATTTAAAAAATAATATATTTTTTCGAGAAATTGTAGAATCTAGATAAAAATTGCAAAATCAGATCATGTTGACTGTTCAACTATGCATGGAGCCATGTGCAAGAGCAAAAAGGGAGGCATGCACAGGGTATACATGCAGCCATGCAAGCGCGCGTGGAGACATCAGCCATGCGCACGTGCATAGGTAGGTTATTCCCTGTCGATACTTGGTTCATCGACAGAAACATTATTTTCAGGAATCTTTTTCCCATCGACCGTTAAAAGGTCGACAGAGGTATAATTTTATAAATTTTTGAACACACTATTCAGATCTGCAATTTCTTAAAAATATATTTTTAAAAATATTCAGTATACCAAGCTCAATTTATCTGATCAGTTGCCTCTGAAGCATCCCCGCTAATCTGGAAAACCTAGGCGCCATCCAAGTGTAGATCCTTCACCTGGCTAATGCTGCAAAAATCGCATTAGGACAGCAGATAGGTTACAAGCTTACAGCTGGCCAAACAATTACTTTTGTCAGCTTTTGTCAAGAGATTAATGTAAGACGAATGCTTGTAGTTAGGACATGCCAGGCAAATCTCTCTGTTTTTTCTTTTCTCTGAACCTCACATGTTCTTGCACATTTTCTATCCTCGCTTAATATATACATAACCCCGAGTTTAAAAAATCATGGAGTACATGCATGTTCCACATCGTTGAGTCCCCGTTTTACGTCTCCAATGGTAGCGTCGGTTACTCGTCTTGGACTTTGGAGTCATGGATATGCAATCCGCGTGACCACGAAGCATTAACAGTTTGACCTGATTTCGCAATGCCTCTTGACATAATCTTCCCCGATAAAATATCAACTATGCAGTGCTTGGTTGGAATAATGTCAATCTACTTTGCTTCCACAACGGCAAACAAACTTCATCAGTCGCGATCTGATGAGTTTTAGTTGGTTCAGTGCAGTTGTTGTATCAGAAAAAATCAAATCAATCTATTATTTAGCCTTTGTCAATTTACAGAACAGTTATACAGAAATGGTTTCCAGGTGTAGTGCACTCCGGAAGCAGCACTTTGAGTCTTCCACAATCCACAGTTCGACAGACGACAGAGCAGTTACTACTTTTGATCAACCAGCATCTGTAACAACAGCTCGCTCCACAGGTCTACCGGCCCCGGCAAGCACCAATGCAGGCAATCCACCACGAAGTTGCCCTCCACGCTACCGCCGGGCAGGTGGCCGTACCGGCTCGGGTGCCCGTCCGGACGCAGGTCCATCGCCTCGGTGATGTCCAGCATCAGCAGCTCCCCGCCGTTGCTCCTCACCGCTGCCTCCGTCTCCCTGAGCGCGTCGACCTACAGCCGGGGCAGATCGGGTCACGTTGTGCCGATGCGTTGGAGAATCGAACGTGATATTGGAAAGTTGAGTTTTTTTTGGCGGGTTCTCTCACCTGCGCGCCGCGGTACTCGGCCTCCACGGCTCCCATGGCGTGCTCATCGCGCCGGAACGGGCGCGTGCGGATGCAGTCGCCGCCGTTGTTCCACTCCCCGTTCTCGAAGTGCGCGGGGGTCACCGCCCGGAGGACAGCCTTGCCGCGGAACATCCCCGGCGCGGCGAGGGCCCCGAGCGCCGTGCGGAACGCGGCGCGCACGGCGCGGGGCACGGCGATCTCGGACGCGTTTGGGACGGCTCCGCTTGCGGCGCCGTTGCGCCCGACGACGCGGCCGCCCTCGTAGTAGATCGACGGGCGGAAGAACCAGTTGGTGTCCGACAGGACGATGTAGTCAAACTCGGCGACGTGCGCCGCCCACCGGGCGTCCGCCGTGTCGAGGTGGAGGTCCCACATGCCGAGCGTCGGGTTCGACAGGTTGGCCTTGACCAGGAAGGGCGACCAGAAGAGAGAGGCGGTGAAATCGTAGCTGCCGTAGCGGTAGTCTCGCCGGACGGCCCTCCCCGTCACGTCGATCTCCGGCGTCGTGCTGACCTCCACCGGCTGTGCCACCTGCAAGACACTCATGGCCAAGCCGCCTGCATTCCATCACCAACAGAGCAGCAAAAAACCAAGAAATTTACGGGCGTCCACGTGATTCTACGTCTCTACGCACCTTGGACAGAAGACACAGCAAAGACTTGAAGTGGTTCCTGGCGAGGGAGTCTCCGACGAACGCCATGGACTTGCCCCTCATCGCCTCCAAGAACCTCGTCGCGTCGAAGCGGGGGAGATCACACCCCTCCGGCCTCCACCTCCAGCTCATGAACTCGAGGCTCGGCTTGCCAAACTTCATGCAGTTCTGGTGATCGTCGATGAACGGGCAAGTCAGGTTGGTGTAGTACGGCGCCTCGGCGTCCGGCACCCACTCGCCCCGCGTCAGATTACACGCCCTGACGATGCCCGGAGACGGCGAGGACGAGGCCTCGGCCTCGGCCTCAATGTACGTGTAGCGATCAGCGAAGGTGAAATCATGGAGCGAGATGAGCCCGAATGTTAGCAAGACGGCGATCAGAACAGCAATGGCGGCTGATCGCTTCGGAGAAGACGGGTTGCTCTTCTGGGATTTCATGAGGAATCAGAGCGAGTAGTTGCTTGGTAGAGGAGGGACATGGAAGAGGGAGATGCAGGTGCAGAGTATATCTTTACTCTTTGCTTTAGCTGGTGGACTGGTGGTGGCGGTTGAGGTCAAAGTGTGCATTGCACGATTAACTAAGCCATTATAGTACTAACTAGCAATCTAGCATTGATTAATTTCTCACAAAACTCCTGCCGCCGCAGACCACCGGATGATCGGCAATCTGGAATGGTTTATGACTTCAAAACTGCATGTTACCATGCTCGATTCAGCAGCTCATGTCGCTTTCTCAGTCATGTCATCGTGCCGTCTTGAACTCTTGATTCAAAGTCGAATTCAGTTTGCTAAACAACTGTGCGAACCTGTGTCCCGACGGTCCGTCCGCGTTAAATTCCTACCTACGCAGGATCGCTGTGGAAACAACGGGCCCCTGCAGCGACTCATTTGAAGCAATCCATCGAACATTCAGCGGTCAAAAGGCAAAACATAATATAGAATTCATTCGTGAATTGGTTTCCTTCATAGCTTCCATATATAAGGTTGCTGCAGCTTGCAAATGGCTAGTCAAAGCTAGAGCTTGTTTCTTTGTTTGTTCCAAAGTTCAGTTTGATGCCTTGACGTTTTTTTCTGGCCCAACCATTTCTTTCTGAAGAGCAACTCTGGCCCGACCTGACTCTGCTTGAAATATCCGGTTACAATCACCGATCATATTCGATCTGAAAAAAAAATCTACCGAGCATGATCATTTCATTTCCAGAACAAAATTTACGCAACCTCTGAAATCTGAACAAGAGAAAAGGAAATTAATGAACTGACAGGAGAAACTCAGACGGAGTAGAGCGTACTCTGAAGCAAACCCGGGTGATCACTGATCAGTAGTACCGGTGGTTGTTTCGCATGGCGCAGCAGCCGAGGGAGTAGGCGAAGATGAGGACGGCGAGGACGGCGATGTTGAGCGCCGCCACGAACCTCCAGCTGCTCCTGGCTGTGGCGAGCACGGCGGCCTTGCAGGCGTTGCAGCGGAAGCACAGCACGGCCTGGTCGTTGCTCCACGCCATGCAGTCGACGTCCGCCGTGCCCAGGCCCGCGGTCGGCGCCGCCCAGAACGTCGCGTTCACGCGCTCGTACCCGCAGTACGCCGGCGGCTTGCAGCAGCCTGACTGCACGGACGGTTTCACGGAGGTGGTAGCCAGGTAGATAAGTGACACTGTTGATAACTGATAGGACTACTACTATACTGACGAACGATGCGTGCATGTTCAGAAATGGTTACACAATTACGGATGCATGTAACATCCTCATTTAAAACCTCATACATTGCTTACACAACATTCAATCTTCAATAAATGAGAGGCATGTTGATCTTTTTTTTTAAAAAAAAAGAGAGCAAAGGGTATTGATTACTGCTTCAGTTGGATTGAAAAAAAATGAAGTGATGTCTTGAAGTGAACCGCTTTATTCAGTCACTGTCTGGGAAGTGGGCCCATGCATGATGCAAGCCATGCAACGCAACCAACGGATCCATATGCGTACCTGGACGAGCGGCAGATGCTGCCGGTAGAACTCGCCGGGGTTGATCCCGGCGAGCTGGCCGCCGCACACGGCCGCGTCGGTCATGCAGCTCTCGATCCGGCGCCACGTCTCGTAGTCCCCGATCCTGTCGTGCATCCAGTCAGAGTAGTCCCCGATCCGGTAGTCCCCGTACCCGGCGCCGGACATGGCGGTGGCGAAGCCCTTGTTGGTGACGACGAACAGGAAGGTGGTGACGAAGAACATGCCGACGATGAGCAGGAACATGACGGACACGTAGGCCCAGAGGAGCGGCGCGGCGCGGCAGCAGGCGCCGGCGATCGCCATGAGGGAGAGCAGGAGGACCGCGCCGCCGAGCGCCACGGCGGGCAGCCGCGCCATGCGCTGGCACTCGGTGGCCGGGTGGTCGACGAGGTAGGCGCCCGCGCCGATGAGCGGCACGGAGGCGAGCATCGCGGCGAAGCTCAGGGCGCCCAGGACGCCATTGGAGAGCCTCCCCATTTCGCGCGCGTCTCGCCGTCCGAAGGTTAGCGACGAGTAGGTTTCTCACTCGCGGAGCAGGGTGTTCACAGCTGATTTTTGGGATCTCTCGTGGAATTTTTGCAGCTGCATGGCTGCATCGCGTCGTCTTTGCATTGCCATTTGGCGGTTTGGGGTTCTTGCAGATCTCATGGTTACGATTTTACTAGTAGCTCAAATGGCGGGCCTGAGCTGAACGAACAGAGGCCCAAGCCCAAACTCTCAACTCAGCCTAGTTAGGCCGGTTTCTTCTCGGATTCAGCTGACACGAGACAACTTTACAGGACAAACATCCATGAAAGGCACCAGATGGCATGAACATGATTTAAACCAACACATCTGCACTGCAAAACGCAGGACTGCAGTGTACAGCGACATTGTTTCGGTTAACTAAGAAGTAAACATCCAAAAATTATCCAACAGATCAACATTTGCCCTAAAACAGGAATGCAGCATATGGCCTTCAACGCCGTATGAGCATTGCATCTCTGAGGATGAACATTCAAAGTTTGGGCAGCATTAGTATGGCTTGAATTTCCGTTGAGCACGAAGCTGCTGTATCCTTTTCTTGTCCTGCTCAAACTTGCTCTGCAACATCGCGAGTTCTGCACAAGAAACACAAAACCTGGGAGTTAGCTCCAAGCAGCTCTTGCCTTTTTGCGACCTATCAAGTTGCAGAAAATACATCGCGCGGCACAGTAATAGAGAACACATTTGCAGCCTCATATCTCCTGTTATCCAGAGCACCAAAATGATCATGATCAGTTGAACTGAATAATGTTTGAAGTCCCAGATGTCCATGCTATGACTAAAACGACATAGGGATGAACATGTTCCGAGTACGAAGCACTGACAGTAACTATAAACCTGCATAAAAAATAATAGGAAACCTTCCAAAAAGTATAGACATACCACTGATGTGAGCTTCTCTCTTTTGAAATCTGTAGAAATTCATATTAACTTCCTTGGGTTTCTTATTAGCCATTTTCTCCTGCATTGCAGCTAGAGATACAGAGCCAACAGCTGTTCCAGTTTCAGTATCTGTGGTCTTTTTCCTGCCCTTGTGATGCACCACAACTGTCCATCCATCCTCTGCAGAGCGTGCCTCCCTCTCTTTCCTCTCCTGAATTAATCAAGCCAACAATTAGGCTAAAAGTTCATTTTGGCAACCAAATAGGTGCGCATTATTATAGACCCAACATCCAGAAGCAGTCTTCCACTTTCTCAAGAATAGTAGAAAAAACAGATACGTAAACAGTGTCAGTACACTGGCAACACCAAATCAGTCACTGGGGAATACTTCAAGAAACAAGTCATAACTTGGAACAAAACTGGCTTAGGGGTACTCACCTGCTCTTGTTGTTCCTCATGAGCAGTTATAAACTCATCTATTCTCTGCTGCAACACTTTCAAGCCTGGTCTCTTCTGTCTGTACTCTAAGATCCATTCTGTCAAGATACCACATATTAGTTTTGCACATTAAATGCATTGACTTGCAACATATATAATGGAGCATAACTACATTAAATAAGAGCCGTGCAAGTCTACAATATGACTGAATTTTAGAACTCATTTCATTGCAGGAACCGACAAGCTAGATTTATCGATCTTTAGGTCCATTGATCAATTTTATTACGAAACCAGCTCCTAAATAGAATTTAATTTGGGATGGTCCTAAACAGAAATTCCTACAGACTCTTTCTATTAATTCAGTCACTAAATTTCAAAGGATATTTAATTATGCTATTTTTTGGAAACATACGCTGAGTTTTTTTTGTTTACGTTTGAACTTTATTTCTCCACCAAACAAACCCCATGGATAAAGGCAGCATTAAACAACCAAAAATTTATATCAGTGATCAAGACTGGAAACTAAAGCCATTACTTTTCATTCCTCTGGAACAATCTTCATCAACAGATTGAATCTCTTCAACATTTGCAGTATCAAGTTCAACACACCTCTCCAATTTGTTCTCTACGTCTGAGGCATGCTTATCCTTTTTGTTGCTTTTCCCTGACTTCTTTACTTTCTCTGCAATTTGAATACTGTCAACAAGTCTAAACATGTTCACGGAAATTTTTCCAAATACTCTAGAATAACTTTGATTATGAGATAAGTATAAAGTCCCTACTGGTCTTGTTTTTATTTCCCCTCTTTACTTCTTCAGACTCCCCCATATCCATATTGTCACCCTCTGCCGCAAGTTGGTTAACACAAACTGCACACAAGCTAACTCAGATATACTGTTTAACTAGAGGAAATAATGAGTACAATAGAGAAAAGGAAAAACACACACAGGGTACTAGCATTTTGTGTTAAGTCACTAGGTTAACCATTTTCACAAAATCCAAAAGGAGCTAGTGGCATTGTGAAGGAATATAGTTCAGTACAAGATCATGGTAATGGAGTAGTAAGCAAGATACAGTACCACTTGGAGTTTCTTCATCTTGATTCCCATGCAAAACTTCCTCTGCATTACCAAGCTCATCAGAGCTCCTCCCTTTCCTTATCTTCTGTTCCTTCTTCAGCTTACTAGTTCCTATATAAGTTTTGTCAGACAGACTTTGATGTCCCTCAACAGGATTACTGCCTTCTTTGAGATTCTTTTTGCTCTTCTTCTTCTTCTCCTCCATCTTTGTATCATCCTCTTTATTTGTTAGGAGTTCCACCACGTTATCAGACTCAATATGACTGCCCTTTATTCTGATGTGCTTCTTCTTCTGTTTCACCACTGCAACTCTCTTGCTGTGTACCAGTCCTTTATCTAGCAACCAAAGACAGACATGTAACCATAACTAAATTCCATGTTCCTTTTCTTTTTCCAGTAAAGAAATGGCAAGTAAACATATCCCTAAATAAACAACATAAAGAGTTAGAAGTAAATATACTTTTGTGCTGAAAATATTCTCACTTTCACACTGTTATTGTATTATCTTATTTTATAGTGAAACAAGTTGGGAAGAAGTTGTTAATAAGAGATTGCCCAGGGAAATAGGTAAAAGAAATTTCCATCCAAGATTTAATAACTGATCCATTCTCATCCTGGGTAAAGTCCATCTTATTGTGATAGAAATGAAGAGAAATAAATAAGCTTTAGTTAATGAATAACTAATAAAGATACCCATTGTATAAGGAACTCCCAGGATATGAGCTGATTCTCATGCTACAGCGCGTCCAACAAATTGAAAACCACAGAACCACACCGCTTAATTGGATTGCTGATCTTAACTACATCATTGCTTCCACCTTTGCAAGTTAATCAAGGTGATGAATTTGAGCTACTGGACTATTGCTCTAGGTTTAATTACTAATTAGTAATTACACAGAACAATAAAAATAAAATTGGGAGCGCATACGAAGAAACACACACTGATAGTACCTTCCCCGATACCATGTTCAGCAGCAACCTCACTCTCAACAGCACCATCAAAAGTCCTATCCTTCTTTCTCTTCAAGTTCTTCCTCTTCACCCCAAGCACTAATTTCTTATCCGCTTTCGCTTCCCGCGAGGCCTTCTTGTCTGTAGTAGAGCAAGCTTTTACCTCCTAATCTCATTTCGAATGAATCTAACAGAGAAACTAGGCGACGCAGAAAGGCGGAAAAGGGCGCACCTTTTGATTTGCCCATGCCAACGAATTAAGACGCCAAGCTGACAAACGAAAGACCGCGGAGAGAGCGGCGCCGAATAAGACTACTTCCCTGAGCGGCCGCGCCAAGTGGAGGGCACCGCCGGCGAGAGTTGTCGCGGCGGTGATGCCGGCGTCGGAGCGCTCGGGGTGTAGGGGCTTAACTGAACAATAGCTAATCTGATAGGCGGGCCTAGATTTCGATGGCCAGGCCGGACGACTGCCGATCTCGGGTCCGAGGAGGCCGGGCTGGACGGCGGCGGCGCACGCGGTGAGGGCGAGCAATGGGGACGGGGAGAGGGAGAGGGGGGAGGGTCAATTTTATATGTGGTAGGAGTGCGTAATTTCTTTAAACTTTGATGGCAAAGTGGAAATTTGGTGG
This sequence comes from Zizania latifolia, assembly GCA_000418225.1. Taxonomy (NCBI): domain Eukaryota; kingdom Viridiplantae; phylum Streptophyta; class Magnoliopsida; order Poales; family Poaceae; genus Zizania; species Zizania latifolia. Next base: position 454,648 of record KE372846.1, on the reverse strand, counting down.
GCTATTAAGGCCCGTAAGGCCCAAAAGGCATCCGAAACGGGGCCTTCGTCTCGAGACCTTGAGCCCTAGCTCCAGAACCAACTAAAAGGCGCAAACGCCGCGAGTCGAAGGCGGCGACGGCGATGGGGAGCGACACGGAGGCGGAGAAGAAGAAGAAGACCCCAACGGCGCTCGCGCCCATCGCGAAGCCTCTCGCGGGCAAGAAGCTCTGCAAGAGAACCCTCAAGCTCGTCCGGCGAGGTTCCCTTTTCTTTCCTGGGCCCAATTCTAACCTCCGTCGACTTCTTCTTTTGTTGTTTAAGGTTTTTGGCCATGGTCTGGTCGTTGCTGTAATTTTTTTTCAGCATCAGAGGCCAAGTGCCTGAAGCGGGGGGTCAAGGAGGTAGTCAAGAGCATCCGTCGTGGGAACAAGGGGTTAGTATATCTCTAGCATTTCTTTTTTGCTTACTGTTTAGTTCCAGTAATTGATGTACTGATACTTGGCCATAACAATCAGCAAAGAGCAAGACGATTTCCATTTATTGGATAGTGAGCCATGTGTGTGCCATGTCTCATTGAGAAGTACATAATGGTGTAACATGTTTGAGTCAAGTCATGTTATGTTAGTCTTGTTGATGATGGATTTGTCCATTTTGCCGTGATATGAAGTTATGGCCTTTTCTATCGTGGTAGATGAAAAATTGATAATTTGTCACTCTCAAGATGACCCTTTGATTATGATGCTACTCCGAGACAATAACATGCAGAACCATTTTGGTTAATGGCATGTAGGCCAGGATAGATAGTCTGCTTATTTTGATGCTTAATCATGTGATATGGCTGTGTTGTTTAAATATCATTATCAGTGGTTTGTCTTGCATAATGTCATTGACAGCTGTGGCTTTGGTCTTTGTAGGTTGTGTGTAATCGCTGGGAACATTTCTCCTATTGATGTGATTACACACGTTCCGATACTTTGTGAGGAAGCTGATATTCCTTACATATATGTGCCATCAAAAGAGGTTTGTTGCATATTTTCCTGCCTTATGTAGGTTTAATGCTCTTTCAATCACTCAGCACAATTATTCATTCATTATCATGCCAAATCTTATGAGATGACATTAGACAGTCACATTATCTCTATCTACTACTAGATTTATTACTTAATCAAGCCAAACTTCTCACCAGTATATGGCTTCAAGCTACCTTGGCTATGTTGTACAATTGTATGCAAACTAGACACATTTTGCTTTATTTGTTTGGCTCTTTCATATGATACTTATCAGATGTTTGCCACCGATAAATGATTTAAACATGATTGAAACTTCTCATTTTTTCTGATGATTACTGTAATGCTATTCTGAGCTGGATGGAAGATATAGCAAATATAAGTTGCTTGGTTGTCCTTATTCTCGTTGTTCAAGATGAGCACCTAACATTTTCTTCAGAAGTCCACAAAAGTGAAATGCTCGGGTCATGCAGCAATCCATATGTTAAGAAAAATAAATCTGGAAATTAATCAATACCCCTTTCCACTTTGAATCTTATCATGAACTACCAATGTAGCTGTCCATATACCTTCCCAAAAGGAGAATATCAACAAACTGGAAACTAAGTACACTAATCGGAGGATTTTAGATTAGGGATTAGTCCCTAAGGATTGAGAACTTTGGATGGGAACAGGTCCTTATGCGACGTCACTTGTATCATGGCAGACTGGATGGTTGGATAGGGTGTTAAGACCCCAAGTTACTGACATATTGTGGTTGTCCCTCTGTACAGGATCTTGCAACTGCTGGAACCACTAAGAGGCCTACTTGTTGCGTCTTGGTTATGACCAAGCCTGCAAAGGGGGATATCAATGAAGAGGTGAAGGAGAAACTGAAGTCGGACTATGACCAGGTTGTAGCTGAAGTTGTGGAGGTTACATCTTCAATGTTCTGAGAACATGATGCTGTGAGCCAATCCTGCTTGTGTGAACATCATTTGTTGCTCTACTTGACTAGAATTTGTTGCTCTACATGATCAGCATAAGTTAGTCGATTGTAATGAAATCTGGTGGGCAGATCATTTACTTTCTAGTAAGAAATCCCAGGGCCTAGATGACCAGATGTGATTATATATGTAAATACCTCAGCACCCCTGGATCATTCACTTACCCAGTTGCCTGTGGTTATGTTGGATATAATTTTTCCATCTGGTCGATGCTAAATGTTGCAACGGTTCTTGTTTTTGTTTGCTTGATGACCAATTCTCTAGCCTTCATGGCATGAGGTGTTTGGACTTTGGACCACCTGAAGTGTGCAGAGTTGTCATAGTACATCCGTTGATTCCGTACAGCTTGGCAACCGATGCAGTGATGTTTCAGAAATCAGAGCCATTCACAGTTCGGACAGAGTCAGTGACTCAGGGAACAACTCGGGCTTTGGCATTGGATCTGATCTTTTCTGGCACTTCATCTGATGTACGGGAAAAGTTTGCGCCGGTGTTTGGAAGCTTGTGCCAAATACACGACAAACACATCGGGTGAAGTTTCTGTAACTGCCCTTTTTTTTTGTAGCAGTGTTAACAAAAACAATCTGTAGCATTTATATATGATTAGATAAACAAGTTTGACAAAAAAAACTAAAGGCTAAACAAAAGTTTGTCAAGGGAGGGAGATTGCATTGAGACAATTCTCAAGGTTCCAACTACCCTTCCCAACTCCACCCAAACAAAGCAATGGGCGGGTTAGGATTCTAATGCTTGGCCAAGCTTGTGGAATGTAAAGATTCCCTTGGGATAACCATGACTTCAACTCTGACAAGGGTGAAGGTCCAATAAAAATGGCAGATTGCTAACCTCCTGGTTAGGGTTCATAAAACCAACCAAGAAAATTTTGCTCCAGTATGAAATTAGAAACCGCTCAATAAATCGGCTAAGTAAAAAAAATCAATTTGAAATACATTTTTTTGACAAAATGTGTTCGAATTTCACGGTTTTTGTTAGTTTTCGCCGGGGAGCAGTATTCGGTACGGAAACGGTTTTGTAAACCCTGGTTTGAGGTAGTGGTGCAAGTTCACTTACCCTTTTGTTATACCAAAATACACAACACACAAAGTTGTTGTATGTCTGGGCTGCAGTGCTGGTAAATACATATTACTTGTTCAGGCTTTGCCAAAACAAAAGTTGGGCTAGTTAGTCATATTTGCATCGATGGCCAGCTTGCCAGATCGGAATAACACCAAACATGGCTTGTGATGTTGATTTTTTTTGTTTACCGGGCCGTCTGCACTGTACGATTGTGACCTTGCTGGTCAAAGACACTGAAGGATGGAGAATATATGTCGTACAGAAGGTCAACATCGTCGGTCACAGCACTTGAAAGATGAGAACACCTGGTCAAACCAAGAACAAGAAGCTAGTGATGTTGGTAACGTGTGGAGCAGTGGATGCAAAGATTTTCTACTGTTTTTTCATCTTGCATGTTACTGTGTGGGTGTGCTGCAGCCTGCAGATGCATGACGTGGACGTTAATTGGCTCAGCAGTTTTGTTTGCATGCATGCATGCTTCTTGCCCTTAATGATCATTTCTGTTAATGATCTCCGTTGCCACTAAGTGCTCTTGTCATTTCAGTATAAACAACGACGCTAATGATGGCATGTTGCAGTTTTGAGTGGGAAGACAAGATTAAGACGACTGATGTAGTATTATGATTTATACCCCTTGCTTTGAGCTTGATCAGACATGTCTTATTCTGCTCGTGCACCAACTTTCAAGGGAGCAAGCAAACTGAAGCTCCTGAACAGTTATGCTTTCTATACGGATGAACCTGCAGGCCACTTTTTTAGGACCTATCTATACGTTTTCACACCTCTATACCATATCTATACGGTATTTCCATACAATATTGCTCTTTCACACACATGCACACACAAGAAAGC
>KE372846.1:416278-432450 GCA_000418225.1 Zizania latifolia | reverse complement strand
GAACAATAGAAGACAGCAAATCAAAGCCATTTCTTAATTGTTACCTGCTAAGCCATTTCATTTTTCAACCAAATCAAAGCAGTTTCTCTATCCCCCTCACAAGCACTCAGAAAAATCTCCCTGTTATCAGCATCTTTAAAGACATTATAAGCCTTGGATTTTTCCTCTTTTGTCAATTCCATTGAGTTGACAACAGATATGCAATTCTTAATTGAAAAATCCCGGGCCGGGGTGAGGGAGAAATCCCGAGATGGGCTGGGATTAGAGCCCCAAGTGTGCTAACTGAACACCATTTTTTTCGTGGACCGGGCTTCTTTCCCAGCCAGGTTTTTTCACGGGGATTGGGCCCCAATCCCGGCCAACCCCAGCCCAACCGAACAGGGCTTTAAGGGGGGGTTTGGATGAGAGGGGTAAGGGGTTAGTTGTGACCTTTTGGGGTTTAATACAAATTCCAAAGGATTTAAGAGAACATGACCTTTCCAAACAGTCTCAATTAAAAGTCTTCTATAAAATATGAGAGCACCAAATTCAAAACTTAGATAAGGAACTATTGCACCGCCATTACGTTTCCTTTTATTTCACTGGAGTCATTTTAACCATTTCATTTGTTCAAGTATTCACTCCAAATTCTTTTATGAGGTGAGTGAAAAAAGGCAAATGTAAATATGTAATTAGACCTTCTATGGTTAATTCATTCATCTCTTGAAGCTCTGCATGTACTAAGTTTCTAAACTCAGTCTTCTTTTGAATTTTGTTGTGCAAACATGGCTGTTCTCAAGATATCTGACATAACAAACTGAGAATGTAGTTATAAATTTGCATGGTTAACTATTTATTTAAATTCACATACTGAACTGTTTATTTCGTTTTTAAAAATGGCTTCTGTTGTGTTCTTTTTTGGCACTGTCTTATTCTATAGGTAATGGCAATGTTGAAGGAGAGAGTAGGACAGAAAGACAAGAAAAGCCTGCGTATGGTTGACTACAGGTAATTTAGATATTGATATATTATACTCCTGGAGAACTAGGTGGAAACCAGCCAGCTTTCAGGATTTTTCTGGTTTTTATTCTTTTCTTGCTTTTTTCCAAATATAGGTGTTTCAAACTTAAAAGTAAACATTGTTTGTACACATTGTTAGCAAAACAGCATTAAACAGATGTCCTCTCCAGTAAACTGGTCAAACTGAACCTATCAAGTGAGATCTAGAATCTGATACTGTCACTAATCCACTGTTGCCATTTTCTTTTCTTGTACTGTGAGGTTCTATGTTATTAATTGCTGTTGCTTGATAAATCTAGAAAGTCAAACATTTTTTGTTTCATTTATTAAAATGTCTTTGGTTCTCTTAACCAGTAAATATTCGCGTGTAAGTAAGTGGACTCTTGGGTTACAAGGAGGAGGAGAACGAATTGCAGTGATCAGAGCATCTGGAAGCATAACACGTACTCGCAGTCCATTGAGTGTTCCTAGTTCAGGCATTATTGCTGAGCAGTTGATTGAGAAGATACGTACTGTTAGAGGTAATTTTATATGTTATGCCAGATTGCTAGTAATCAGTTGGTATTTCTCATATGCAGATTTGATTTCTATGTTTACGAGTAGAAAGCTAACAATCTTCAAACATAAATCAATTAGAGGTGGATCCCAAATTTCTGCATGGCATGCTATTTGTGCTTGCAACTTTCTTTTGTTAATAAAATTCATTTGGAGATAGACATTCAGATGTTCTTTTGCTCAGACAAAGAGCAATGGTTCAATGAGAAAATGCTAATAGCTTTATATCAACTCCACTTTCTGGTTCTGTGTTCAACTCCAGTTTATGAAGAGCCATAATGTTGCTAAGAATCTGAGTAATTAATTCTATAAGTGCTCTTGAAAACCAAGACCAACCATGTCTTGTTTTGTTCAACCTTCCTTCCATTTATACTTTTCTAGCCAAGATAACTGAATCCACATTCTTTAAACTGGATTGTTTGTAAAAAAATATAATAAATCTGAATATTCTTTAAACTGGATTCAGTTCCCTGTTTTATTTATATTTCTTCGATGAGATAGAATTTCCTTCTTATGTTTGCACAGATCATGGACCATAGAATCACCTCCTAAAGCTTTTGTTAGCATGTGTATATAGTGCAAACTTCGGTTTGTTCATCTGTTATGTTGACAGTTAATTCTATTCGCTATTTGTAACGAAGAAGTTTCTTATTCTTACCAGAGTCAGAAAAGTATAAAGCTGTTATCCTCCGTATAGACAGCCCAGGCGGTGATGCTCTTGCTTCTGATCTGTAAGTTTCGCCTCAGGTTTCATTGTTTCATTAGCAGCAGCAGGGCATCCTTATGTATTAATAATTATTATTTGATTTGAACTAGGATGTGGAGGGAAATTCGACTTCTAGCTGACTCCAAGCCTGTGGTTGCTTCAATGTCTGATGTTGCTGCAAGTGGTGGATACTACATGGCAATGGCTGCACCGGTTATCGTTGCTGAGAGACTCACACTAACAGGATCAATTGGAGTTGTTACAGGTGATCTTTATTATCTTGTATTTTTATGGTCCTACTAGAGTAACAAATCACTATCCAAATTGACTGCTAAGTTGACACTCTCGCAATGGTCGCAATGGTCTCAACTTTGAACTTATATAAACTGTACTCTGTTTCAGAGTTCAGACAATGAATTAAGCTGCCATTGCATGTTAATTCCTATTTTAACATTGGTGTACTGGGAACAGGGAAGTTCTGCCTTCAAAAGCTATATGAGCGGATTGACTTCAATAAAGAAATTATATCTAAGGGCAGATACGCAGAGCTTAATGCTGCTGATCAACGCCCTTTAAGGTAACCTTTAGTACTTCATTCATCACAATGCTGCAGCAGCTGTATAACATGAAAGCAATGCATGGGAATTTGTGTATAATAATTTACAATGATTCAATGTGTTCGCAGTTTTGTGTTCTCAAAAAATAAAAAACATGTTGTCATGTTCATAATTTTTAGACAAGTAGGAATTGGTTTTATTATGTAAAATCATCATAAATCTAGAAGATCGTTCCTTCTTATTTTTTGTTTAGTTTTGTCATCGTTATATTTTAATGATATGGACTTCTATAGTGTAGTTTATTAGGTCAGCTCTTTTCTATTTAATAACTGTTAGATATTTAATAGACTAGGTCATCTTTTCTCTTAGAGCTGACTGGTAACTCGATAAGTCCATGACAATGTACACACTGTTATATGGGAAACATGAAAAAACAAGAGCTTTGTTATGCTTGTATGATTATTTATTATGTGGGTGTTACCTAAGTTTTTGGAGAAAATAATTTCCACTCAACAGTCGCACATGGCACATCTCTTTCCTGCCAAATGGAGCATAAGTGCAGCTGGATTATTATTTTATTACCACTTGGTCTGTCTACCTGTACCTCTAACCTACTAATGTTCAGATGGACTCCAGATTTTCTGTTTTTATGCTTCACTGTTATATGAAACATGTTGTTTTTGAAGAGTGTGATATGTTTCCACAGACCGGATGAGGCAGAGCTTTTTGAAAAGTCCGCACAAAATGCTTATGCATTGTTTCGAGATAAAGCAGCCATGTCACGCTCAATGAGTGTAAGGATTGACCTCAGATGTTGAGCATATCATATTTCTTCAAGCATGTGATAAGTTCTTGTGGCCCCAGGTTGATCAGATGGAGACTGTTGCACAAGGTCGGGTGTGGAGCGGCCAAGATGCAGCTTCAAGAGGATTGGTTGATTCACTGGGTGGATTCTCACAAGCTCTTGCTATTGCAAAACAGAAAGCTAATATACCCCAGGATAGGAAGGTTTGTTCTGCACTTCTGCTATAGATAATGAGTATTTATTGAATATACTTCTCTCGTGGATGCATGTCTGTGTCAGGCTTTATTAGTGCGTTAAGTGATAACAGAGTTACATTCAATTCTGTGATGGGGTTCGAACAATTGCTTTTCAATGCTTTACATTCTGATGAAGTAACCAAGGACAGTTCCCTGTTGACAAATACAGTGTTTTGCATGCTCTATTCAGCTGTTTCATGTTGGATTCATAATGGGCCCTGCTTTGCTACTTTGGACTTTGTACTTTTTAGTGAATATTTCAAGCTTGCAAATATTTATGAGATGACTTCAAGTGAATATACATAATTTAGAGTTCACCTTCCAAATGCTGATTTTGTGCTGAACAATGCAGGTCCAACTAGTTGAGATCTCAAAGCCCTCACCAACATTACCGGAGATCTTATCAGGCATTGGTGGTTCATTGCTTGGAGTTGACAGGGCAGTGAAGGGAGTGCTCCAGGATATCACTTCCGTAAATGGAGTCCAAGCTAGAATGGATGGAATATTGTTTGAAAGATCAGAAGATTTTTCTGGAGAAAATCAGCTCTTCTTGCTCGTAAAAGATATCATTAATTATTTTGATTGATTATACCAGTCATTACCATATGTTTTACAAGCAATTATATGTACGAGAAGAAAAAATATCAACATGGCAGTACACATCCACCATACCTAGAGGCTAGAAGCAAGTAGACCTGGCATTAATCCAATACATTTGGCATTGCATATGCCCTTTTGTTCTTTCGTACTGAAGTTTATCAAAATATTGTACATACCTTACTGAAAATTCAAGGAATCTTGATTTTCTAGTTTGCGTGATTTGGAACTTAATAGCTCCCATTTACTCTTCATTGCCGAGATCTTATGTCTGTTACACCATGTATTTATATTCTAGTCGATTTCATATTTTGAAGGGCTTGTAGGATGACTTCCAAGTTTCAAGAGAATGTGTTTTATGAAATGGGGTTCCTGTAAACTCATAGCGAACTTATGATATGAACTCCAACAGTCTGTGCAGTTACATACACTGATTGTTTTTCAGATTTAGCAGGTTTGGATTGGGAGTATTACTGGTTGAGGGATGAAAACTGTGTGGGCAATCGATTTGCTGAGAAAGATAGGTAACTAATTTCTGCACTTAGTAGTGCTTGGACACCAATAATTTATTTTCGTTTTATGGAAATGCTCCACTACCAGCTAGTAAGTAACACTACAACAGCTTTTTCTAGATTTGTGTGGTGCATATGGATATATATCTGACCTATGTTGATTACCGCTTCGTATTACTGTTCTGAGAAACATATTCTAACTGTATTTGTTACTTTATCAAAATTTCAATTCCATATATGATCACTGTTGGTAAGAAATTAAGAATAATGTAAAAGGCTATCCATTTCTGGTTCCATTCATTTACCAATAGCCAAAATGAGATTTATGACTAATGTGTTTCCATTTAGGTTATTGCATGAGAATTTCTATTATTATAGGTGTTTCTTGGATTTATTTTGTCACCGTCTAGTCATTCTTTCTTGTGAAATTAAATGGCCCATTGGTTTGTTTTAGCTAACTATTGATTGTTCTAAAAACTTCATTGTATGGCCATATTCTGAGTAATAATGTCATCATTTTTCAAAAGTAATGATTTTATCTAGTTCCTTGGTACTTTATCCATTTGTGATATCTCAGAGATGATGATGAAAATATAACTGAAGAAATTACGGCTATATGCTAAAATTGATATCCAACATAGAGCAAGGTACAAAAAATAAAAGCCTTAGAATAAAAGGAAGAAGCCTCTTGGTTTAAATTCTCATATTATGCCATCTAGTCTTGTAGTCCTGCACACCTCAAGTGTCAGGGCCTATGAAGGCACTCTCTGTATTCTCTGCAGGGATCTTCTCAAGCTGCTTCTGCAGTTTGGCCTGTTCATCTCTCAGCTGGCAGTTTTCATGGGTAATGCGATCACAGTCCCTGATGACATGGTTCAGCTGATCAAGGAGTTGACGATTAGTGCTGCGGAGGTGGACAACCTGGGCCCATAACTCGCTTAACTGCTTCTGCTTCCTCATGCGGGATCGTCGGGCAGACTCCCTATTGGATATCATTCTTCTCCTCCTGCGCTCTTCTGCAAGACTGCGTTGATAGTCTTCTGACTCATCTGAATTGGATTTATTTCCAACTGGAAGACTAATTTCATGGGGAAGGTGTGCAACATGTTGGTAGGATATAGCTTGAGGTGCCAGAAGGCTGTTATACTGGAAGAGGAAGTCATTTGTAGCTACATGGTAATGAGGTTTGAAAGAAGCTGCAGTTGCAGGTGACAAGTATGGAACACTAGCAATCTCAGCAGGGTACATGCTCACTCGGTGTATGAATTGGAACGAAGAGAGGCTTCTGAAAGAAAACAAGAGGGTAGTGGGGTGGATTTATAGCACACAAGGATTTTGGAAATGTACAGGACCCACACCAGCAATATTCAAATTACCTTTTTGTGCTTCTTGGATGTACAGAAATCAGGGACAGGAACAGATCTTGCACATACATGAGACTGAGGTTAACAAAGTTCCTGATGGACATCATGTAATATTTTATTATTGTGCTGGCTTTTCTAAATGTATTGGTCCCAGTATGCTTCCAAAAGGGCCTCCATCGAGACTGTCGATTTGTGATCAAACAAAAGGACATGAGGTGCAGGGCCCTCAGCAACATCACTAGCACCAGGTGCTCAAACCATTCAGAGAGATGGTGGTTGGCTAACAGTGACAGGCATTTATGGTGAATTGTGGAAGGTAAATGGGCTGTAAAGCTGAGGTGTGTGTCTTCAAAGGGCAATACCATCATAGGTCTGATAACTCTGCTTGCATGATACATGGTCAGGTTATCATTTTCAACAGAGTTAGTGTTTGAAGTTTTGAACATGCATGATTTAGTTCTGGATATTTGGGATCTCAATGGCAAGAAAACAAGATAATACTGAACACAATTGTCCTTAGAGATGTTTGGGTGGTATCTTATTTTGCAATGGTTTCATCCATTCTTCTGATAGAGCTTATGCAATGGGAATATCTTTTAGAAGGAGAAAAAGAGGCAAGTACTAAGGTTGGTGTCTTATGGCCACTACTGTGGTCCCCATTGGAATTCCTCTTGGATAAAGAGGACGTGCAGTTTTGCAGTTGGCAACTTGGCATTGATTTTCTCATCAACTGAAAAAAGCATATCCACTAGCTAGCATGTTACACCTCTTAAGTAATTCCAGAGTTATAGTTGTTCTTTCTTTCTTTTGTTTACTTAGGTTGAATTCGGTAAAGTGAATTTCTTGGTACCTTACAATCTGACTTTTGTTCTTTTTTATAGAAAATCTAACATTTTGTTCCTAGAGAATGGATATAGTTTTTTTGGGTGTTCATGAGTACTTCAGACAGTGACTTGCTCTTGATTTCATTAGAAGTCCTGGAAAAAAAAGAACCAACATATCAAATACCAATTAAGATCAAGGACGGACGATCCGATTCCATTTTAAAATGGAAATTCTCTCATGCTTAGCTATCCTATGAGGCTATGAAGGTTCTTGGTTTGAGAATTTGAGTTTTCAAAACATAGTTCTTTACATTAGAGTGATTATGGAAGTTCACAATATTGCTGCTCTTATATCTATTTAAATTTTAGTTGTACACAGTTGGTATGTATAGTTTACATCCAAGAAACAAAGAAATAAAATCATATTTATTATCTGCTGTTATTTGCATGCCTTTCAGAAGATATATGTTCACCTTCAAAGATCTCAGGACGAGCTGATGTTTGGTCTAGGAATGCAGTAGTCCAACTCCATCGAGGTAATTTGCACGAATATATTTCGATGGTATTGATTGTGCATGTCATTCTTACTGGTTTATATAATGTATGTGTATAGTTGCTCGAGATAGGATGATATGCTGTTGGGTTTCCAGATTTCCAGTCACTTAAACATAGTTTAACATGGAGATATTTTGTTAAATGTCTACAGGAACAAGTTCCTTTCAGGATATGAAAGTACATCAGGTTTGTTTTAGTTTTTTTAAAAGAAATTCTATGTTTTTCCATCGACAAGTCCATGAATTGCCATTGGCAAATACGAGTTCTACGAAATGCCATCACACAAGCACTTTTCTTCTATTTTTGCTATCGCCGTTAGGTTACCATCCGTTAGCCCCTCTAAAATTAACAATCTGTCCCTAGAATGGATCAAGCAGGGTGTTATATCATCTATTCTTTCACATTGACAAGAAAACATATTTTACAGATAATGGAAGTAAATATGTTGTTATTTTCCTGTTGCTACAAAAGAATGGAAGAGATACATGGTGCTTGATCTATTCTAGGGACAAAATGGCAAAATGATCATTTTTAGGGGTTATTTGAGAGAAAGGGATGGTAACCTAAAGGTGATTGGAAAAATGGAAAAAATCGTTTGTATGATGGCATTTCATAGAACTCTTGTTCGTCGATGCCAATTCGTGGAATCGGTCACTTGTAGTTGGCAAAACATAATTTTGAAAAGAAGAAAACGGTGCGCTAGATCACAGTCAAGCTATCCATTCTGAAGAGTTTACTTGCGCAGTTGGCACAAATCCTGCATTAAGCTATTGGCTGTAAGTGGCAGTTTCGGAAAATATGAAGTCTTCTCTTCCACTGTGAAAATAAGGAGTTTAATGGATGTCCAGAACTCAATTGGAGGGAGGGATCTATGAATGGCTATGCTAGCGAGAAATCATGCTCCGGGAGTTACGGGAGGTGTCAAATTCAATCGGATTCGATTTGAGATTCCATATGGCATTAATATCATTTCGCACCTAAGGCAATCCACTTCATATGGACTCTTACATTGTCTAGGCCTGTCCTGGCTGTGAGGCTGTCGTCTTTGGAAGACAGGGCAATCTTATCCGTGCTCTCTTTGGATCTTGAACACAAGAACGAAGGAAAACTTGCAAAAGGACGTCATGATTAGAGGAAAAAAACAAGATCGATCTGATTTTACTTGGTATCCATTACTTTCACAAACAGTTCACCTTTCTGCTGTTTCCGGTAGAAAGCAGACTTGCGAATCAGCGATCAAGGTAATCCCAGATAAAATCAAACGCCTATTGTGCCGTCATCAAGCATGAAGGTAATAACCTTCGCTATATCCTTTGAAGAAGCCTTTTATATTCCCTTTGACTCTTTGTCATCGGTATTTACCTTGGTTGAATCTTTTCAAATTTTTGCCTTGTTATTTGGGCTCGCTTCACTACTCTTACGCAGTACTCCACGAAATCACAATCTGGAACCAGTTGCTACAGTAGGTTAATTGAGCGATCCGACTGATATAAGGACGGATTAAAATGAAAAAAAATAATCTGACTAGATAACGCATGGTTAACTGTTTAGTTTCCGGACTCTATAGACTGGCGATTAAGGGGCTACCTCAGGAGGAGCCAGCCATCGACGAAACACAGAATTTAACTAAAGCATTTTTACTAGCCATCTTTTTTTTTTAACTTTTTATAATCTCTGTGATTATGATACAAAGTCTAGGGTATGTTTGTTTTAGTCGGAGATTCTTATTAGTTAGCAGGTGAGAATTTAGAAAAGTTAGTATTTTCTATCTTTTAGATTTTAGTTCATTCATAGTTGCTTTAGCTTTAGATTTAAAAGTAGTTATAGCTGTTAGAAATTAAGATAAACAAGCCTTAGCTTGCGGGCTACCTGACTCAATAATGTTGATGAGAAAAAAATCCAGAAAAGCAAAGCCTCATTGGCCTACACAAAGATTGGTTTCTTTCTTTTCGTATACCCTTGAGAGATTCGTGTCCGGCAACTCCCATCAAACGCATCCATCCTGCCCGTAAAGTCACCGACCCCGGACACAGAATCTTTCAGCCGTTGGATCGCCCGATCACGCGTCCTATCGCCGTCGAAAGCTCTCACTGTCCTGGAAGAGGACAATAAAACCGTGCTACTGTGTGTTTAGCTCTCTGTAAGGAGCTGGTCCCATGGTTACCTAATTAGGGATGGCAGGGAGTGTAGATGGTACGAAGCTACGGAAAACGAGGCAAAATCTTTTTGGGCAAAGCTGGTACTAGTGGTGCTAGGGTGATGTTTGGGCGCACACACGGGGTTGCTGTTTCGAAAGGCAGCCAAGTTGGGCAGGGCCGCACGGTCACGTACAAGTCGACATGTCGATGATGGTGAGCATTGAACAAAGAAAGGCAGGTCTACCTATCTCATCTCTGTGCTTTCTGGAAAGATTTGGCCGCAGAGAGGCTCTCCATGCTCATGCTCATGCTCATGCTGTAGCAGCAGCAGCGCATGAAGTCCTTGACCGACAATTGCGAGCATATCATCTTAGGGTCTCACGCAGCAGAGGGCGATCCGTGCGACCGTGCGTCCGTGCGTGCGTGTTTCAACAACAAGAAGGACTCACCGACTCACACGTACGCTAGCTCGTGCACCCCCGCACTGTTCCACCCAGAAAACTGTGTTGATTGCATTTTTCAGTCACAGAGGACGTTGCGGCTTGGTGTTGCCTCGCTGGGAGACCACTGAAATATCCAGATTTACAGGAGGTTCCGAGACAACATCGATCGACGCATCTCATCCGACATATGTTGCAAAACAAGAGTGAAGAAATGTGAGTAACTTAGCATCGGATCTCATTAGAACTTTAAAGTTGAGCGTGCTCAAACGAAAGTAGTACAAGCATCGGATCCCATCAAAACTTCAAAGTTGAGCATGCTCAGACGAGAGTAGTACTAGGATGAGTGATCTTCGGTTTTCAAACAAAGTCGTCTTCTTCCCAAAAAATATGTTGCAAAACGAGACCACGCTAGCACATATACAAACTTGACGTGCGAAAGCCACAGACTAGACCCCGTTCAAAACAAAAGTTAGACAATGGATTATGAATTGAACTGATTTTATAACGATTATTTAAGAATTCGAATGAATTAATTTAATACTAAAGAATTAATAAATATGTACATGATAGCTGTCATGTCCCTGCGCGTGCGCGCGCATGGAGAGCGAGCCTAACACGATCAATGGCTGGCGGGGTGATTGCGACCGGCCACTCGCCACTCAACTCGCAGCCACGGAAACTGCGTCGTCTTCGTCTACGCGCGATCGATCAGTGGTCAATTGATCGGTGGCGCCGAGGATGCATGATGCATTGAAGCGGCGGGCAGGGGGCGCGCGCCGAGCGGGTCAACACCCTCATCCGTAGAGCCCTCGACGACGCGCGAGAAATCAACCGTACCGGCCGGGGTGCGTGAGACGGCTCTCCTGCACGCAAAGCCAGAATTGTGGGGGGACACCGGAGCGAGTAGCTAGTGCACGACCGAATGGAGGCCGGCCGGGTCGCTGGCTGGTTTTGCCTGCCTGCCACGGAGAGGGGCAAGGAGCGGGCCGGCGCGCGTGGCGGGTCCCCGGCGCGTGTCGGCCTCGCGCGCTGGTGCCCATATCTCTTTCCTGCCGCCCGGCCTCTCGCGCGCGCGCCTCTCGGTCGGAGATGTCATCGATCGATCGATGTGCGCTGCATGTTGCAATTTGCATCTTATCTGCTCGTGGGACTCGTCGCGTACAATAGCACGTCCGTCCTAGTCGGCGCAGACTCTCTTTCGGTCCCAGTTTTACCGGATGTCTCCAAGAGATTACTCGGCGCAAGCATCTTGACATCTTGCATCGAGTTTTATTCGATGTGCTTGTAGTTATTTGAGGAAAAGATACGAGCAATCATACTAATCATACTGTGTTATGTTGCGCTACAAACTAAATTAAGGTGGGACATGAGTACTCTGTACTCCTCACCTCTAACATGATTGTTAGGTCCAGATGGCTAGACCCAACAAATTATACAGAAGAACGGCTTCTGTGCGACGTATTGGAGCTACCTTTTTGAAGTTAACACGAAGATTATATTAGTACAGAAAATATTAAAGAACATGGCTCTGATATGGTGTATGAAGATCTTTTTTTTATAATCCCTGCATTTTTCTTCTGAAAACAAACGTAGTTGCCATGTCCTTCAGGCCACCATAGAGACGCCGTTGAGACCTACCTTTCACAAATGCATGACTAATTAAACGCGCGCCAAACTCCGGAGATGGGTCCTAGAAAGAAAAAGCAAATTTCCTGAGAAACTAACACCGGCACATCGAAAAGTTGTAGATTGAAAACGAAATGCACAGTTGCACACTCGTCCACTTTTAATATTTTGTGCTAGCTGCATATATTGCTGTCATGAGCTAGCGCCCATGCCCATGCATGCATGAACCAAAGTACTATTAGCTAGCTAGCTCAGTTGGTTGGGACGTAAAGCAGCGCCACTTTACTTGGCTAAGCAACTATCGTCTGTTTTTTTCCACGAATAACCATCATTAGTTAATCATCGTCGTCTTCATGCACGCTAATGCTAGTTGCGTCGAAAGGCGCCGTCGCGGACAGAGACGCGCATGCAGTGATGCACGGGCACGGCGCACGGTTCAATTCGCCCGCGCGAGGCGCTTTGTTGCTTACGTCCGAGCGAGCGGCCTGCCGAAAAAGGCCACGGATCAATTCGTGCAATTCGTGCGATTCGTTCGTAGGGATTTCACCGGATCCCCGCACGTCACCCGCAACCATTCACGTACGCGTTAGTTTCGACCGTTTGCTTCGCGCGACCGGCCTGTCACTCGCGGCGGTACGTGTTGGAGCTGGCGCTCGCGCTGGTTGTGTTATGCATGTGTGAGCGCGCGTATTGCCCACCGCTTTCAGGGCGCGCGTCGCGTGGCGCGCTCCCCCCACCCGCACCTGCCTGCCTCTGCCTCATTTCTCTTTTGCGCCCCGTGCACGCGGCGCGAGAGCGATTCGGATGCGCGCGAGTCTTTCCCATACGTGCGCGGGCGCAGTGCAGCCGCAAACCGTCGTTTTCGCCGGCCGGGCGCAGCGTCGTCGTCCCTATCCGCTCGCGCGGGCCCCGGTGCGTCCGGTCCGGTCGCGCGCGCAATATGAGTGGATCTCGTACGGTGCCCTAGCCTAACTCCTCGGGGCCCGCGTGTCAGCCAGCGATCATCAGCGACCGAGTGTGCACCGACAGCGACGAGCATGGGGATGGGGAGACACGGGGTGCAGCGTAGTGATGCAAGCGATGTTGCCTGGTCGGATGTGATCTCTCCATTAGCAATGGACAAATCAGCCAGTGGCTGAACCAGTGTTGTCACTGTTGAGACTGCGAGATTGAATTGCCTAAGGCTGCCATTTTAGACGTCAATAAGTTGCCCCAGAAACTGCAGTTCTCAGATTTTCGTGGCGGATAGATCGTGCATTCGTGCCATCTTAGTGGACCTTTTCATCACCTCTCTGGTGGATTTTTTCCGTGGTGTAGTTGGCACCAGGTTCATTTTGGGACGGATATATTTAATAATTTATCACCACTAAAAATAATTTTAATTATTTATCACTTTGGTCTATAGTTATAGGCTTAGAAGGTTCTATAGGTGTGTTTGGTTGAGCTGTAGATTTTAAAAAAGCTGCTGCGAGCCGTGAGCTATGAAAAAGCTGAGAAGCTGTTTGGTTGAAATAGCTGTGAATTTATATTTTGGTAGCTCATGATATTTGGTTACATTATTAATATGTAATTTTACATGTAAATCATTATAATCATGAAATTTTGTAATGTTTGTACTAAAATTATACATTTTTAAATTATACTAAAATGATATATTTTACTAAAAATTTACCTTTTCAAATTTTATATGAACTGGTATGTTGTAATGGTACGGTGGATAGTTTTCGTTTAAAGTTGGGGTCCCCCAGTTTTCAGTTTGTACTACGAAAAAGCTGGCTGGCCCTGAAACCCATTTGGTTCAGCTTTCAGCTTCCTGGCCAGAAAGCTGGTTAGAAAAGCTAAACTAAACACAGCCTATATATTATTCACGCAAATGACAAATAATTAAATAATATAAATTTATTAGTATGAAATCCTCAAATTTCTCTGGTTAGTTTGTAAAAACTGTCTGCGCCGTACCCGGTCTCGGTACAAATTCGCGGTCACCGCGGCCACACTTGTGCTTGTCTTTGAGGGCGTCATCAAAGTTAGAGAAAGTTTCACTTTCACCGTAACATCCATCTTCCCCTTGCTTTTTTGCCTTTAGGGAACGGCACTCAGATCCTTTGATTAATTAACCTTGTGGATCCTTTATGATTGTTGTGCTCTCTTGGTAAATCTGCTTGCTAGATCCTAAAATTGTTATATTTTGTCCTTTATGTGCTGAGTCTGGGTGTGGGCAGCCAGTTGGCAAAGTGCTTACTCTATTTCCTTTTCCACAGTCCCATTTCCGAAAAAATAATAGTTTGGCTGGAAGCTTTAAAATGTTTTTCGAGCTAGAAAGTTGGCATAATATTTTTTAGAACAGCCTTACCATTGTGTCATTGTGTGGACAGGAAGTCCCTTCCATCATCATCCATAGGTCGCACGACATGAGCCTCCTTTTCTAGACGAAATGGTTTTTTATTACAAGTGCAAATTTATCCATAAAGTTTTTCAAGGCTGTATTTGAAGAGTATCCACTTTGAGCCCACCAGCCTTTGCAATCTGGGTTTGGTTCCGTAAAATCCGAACTGAAACTTTTAACAGAATTGGGCCTGTCTGCTGCTCTGCAGTTTGGTTTCAGTTTCAGGTAATTTGTGTACTGTTTTGAGCTATCCGGTCAATTAAACGGGGCTGCTCCGCTGCTGTTTCCGGCCGTCTCTCCGGTCATCGCATTTTTTGGCGGCAGGAACGGAGAAAAACAGATCGGAGCGAACACCAGACACGCGTTTATAAAAGCACACGCCAAGGGGAAGACGAGGAGAAAATTCCGGTCAGAGCCACGCAGCTCGCAACACAGGGCGTGCCTGTGCCTACCATGCCCGACCGATTCGTCCGGCTTCCAACACGCTATGCAAAAGGTCACTGACCAAGAGCGTGGGATCCTGAAGCGTACCTATCATCAAAAAGAATATCAGAAACGGTAACCCAAGAAAGCCTAGATGCCTTCGATTTCATCGATCAGTTTGGGAGAGCACAGAGCAGCCCGTGCTCTAAACAAAACCGCCGATGCGCTGCGAGGTGAAAAAAACTGTCGGATTCCGTCCTTCCTCTCTCGTACTTGCTTTCTTTTTCGACGCGCGCGGCGGGGGCTACGGCTACTCTGCCATGTGCCGATGAGCCCCTTCTTCCACGCTACGGAAACTTGATCGCTGCGCCATGCGTGAGCCGGCTGCGTTCGCAAGGCACGTAGTACGTATAAAGTGCCTGCTTCACACATGACAGGCTCTTCTACGATTTGATTAACATGCTTAACATGGATGCAGACCATTCAGCTTAATCAAAGGTAGACATCACATATTTTTCTGATTTTTTGGAGGTTTGCAATGCGTAAAGGGAAAGGAAACGATACTCTATCGATACATGCAGGGCACCCTTCAAAATGTTGACACTGTTGTTAAGTTGGAAAAATGGACCCGACGATAATGGGAGTAACTAAAACCACATCACTAGCGGTTCTTTACGGTACATCTTTTACATCTTGAATAGATAAAAGATAATTAATCTTAGTCATTAGTTAGATATTATCTCTTAGAAAAAAGAAGGTACCATATTAACTTTTTTAACCATGACCATAAGATCAGGATGATTCATTAGCTCTTAAAAAATATTTCTTTTAATCGTGGCCGTACAATCTATAAAAATAAACGGTTATACGTGTCTTAAAATTTGCATTAGAATATACTGAATGTTGGAGTGACTAAGTACATACAAAAGCATGTTTACGAACGGTACTAATTTCTGAAACAGAGAGGATCCATGGTTTATTATCTCCTCTCTTTGTTCCATTATAAATAAACAAGAAACAACAGCCTCATCAAGCCTTTGTCAGTGCTTCAATTCTAATTGAGATACACCACAATCGAATCAAAATGCACTGTATTATCATCACTCTGGACGGAAAAATCTCACCAATTCACATTGATTTGATCCACCCCCTTCCTCTCGATCAAAAGATGTTTTTTTGGGCAGCGTATGCGTATCACAATTCACAATTCGCAAATATTACAAACACACTGCCTAACTACTGAATAGCAAATTAATCGTTTCCTCTTTTTGCTATTCAATCATTAAGGGTAGCCTAATGGTGTCGTACCTGTCGCCGTCACCATTGGCGTCGCCGTTGCCACCGGCGGCGGCTCGCCTCGCCTTCCACTTCTCGTATTCTGGGTCATCGGTGGGCAGCTCGTGGCGGCACAGCGGGCATGTGTTGCGGATGGCGAGCCACGGCAGG
>KE372846.1:401657-414898 GCA_000418225.1 Zizania latifolia | reverse complement strand
CTGTTAACTTATCAATATATATATATATGACTATTTGGGTTCCGCGCGCATGCATAGTTACTAGTGACCAACACAATATTTTATATATGTCTAAAGAACCAGTACTATTTCTTTTTTATTAGATTTTTCGATGACACGCTAGGAGATATTTTTTGGTCTCGATATCAGACCCTTATATACATATCAAAACCGGATGAATGGAGTAAAATATAAGATACTTCAAAAAATTTACATCGTTTTTAACATTAATGTTTGTGCAGTAATTTTACATGACAACATATGAGGCTATCTAATTCAATAACATGTAGATCAGAATGACAAAAAATTGAAGTCAATTATTAACAACCTTAAATTATCAAATCTCCCGTCCTAATTTATGTCTTAATCTGAACATGCAATGGGCCTATATTAGGCCCAATATATGCTGGGCCTAATTCTCTTGGGGCAGCGATTCTCGGCCCAATTCGAATTCTGACGGAGCGTCGGATTCGGATCTCTAAGCTATTTTTATGATGTCGATTTATCGTATTGCCCCTCCGCTAAACTGCGCTACATCAAATCCCCGTTCCCCAAATCCGAAGCCGCCGAACCCTGCTTCGTCGGCGACGCGGAGCGGCATCCATCCGCCGCCTCGAGCTGCTCGTCCTCCTCTTCGTTTTGGCGTGGCGTAGAGATCCATCCGGGGGGCGATCTCTTTCGCTAGGTGAGGTAAGCCCTAATTCGCCCGTGTCGTTTTCACTTCCGTCTACCTTGCTGTCGTCTTTTCTAGGGTTCTCCCTTCCTATCTCTCTTTGATCCACATCTGCCTGCTTTCCACTGCTGTTTTTGATTTGGTTGATCTCGTTTCATTTATTTTTGTTCAGGTCTTGGGTGCAGCGAGATGTCCGAGTACCAGAACGTCGTTGGTGGGAGGCTCAAGTTGAAGGGGAAAGCACTGGATGTAAAGGAAGGCGGAGTTAAGAAGAAAAATAAGAAGAAGAAGCAACACCGTGAGGAGTCATCTCAATCCGAGCATGGGGAGCTCCACCAAGGTTTGTGCTCGTTGCTCCACTGGCCTAATCTGAAACTAAGCATCCGTTGCGATTGCTAAACAGATAAACAGCTATGTGTGTCTTAGGACTGATTCCGTTCGATTGCTACGTTATTATCCACACACTAACTGCAAATGTTTCCTGCGCCCTGAAACCCTGAATAATACTTTAGCATGTTAATATTGTGTGCCTTTTTGGGTGGAGCACTTTGTAGTTTTCAGTATTGCTTGCTAGCTGACATTATTTTGCTGGCAAGATAGATAAATATCTCAATGATTTACTACTTACTAGGAGGACTAATTATTGAGTCTATGTATCACAAAAATTAAAAACTGATGTCAGATTAGGTGCCTCAGGCTTGTTTCTATGTGAAAGTTAATTTTGAACAAACTAGAGACCTTGCTTAAAACTCCTGTAGTAACAATGGATGTGTATATTCATGAATCATAGGACATTTAGACCAATGTAAAGAAGTCAGGATCTCTAGTTTATTGTTATGACAGTATGACAGATCCTAATATCTTTCCCAAACTTATGATTTTTGGATCACCCTTAATAATATCCAACTTATGATGGTACATTAGGCTATATTGGAATTACAGAATGCATCAAACAGGAACTTAGTCTTTATGGGGGATGATGCCTGTACTGATTCGCTGCGCCGCTGAACCTTAATGTTATGGCCTACCCATGCTGGTTTTTGTTTACCTGTCCAATAACTTGATTGTATATGTTACACTCGTTTCTGTTTGTTTGAGTGAACTGCATCAATATAAACTGTTTTCCGCCGAATGAATTTCACACCTAATTTGTTCAATGCTCTTCAGGTGGAAGCTCTGAATTACCAGCTGACCCTAATGATGAATTGACTGAAGCTGAGAAGATGGGGGACGAAGGGAGTCTGCAAGGTGACTATGATCACCGCACACCAGCTGAGCGGCGTTACATGGAGCAGAAGCAAAAGATCGACATGCATAAGTTAGCCAAAGTGGCCAACAAGTCACACAGGGACCGCATCCAGGACTTCAACCAATACCTGGCAAATCTTAGCGAGCACTACGACATCCCAAAAGTTGGCCCTGGCTAATTTGCCAAAAAATATCCAGAGTTTCACAGGAATGCTCTTACCTGTATGGTTCTAAAACACTTTGTCTCCGAAAGATCGAGTTGCTGTATTTCGAAATCAAACCATGTTTATTACTCGAGTATTCTGATTACTGTCTCGTAAACTGGTTTAATCCATGTATTATCATTCGGATTAATATTTCAGCTTATAATTTCAGTACTTCAGAGTAGTTTAAGCCCTCCGTTTGAACCTTGATTGGCTTTCCGCCCATGAAATTCACTATCGATGTGAGACCAGCGAACCATTGTCAATGGAACCGGATTTTTGCAACGTGTGGTGGTGACACTGGTATAAAATGACATTATTACCAGGTTAACTTAGAACAACAATTTATCAGCAAGGAATTGTACGTTTTACATAATGCACAATTTGGTGTACCAGACCAAAGTAATAACAACACTTAGATACAGATTGTATAACTATCATCTTTGGACAGGTTCATTCTCTCAACTAGTAAAAATCTGATCTCCTAACAATACAAAATAGCTCCCTTCAATCATTCAGCGATTTGCATCAACAGTCCGCGAGGTGTGGCAGGGCCAAAAAAAGGAGCCATCTTAGGCAAAACCTGTTGAACTAACGTCTCCAAGAACATCAAATCAAATATAAGCAGGTTGTCATGTCGACACAAGTTTTGCTATGGTAGGTCACAAATACATTGACTAAATGTAATCAAACTTTTAAAACTCTTGACCATTAATAGCTTTTAAAACACTTGCTTGAAAAGCATAAAAATGGTATGATTACAATTTGTCTGGAAAAGGTTTCATAATCACACATCTTTTAAAGATTTATAAATTTATTCTAATATAAAATTATGATCAAATTTGTGCATCACAAACCATAAAAGAGTTAGGCATTATGTATTTTTACCTAAGGTAGTACAATACTAACCAATACAATAAAATGATTGATGCCTGCTTGTCATGTTCATACTCTCACACAAAAGAATGCAACACCATCCAAAGTGCATTAGATAATACTTCAGATCAAATGACCTCCTCATTTTGCTTCCTGATATCAGATTCAGTATTGCTTCATTGCTTGGGAAATAGAGATTCATGAGAACAATCAGAGAACTTTGAAGACCTTGAATGAATGTATCAACATTAGATATTTCAGATCGTATGACCTCCTCATTTTGCTTCCCATTTCCCACAACTTAAAACAGTACAGTTTCAATTAGGATCTCTCTCGGATAGCATGTTGCATGGGAATTCATGAGAACAATCAGAGAACTTTGAAGACCATGAATGGGTGTATCAACATTAGATACTTCAGATCAAACAACCTCCTCATTTTGATTCCCATTTCCCAACAACTTAAAACACTCGAGTTTCAATTCCAAATTTCAAACATCATTAAGGTGTATCACTGGGGAAAACCATATGCACTTCGAATCATCAGGGGAGAATACACAAAAAGCGAATTGAGAGTCAATTGGACAAGCAATCAGAGAACTTTGAAGACCATCTATGCATTATCGACAGTGAACTTTCAGATGGTATAACTTCATCATTTTGCTTCATAACCATGTTGCCCTCGAATCCAGTTAAAAAAATCCTCCACATCAACTAATCAATGATCCCAAATTACAAATAGCTTCATATAAAGGAAGGAGACTTGAAAAAAATGGTTTGAACATGAAGCGATCAGAGAACTTTGAAGACCATGGATGTGTTTTCCCCAAAATTAATTCGGATGATTTTGCCTCCTCATTTCGCTTCTGAACAGCAAGTGCATTATTTCCGTATGAAAACGAAGGAAAAAAATGAACTGTGGACAACTAAAATATAAAGCAAATGATAACAGGAACAGAAACAGCAGTAAGGTCAAAGGTGATACAATGTGGACAGAAGAAATGATTAAGTGGAAAATCGCTGGTTTCCACAGAAGTATAGAGTCCCTGTCCAATCCATGGATGTAGCACCAATATATACCCTTTTCCCGCAGTTTTCCCTGCACCAAACCTTCAGAGAACAGGGGGCTAACGGTGCGAGTCGGAAGAAGAACATCAAATCCAAGAGTGGTATACGCATACAGAAGCAAATCAAACAAAAACATGTAATTTTGTTGTTAAAAAACAGCTACTATGCCCTAGAAAGGAATAACGAAGCATTAAGTTCAGCGCACTTGAAATGAACACGATTGAATCACTCAAACGGCATAGATCGAGGAAGAATATGAACAAAAATCGGGACAAAAGAAAAGTCAGGTCGCATCATAGAGCAAATAGGACTACTAAACCCCCTTTCAATCTGAGGGAGTTTGGGGTGAATGGGTGGGTGGTCAGTCCCTGGCGGCTAGGGTTCTAGAGGCTGATAAGAAGGTTAGGGTTTGTCTCCGCCGCCTCTTATACCGGCAAGAGGAGAAGTGTTCGTAATAGCTGGGCTATATATAGCCATATAGGCTGGGCTTTCCATCCCCACTTCGGCTTTGATTGGGCCTTCCATTGATCTCTGTTGATGTCTGTCGTAAGATTACCGCTACATTTTCCTCTTGAAAAGGGTGAAATACCGAAACATTAAGTATTTAAAAATATTGGATGATTTGACACTTAAAACATAATACAATTTTTTGATATCTTAACCTATAGTTATACACTCGGATCGTCACACGGGTCATTCTCACAAGTTATGGAAATCAATTTAGATGATTTTATTGTCTATTATTTATTTTGTTTTGAAAAACATGACTTATTTATTTGATAGGTTAAATATAAAAGAAAAGATGAAATATGTATAAAGGTTCTAAAATAATTTATACATGAGAAAGAATTTAGAAGTCTAAAACTGTCAATTCAGATGAATTTGTTGCACATTATTTATTATTTTATAAAATGTGAGTTTATATTTGAGAAAGAGCTAAAATAATCTGAGGAAGTATACAGTACCGGAAAATATGCAAACAAACTGACACTCTTAGGATTTCTAACATTTTTCTGTTCAAATTTCAAACTATTGTACAGATATCCACATCATCAAATGTATTACTGGTATATTACTCGATGAACGCAAACCAAAGCACTAGAATTCCATGGACACGTAGGTTGCAGAGCAGTCTGGCATCTTGTGCAGCCTCCTGAGGATGCTCTCCGCCGCCTGCTTGGCGGTGGCGTCGCCGCGGTGGAAGGCGCTCACCAGCGCAGTGGTTAGCATCCTGTCGCCGGTCACCTCCTTCACGCACCCGTCGTCTCCGTGCACCAGGAGCCGCTCCACCAGTGTGAAGCATTTGTGCCAAATGGCGTTCTCCCTGTGCTGCCTCAGCACCGCGAGCACGCGCCTCGCCACGTCGAGCTCAGCGAGAGTGGCCACACCCCTGTCGACGTCCACCATGTCGTCGACGAGCGTGCACAGCGCTCCCAGCGCGGCGTCCACGACCTGGGGATCGTCGTTCTCGAGGCAGACGAGGAGGCCCTCGACGGCACCGGCCTCGAGGAGGCAGAAGGTCGTCGCCGACGAGCACACGCCCCGGTGCACTGGGCAGACGATGGGCTTTGGGTTCTTGCTGTTATGGTTATGCACCCTTGCGTCTTTCAGGCGCTTGAGTATGGTCTTCTTCTTTTGCCGCGGCTCATTGTCGGGCGGCGGGCGGGACAGCTTGATGGACTGGTAGCTGAGGTTCTTGAGCCCCACGGAGGCGAGCTGTTGCACCTCGCCGCTGCCGGCAGCTCCGGCGAGGAGCCCGGAGAGCACCGCGGCGAAGTTGTGGTCCATGGCGGCCTTGAGCACTTCCGGGTTGTACAGCGTCGTGGTGAGCCGCACGAGCGCGCCCACGAGGCCCTCCATGTACGGCAACGCGTGCCGGCACGTCCTCACCGAGCCGCTCCGCACCTGTTCGATCCCGCTCAGTATCACCGGCACGGCGCCCTCCTGCACGAGCGTGAGGTTGAGCGAGACGTTCCGGTACGGCAGCCTCGAGAGGAGCGTCACCGCAGCGGCGTGCCGCTCGGTGACGACGCAGCCGGCGTGGATGATGCTTCTGACCAGCTTGCCCGGCTGGCCCTGCGTCTTGCAGAGCCTCTCGGCGATGGTGTGCCCCATGTGCGCGGACAGAGTGATGAGCAGCCTCGTCGCGGCGACGCTGAGCGCCTCCGATGCGGAGCCCATGAGCTCCACGATAGAATGGCCTCGGTGGCTCTCTCTGACGACCGAGACCACGGCGGCGAGCGGATTGGCATGCGCGCTGAGCGCGAACAGGACACGGACGATGCTAAGGTTGAGCTCGTCCGGCATGAAGCACTTGAGCATGTGGACGAAGTTGTAGATGGAGTACTTGGACGTGAGGACATGGCCTTCCTTGTTCACCACAGTGGTGTCTGGATCAATGCCGGACTCGACGATGTTGGCGAGGACAGCAGCAGCCATGGCTTTGTAGCTGAGGGGTTCATCATCTACCTTTCGGATGAAGAGCTCCTCCACCATGACAGGGACAACGCCTGCCTCGACAAGCATCTTGCTGTTGGGGCGGTGAGAGGAAAGCTGGACCAAGACGTCGAGCGCCACCTTACGCGACACGGTGTCGCAGCTCTGCGCCATCTTGATGAGGACCCCGGACGCGCTCCCGCTGATATCAATGGTGAGCTCCTGCTCTAGGACCAGCTCGCTTAGGTAGCTGACCATCTCCATTTGTATCTCTTCTGAACCTGCATTGTATTCTTCATCTCAGCTCAAATTTATGATAATTAGAGGATCTAAGTTTGAAACCATTCAGCTCTTATGTTCAACAAAACATTTGGGGTGTTTAAGTGATGAAAGTTGAGCGGGCACTAACATGTGCAGGTGAAGCCAAACAGCTTGACTTAATTGATTATCAGTTGATCAATACTTTTTTTGGAATAATTGATCAATACATTTTCAGAAATCAAATGAGCAAAATAGACATACCTATAAACAACAAATTGATATTAAGCTCATTATTCATATATTTGTATATGATATATGTGTTCTGAATACTGGCTTAACTAGCATACCATATAACAATTTCTTCATTGGAAACATCATACCTTCAACAAGATTACTCTGAAGGGGATCTAGATAGCCACTTTCAGCCATGTACTTGATGTTCTTTGAACATTTCTCTAGGTTCTTTAGGACCACTCCAGCTTTCTCAGCAGCAATTGGATCATCAGAACCATTTATCTTCATTGTGCTGAGAATCAGAATACCCCCAGCAGTTGACCCAATATTCTCCAACAATAGCTGTGACTTCGAAAGTTCTAGCAAGAAAGAGATGGCTGCATGCCTTTCATCAGTACCATTACTTGACAGTAGCTTAATTGTCCGGGCAATGGCCTTGGTTTTTCCAATGATATCCTGCATGCCATCAAGCAACGAAATTCCATCATGATATACAGAACATGGTTTCAACATGAACAGTTGTGTTTACTGATCTAAGATATGCAGGAGAGATACTTGAGGAAAGGACTTAGTACTTACCTTTCCTTCTTCATCCTCAACTAACAAACACAGAAGCTCCAGTGCTCTACGCTGAATATGCACATTGTGGTTGTCCAACAACCGTGCTAGGAACCTGGTGACTCCAACCTTATGCATCTGCTCCCTATTTTTCCCCCTCAGCTTCACCAAAGACTTCAGCTCATGTATGGCCTCAAGCACCATTGCATCTGTACTTGACAGTGAGAGTGCAGTGCAGGCAATCCTGATCCGCATTGCCTCATTCCTCATTGTCCATTCTGCAATCACACTCTTCAGGGAAGCATTGCTCGTCATCATCTTACTTTGCAATGCTATTTTTTTGACAGGGCAACTGACAGTTTCAGAACTGTCTGCAAACCTCTCAAAATGTTCCTCTATGGATCTCCTTTCAAATGTCACACCGCTCTCTATTAACACAGGATCAGTCATCACCTCATTTGTCAGTGGACAGAAGAATGCGCCATACAGTGGTTCAATGTGTTTTGAGACCTCCGGGAGAGAGCTGAATGTCTGGCCTCTAAATTCATGGGATTCATGGTACATTCCCTGAAGAAAATCCACTAGCCTTGCTGTGTTGCTGCTGTGGAAAGGCCTCCTATTAGGCATGTTGCTCATTGCATTTGTCAACATATCATCCTCCAAGTATCCCCTCACTGAGAGTGATTTGATCACCACATCTGCGTAGGCATTGCTGTCAAACGCTGTTGTGGATATCCTGCTAATATAATCACATAAGTTCTGAATGACACTCTCCAGATCTTGTGTTATGCTCTGCATCTCATCATCTGTGAGTTGCAGTGCTCTGCCTCTGCATCTTGCAGTGAGGTCTTTAGCAAGGTTAACACAAGCAAGTGGAGATTCTGGCATCTGTGTCACACTTCTTGCAGCCCTTCGTGCTGTTTGACGCTCCATTATGACCATGCTTGACTCAATGAAGTTCTGGTAGCTGACATAAGCACATGACTACCAACAACATGACTGCATATGTGTACAGAAAAGCAAAGATAGCAACAAGGTAAATATTGTTCAGGTTTGGGATCACTAATTAAACCGATATACCGTAAGAGTTTAAAAAAAACATCACAAAGCTTACAGTATATTAGGCTACTAAAGTGTGTTCAGATCAGACATATGATATTTTTGGCATTATCATGCTACTATTACTATTTTCCGACTAACTCAAATACAGAGATACAGGCTACAGGCTTTGTTAGAATTACAAGCTCATAGTAGTAAGTGGAAGTGCATAGCATAGGAACCATGGCAGTAATCTGATTACTACACACATAAAATTCTCCTGAGAAAACAACGACGAATATTCCTAGGAAACACTTCCTGCAATGCTCTTCCACAGAGCCTTTAAATAAAACAATCAAGACTTCAGATTGTTGCTAAAAGTCTATAACACAGTACCTGTAAGGCTGTAAACAGTAACCACAAGCTCCAAGATCTGAACTCTACAGTGACTTCATGTAGAGTAAGTTATAGAGCGAGCTATTGCTGCCTCCTCCCTCTCCAGCACTGAACCTGGCCTTGTTCACTGTAAAGCACTATATAACAGATGAATGCAAATAAAGTAGACCCAGGCACCCAGCCAAAGGGTTAAAATTTATAGCACTCTTCTATCTGGGTATTGATAACCTCTATTTAATAGTGCAATTATTTATCACAGAGAAAACATGATGAAACTATCAACATCACTGGCAGAAGCATGATAAATGAAGGTCAATCTTGGTGACTGGAAGATCGTCATCATTCATGATTTAGTTAATAAGAGCTCAGTTAGGTGCTTCAGACTATCCAACAAGAGAAATACAGGTTCATGATAGGAACAAAGTTAGAAGATAGGTAGGTTGGCAAACTACTCAAAGGACTATAATACCAACAATATAAAGAAAAAAGTCATTGAAAGCTATATCTCATAGGATAGACAAATAGGGGTAGAGGCAGATATATCACTTGTAGCTAGAAAACAAGTGTGCATAGTAAAGTTTGATTGCTACAGCTCAGCATCCATCCATGCATCATTAAAATAAAATGCAGAACATATCACAGGTGACAGGTTGATAGCGACACAAGCTACTTTGAACATGTTGAAAAATGTAAGCATATTGAAAAACAGGAACCACATCTAATCATCACAAATACACTAGTTTTGGGTAGGCAATTACAAAATCCAAACAACCTATGATAGATTGATATCCATCTGCTATCCAGCCTATGTCTTCTCAATTTTCTTCGCCTCAACTCAACACAAGCTCAACTGCACAACCTACTTACCCACAGATTTAGGTAATCTATGTGCAGAAAAATGCTTTTGGAGTTCCCCGAAAGGTTGTTGGCTATAGAGGGGCTCATCTTTAGTCAATGTTTGCTGACTGCTAATGTTCAGCTCAGTGAGATGCTCAAATACAGTGGATACAAGAAAGGCTTATTATTGAACAAGAGGGTATGAAAAGAGAAGACGCCGCCATGAACGATGATGGTTGAACAACCGTAAAGTAAGGACGGATACTGTAGGACCAAAGTACAAATTCTTCAGTTAGGTCGTGTCCCTATATGATTGTGTATTTGTGTGCATCTACCAAGCTAAGCAAGTTGATGGATAAACAAACTGAATCAAACTCAACGGCGAGCTCCAGACTGAGATAGCTTACCAACTACGAAAACGAGGGGTCGCGCAGCCATGGTGCCCTTCTGCTGACGGCGGCCGGCCGGTTCTGCTGTAAGCCTGCAATGCGTCGCAGGTGCTCGGCGCGGCAGCCAACGCGCCGTGTGCTGTGCGGACCGAGCCGCTGACGCGACGGCAATGGTGCAGCCCGACACGGCGAGGGCGCCCGTGCAACGGGGTGATGGGAGTGGGCGCGCGCGCGACCATAGGGGAGATCGAGGGGAGGCACCGTCGGCCGGAAGATGTCGAGGAAGGTCAATCCGGAGGCCGGTGGGGGGCGCGCGCCTTACGACCGCGTCGCAACCCTCGCCGCCGTCGCCGTCGCTGCCCATTTTCGCCGCGAGCCGGAGGCCCGACCGGAACTGGAGAAGGGCCCCTCCGGGCCCTCCCTGCCTGGCCACCTGGGCAGCTGGTACACCGTGCGATCAGAAAAGTAAACGGTCCGGATAGAACAACAGCCGAGCTGCGATGGAGGAAGCCTTTGCCTACCAGTACCGGGCCCTGATATTACCGTGTATTACTAATTGGGCCTTCCTTAGATGGGTCTCTTCCAATGGTAGTAGCGACCCAAAAGGCCCATTACATTTCGTTTCATCTTTCTCTTTGCACTTTAGGCCCACCTATCAACGCTAAATTCAGCCTGCATCTCCGCACGTGGCCCATTATACTCAGATGGATCGGGCCAATGGTAGATCGCACTTAGCCCATCTGATTAAACCTCTCTCGCCCAGTGGCCCATTAGAGGCCCAGAACCAAGTATTCCACCAACTTTCTTCTGCCCGCGCGCGAAGGCGGTGGCTGTTGGCGACGCAGACGCGTCCGCCTCCGGCGCCGGCGTGGGATGCGCCGTGGTGCCGTGGCGCCTAAACTTTATGGCATGGAGGAACGCCATGGAAAACCATGCGGCGTTTCTTGCCTTCAACTTCTGGGTGATTTAGTAAATTATTAGTCGCTAAATCTGGAGTCGCTCTAATTATGGGATGTCTCATCTCGTCTGGCAAAAGCGCCACCACGCTTGTCCCTCCCTCCCTCCCTCCCTTCCTCCGTTTTCTCGTCGTCGATCGCCTTCCTCCCGAGTGCACGGCGTGTCTAGGTCGCAAGGTGAAAAGGGAGAACAGAAACTTCATCTTCTCCTCAAATTGGCTGCGTGGATTCTCCACGCAATTGCACGAAATGAAATTTAGACTGATTTGTGATAGAAAAGCCTTAGGATCACTAGTCGGGGATTTAGTAGTAGGGCGTACCTTCAGGTTTGGCTTGTGATGATGAGGACACCATGGCCTTGGTGGTCGTCGGCGTCGGAGTCCGACTGAGTTCGGCGGTGATCGACGAGGAGACAGAGGCTTCCCATTGTTCTCAGTGTCGAAACGGATCGGGTAGGCTTAGAAATTTAGGGATCAAGAGTTGGCGCAACAGGGATCAGAACCCTGCACACCGCAGCCTCTTCCCTTTTTATAAGGCGTTGCGCGACGGGAGCCCCTAACCGAATTCGGTTGGGCGCCCCCGATCAGGGCGCGCGAGAAGAGGGACGCGCGCGCATGGCCGTTGTGCACACAGGGAGGAGAGGGATTTGGTCCCCCTCTCCTCCCGAGAGATCTGTTACCAACATTCTCCCTCTAGATCTCTGCTTAATACTTACACTAAACTTAACCAAATATCTGTTCCATCACGGATCAATGCATAGAGTATGTTTCATCACAATAGTCAATTACATACTACATGACTCAACAACTACAATACATCTTTCCATTCCGAAATAGATTCTTATCTTATTTTGGGTCCCATAGAATCTAAGGATTATAGGCTTTCCTTTAAACCCATACCGGCTAAGTGTTCTCTGAACACACTGAGTGGTAAGCCTTTAGTGAGCGGATCCGCAAGCATTCGTTTGGTACTTATATACTCTAGACTTATAGTTTGATCTTGGATTTTCTCCTTAACAATATAGTACTTAATGTTGATGTGTTTGACAACAACACTCTTCTTGTTGTTATGAGAGTATAATACTGCTGGCTCATTGTCGCAGTATAGCTTAAGTGGCTTTTCGATGCTGTCGGCCACTCTTAAACCGAGAACAAACTTCTTAAACCACAGTGTATGTCCGATGGCATCATAACATGCAACAAACTTGGCATACATTGTCGAAGACGCCGTCACAGTTTGTTTGAAGATTTTCTATGACACAGCTCTATTTGCAAGTGTGAATATATAACCTGACGTGGACTTCTTAGTATCCACACATCTCGCAAAGTCTGAATTTGAGTAACCCACTATCTCTAGGATATCTGATCTCTCATATACTAGCATCAGGCCTTTTGTGCCTTGTATATATCTCAAGGCTTTCTTAACTGCTTTCCAGTGATCTATGCTTGAATTTTTTTGATATCTGCCAAGCATCACAGTAATAAAAGCTAAGTTAGGGCGAGTACAGACTTGAGCATACATCAAGCTTTTGATAGCAGAAATATATGGAACCGACTTCATTTGATCGATCTCATACTGGTTCCTAGGACATTGAAAATTTCCAAACTTATCACCCTTAACTATCAGAGCAGGCGAAGGTTTACACGCATGCGTACTATACTTTCTTAGAATCTTTTCTAAGTATGCCTTCTGCGATAATCCTAATACCCCTTAGTTCTGTCTTGATGAATCTCTATTCGTAATACATAGGAAGCTTCACCAAGATCCTTTATATCAAAATGAGAGGACAAGAGCTTCTTAGTTTCTAATAGCAGACTGACATCGCTACTAGCAAGTAGAATGTCATTCATATACAAAACTAGGAAAATAAATTTTTCATTCTTAAACTTAGCATAAATATAGTTGTCCTCTTCATTTTCCTTAAACCCAAATTTTCTTATAGTCTCATCAAATTTGAGGTACCATTGCCTAGAGGCCTGTTTTAGTCTATAAATGGATTTAGTCAAATGACATCCCAAATTTTCTTTCCCTTCTACGACAAAACCCTTGGG
>KE372846.1:368917-380436 GCA_000418225.1 Zizania latifolia | reverse complement strand
TCGGACGGAGAAGAGCATGTGCTACCGGGTGGCGTCGGGACGTTCAGCATCAAGCCAGCGTCTGGCACTCCGTCGAGAGAAGAGGCTGGTAGCCACGGCGTCGTCAGTGGTGCATTTGCACCTGTTCTTCATGGCGCCAGGATGGAGAATGCACATGAAACAGGATCAGGGAGCAGGGCTCACCGTGCACCGTCGACGACGATGTGGCAAGATTCTGCCACCGATCAAAGATCCATCGGTAAGACATCATATGTAGGTTTTGTATGACTTAGCAAACTCCAGAATTATGTTCTAGCATTTTTTTCAGTTCAGACCCTGACTGCTGTCAATGTATATATGCTCAGCGGCAAGAGGAGAGGGAAGAAGCAGCGCCAGCAGTGCTGATCAGGGGCCCAGAACTCCCAGATCAAAGCATTCAGCTACTGAGCAGAGAAGGAGGACCAAGATAAATGACAGGCAAGCTAGTTGAGGTCAAAATTCCATTTTGAAATTTGAATCATTTTCTGCAGAACAGGAACTTACAGATTTAACCATGAAGATCATGAATATTAGTAAGATAGCTCAACGAGTTACCATCATATCCAAACCTGAACCCCGAAATACAGATGTGCATACCAGTAGTATTAAGTTCCAATACACAATTTCATAAAGAGTATATGGTGTAAGAAATGTGTCTCTTCATGCTCTCCTTCAGGCTTGAAATACTTCGTGAACTCCTGCCACACTGTGATCAGAAGAGGGACAAAGCGTCTTTCCTTTCAGAGGTAAACAGAACATCAAACTTTGGCACAGCGGTCAGAAGGTTATATTGCAATTTCTCCCATGTGAAACATTTTGTTGCAGGTTATTGAATACATAAGGTTTTTGCAAGAGAAAGTCCAAAAGTATGAGGCAGCCGATCCAGAAAGGAATCACGAGGATACCAAATCCATGCCATGGGTACTATATCATAGCCGTGTTAGCATGTTCATGACATAATTGTGCAACAGTATTTACCCTTTTTTTCTTGGTAGGCAAAAGTCTACTACAGATCATGCTGGAGAAACACACAGGTAAATCATTAAAATAAAAATAGCAACTGAAAGCGAATGCACAATACACTTCACCATAATATATCAATGATAGGTACCTATCTCTGTTTCTTGTTCATGGTCTCACAGAACATCAGTCAAGTCCAGGGGGGAGAATTGTCACCTTCCACACAGGACATGAACAAAGAACAGTACGGTTCCAAGCCCATCTCGGTGGCACCTCCTGCTCCCTTCAACACACAAAATATAACCAGTACAACTGCCAGTTCCTCCCATATGGCAACAAGCATGCCACAAAATTGGACAGGTAAGTTCATTTTTCCTTGCTAGTGCTTACTTGCCATCAAACAGTCAGAGTTCTTCGTAAGAACAAGAACCACTAAATTTAATATCTTTACAATGCAGAAAACAGCACACCTAGCAATCGGCCACCATGGCTGAGCATGTCAACAATGCGCCAAGAATCTGAATCAGTCAACAGAATGCTAAACAAGGAGAGACAGATAGTTCATGAAGACAATCATAGTCTTTCTAGTGCTTATTCTCAAGGGTGTGTTCCTGAACCATTTGTTACTTCAACAATAAAGTTAGCACATTATGTAACTAACAGAATGCAGTTTCAATTTGCAACAGATTATTCAACAGATTGACAGAAGCTCTTAAAAAGTCAGGAGTAGACCCATCTCAAGCTAATATATCAGTAGAGATCAACATGAGTAAACGAAAAGAAAATACCAGTGACAATTCAAAGGTATAGAACCTTTACAAAGTTAATTTATTCATGATGTGCAAGCAAAATATATCATGTGCTTAACAATTCTTTTGTCCTCACTTCATATCACAGGCCAATGAGGCTGAAGAGCCTATTCACATAACCAAGAGGCCCTGGTGCAATAAAAGCTAGATCTTTGATCCAAACTAGAAAGTTCAGAGTTCAGATATCACCAAGTTCAGACATGGACTTGGTAGCAGCAACCCCAACTGATGCAATTCTTTTATATATATTGCAACAACAATTAACTAACCTAAGCTTCCAATCATATTCCACTGATGCTACTTCAGGGGAGGTCTGGAGGACACTCCCAATTTGCTCATTTATCATCTGTAAATGTAATACAGCTTCTATAATATGTATGTGTATTTCTTTCTCTAAAAGTTCCCAATCCAACTCATTTGGTCATACACTTGATTGTAATGGCATTGTACCAATCTTCTATAACTCCATCCATTAAATTGGACACTAAAGCTGTAAATAACCACGGTACTAAACTGAACTTGTGAATTTTGCGATCTACTAACATCAATGAGGCATCGAGACGAATGTGCATATCAATTCCCTCGTTCCTTTTCACCAGCAAGTTTTGAGCAAACTCATCACATCACCTGGCGCTCGGCTGCATCTGCGACGATTGGCAGCCGTGGTGTCTTCCCTAGCAGGCAGGAGCCCCCGCCGTAGACCAGGCAGACGAGTAGGAAGAGGAAGACGGTGCTCTCCATGCTCTGGAAGAGCTCGAAGCCGATCCCTCGGCTGGTGGAGGGCGCGAATGATTGCGCGAGGAGGTCGGGGAAGATGAGTAGCACGTCGAGCGCGACGGCCTGCATGGCGTTGAAGCGGACGAAGCGGGAGAAGGCCTGCTGGTTGCGCACGACGGCGAAGTAGAGGGTGAGGAAGAGGAGTAAGGGCGTGAACGGCGAGGAGCGGAAGAGGCGCGCGGCCGGCGCGAGAGGGCTGAGCAGGGTGCTGAAGAGCGGGAACTGCGCGAGGAGGAAGCGCCCATGGTGCACGCCGTCAAGGAACGGGTAGAGGTATGCAACGGCGGCCACCAGGCGGTCGGGCGCCTCCACCGCGCCGCTGTTGTTGTTGTTGTCATTCTGATTGGACGCACGCGGCGGCGGCGCGAGCAGGCGGACGCGCGAGGTCTCCCTCGCGGGGACGAGGAGTATGGGGAGGCACGCGGGGGGCGCGGGGCGTGCCAGGTGCGGCGGCGCCACGCGGCCGAGCGGGCGCGGGGGCGAGAGTAGGAGCGAGACGGCGGACGCCATGGGGAGAGAGGATTGGCTAGGGGAGCGGCGCGGCGGGCGCGGGAGTGTGGATGCGGAGATTTTTGTAAGGGGCTCGACGGGTAAACGGCCGTGCGGCGGAGGAGGGAGGCGTTTGGCTGGGTGGGCAGTGGCGCCGCGAGGCTGCGGCCGCGGCCTCCGGGCGGAGCGGGTGGGTGGGAGAGTGGAGATTTTTGCGGATTTCAGGTGATGTGGCCTAGTGGGAGACGAGGAGATTGGTCGGTGGAACGGTGGTGCGGGAGGGCAACGGCGCCTGCCGCAGCCCACGGGATGAATTTGGCAGCGAGATGTCCGTGGGCCTCTAAGTCCGCGTAGCGCAGCCCATTTTTTATGGGAGCTGGAAAAGCCTGGACCATGAGGCCTGAAAATTAAGTTGGGTCGAGGAGATAGTTTGCGATATTTTTTTTAAAATAACATTTTTTCTTAGAAATTTCAGTTGTGGATAACGCTTTATAGATATCGCAAACATATATCTCTGTCGCGCGCCGTGTGGCGCCGCTCCGCCCCTGCCCACCTCGCCTAGTCGCGCTCTTGTCAACAAAGGTTTATTTTTATGATTTCTGTGAGGTGTTATTTAAAATTTTAAAAAAAATTTCGAAATTTCAATTCTAAATAGCGCTTTACAGAAATCGCAAACATAGACGTCTGTCCGCGCGCCACGCCTGCTTCGCCTCCTGTGCACGCTAGGCACGCGTCACGTGGCGTCGCGCCTACCCACGTCGCCTAGTCGCTTCATGTTTATGTCGACACTTCAAGCATCGACAAAGGTATATTGTTGTAATTTCTGTAGAGTGCTTTTTAGAATTAAAATTTCAGAGAAAATATTATTTATAAAAAATATCTAATTTGCGTCTGTTCCTTTTGCATTCCCGAATCCGGACGCGTGCGACCCTTGCCCTCCTCTGAAGTATGAAGTTATGGGAGACGCGCCGCCGGCGGCGGCGGCGTGGAGGTGGAGTGGCGGGAACGCACCAGCCTCGTCGACGGCACGGCATCAATTGGACACGCGATCGATCCCCGGGCGCCCGCCCCACGCTGCCGCAGCCACTGTCGCCGCATGCAGACGGAGAGGGACGCGGCCGCATGCGCTTTCAACAAGGCGGCATTCCGGCAACAGGCAACCGACGCCACGCCGGCGCGTCCCCGTCCGTCCACCGTCCGTCCGTCCGTATTTCCTCACCCATCTCCTTCACCACACCGCGCGCACGCCATCGTCGTCCCATCCCACTCGCCAGTCGGTCGCCCGGTCCACGTACGCGACTCGACCACGCGAGCTGCGAGCATCCCTGGCGCGCGGAGGACTCTCGCTGGCCTGTCCCAGTTAGAATTAGAAACTGGAAACAGCAGCGGCGTTCTTGTCTCTCTCCCGTGGTCGTTTTGTAGTACAGGAATCTTTCTCCCATGCACGATGCATCGTTGTTCTCTGTTTACTGACGATTTATTCTCTTGGACAGGGATGACATGGCCAAAGTCTCGCTCTAACCGGACCGTATGATTTATATATAGCTTCATCATCTTCAAGGACAATTATTGCCGCCTTCATGACTTATCACCACTCTATATCTCTGCATATGTGAATGTTATGTGTTCTCCTTCATCAGCGTAGTTTGCATTCCCTCACATGGATGTATAGCAAATCTCTCTCTCTCTCTCTCTCTCTCTCACACACACACACACACACACAACAGATGCTGAAATTTGCCAAGTGCAGCAGAAACTTTGGACCTGACAAGAAGACAATGACAGGTCTCTGTTCCAAAGGATGCTTCCTCGGAAGTGCACCATGTGCCCTGCACATGCTTCCTCTCGACGGGGCAAGGACCAGCAGCTTATTCAATGGAGCAACCCCTGCTCGTGTAATTGCAGGGTTGAAATCTTTGCCTTGATGAGGTGATGGATTCTAAGATGCCATCAAGAAACGCTGCATCCATGTGCCGCACGCACGCCCTATACAAAACTCTGGCCATAGCTTGACCAGACCTTACCAGGTGCGACGTACTGAAGGTCTAATCAGCATCTTCTTCAGTCTCTTGGGCGAATGAAAGTTGTCTTAAAATTCACAAACCACTGGTCTCCGGTTTTAACCCTGAAAATCACTGTAAAAAATCCAACAGCTAAAATCATAGAGTTGAGAATCAAACTGTTGCTTGTAATTGTAAGGTACTTTCTCGTTCTTATAATATTGTAACCTAAGATCAGATCTAATATAACAGAGTATAACGAATCTAGACAATATTATGGGTCGGAGAGAGAGCTAAGCTTCCCGCCACAATGTATAAAAATATATTTTAACCAATGGGTGTATTAGGTAACCATATGTAAGAATTATTTTTACAAGAGAAATAGATTTTTCGCGTAGCTTTGTAGGGGTGGGCTCGCTAAACCATATGTAAAAAAAGCACAATTCAACCGCATCACTTATGAGTTCCTGTATGGGCGGCGGCATATACAATGCACACTGTCCTTTGCTGCCGTCCTGAAGCAGCTCAGCTCTGTACTAGTGTTTCTCAGCAGGTCATGTATACTTCTTGTTGCTTCTTTCACCGAAACACTTCTCTCTCTCTCGTTTCTTTGATTCTTTCCTTTCATGCAAACGGATATGGTGCTCTTTTGAAGAAAAACAAGAAATGTTTTTTTCTTGGACGAAAAAAAGAAATGTTTTTTTCTTGGACGTGCGAGTGTGTATCACGCATGTCTGTGAGTCGAAGAGGAGATCGTCAGATCGAGCTAGACTGGGAGAGGAGAGGAGAGGACAGGGAGGCAGACTGGCAGATGGGCACCTTTCATGGCGTCCCATGACCCTTACCCGGGAACTGTACGACCGCGACAGCTGCTGCGTGACCGCGACGTCGAACCGGCCGGCCGGCCCAGCACAGCACAGCGCACACCTACGAGTAATTGCTTGATTGGTGTGGCTGCTGTACCTGCACAACTGAGCGGCTCTCTCCGGCCAGAATTTACTTCGCGGTTTTACTTGCCCGGATGACTACGAACTACGAAGCAGATAGGAGTTGATCACTTGATCATGGTGTGGTGATTGGCCCGGGTGATTTTCCCCCTTTTTTTCTGGCGCTGATTCCGTCTCCGGAGACAAGGAAAGCTGCATTGGGAGTTGCAGACTTGCAGTAAAATGAGGTGGAGTCGAGAGGGGAGGCCGGCTGTCCGATTCATTTGGCAATGGGAAATTTTACCGGTGTAGTTTTTTTTTAAAAAAAATCGTAACTATTTTTTCATTTAAAAAGGATTGCTGTTCGTCAATGGTCTTCGGTGCTATCTGTATGAAAATGCTGTAAAATGTTCTTTTTTTGAAGAGACCACAAGCTGTTTCAGGAACTTTGAAAAGGGTATCGAACATTTTTACAGCTTCAAAAGTTTCAGGTCAGACTCAACTTTCACACCAAGCATCTAATGAGTTGACATATTTAACGTGGCTATGTAGAATTTGGCATCGTCAAGATCCAGAAATGGTAACTAAGGGACTAAAAACTATAGACACGATCATTGGATTTGGGAGTTAACAAAACAATAGAAAAAGAAAACCAGGGAAGGTGGTGAAGCTGACCTTTAATAGTTGAGCCACCAGTTTCCTGCCCTCCTCACATCCATTGTTGCAGCCTGCAGCTGCACATTGATCAACCCCACCACACAAGTACACAGGCACACAGCCACGAGAACTCGTCGAACTGTGCAGAAACGCTACCTCTGGGCTTCGTTCCCCTCGGCATCTTCTTGCTTGTTTGGTTCTTGGGAGGAGCAGTATGGTTCAGCCTTCCGGGCTAGGTTCAGTTTGGTGAGATTTTTCTCTTGCCCATCTCTTCTGCTTCTCTCCTGGTGCCCAATTCGCTTCTTCAGAGACCCTGCTTTGGTCCTGTAGATCTGCCTTGCCTGGATTATAGTAAACTTTTTCCTCTCTGTTCTATTTTTCTTACAAAGAATGCGAGATTTCGGTCTGCTGCATTTTTGCAGAAAGATGAGAAAAGTTCTCTCTTTTGGCGGTTCTTGTTTTCTCGCTTTCATCAGCTTTCTGCGCTCGCGCCGTCGCGCGCACCCACAAAATGGCATGCCGATAAGCCGATTAGTCGATATATTATTGGAACGATATATCAATATGTGCTACCAGTTTTGTTCCATGAAACCTTTCGGAGAGGATTGCATCAGCTCGCAGAGCTCTGCTTAACTCGAGTGATGCTGTTCACAAGAAAGAAAAGGCATCCATTATTCCATTTTGGGCTGGGTCACCGGAGTCGCATTTCTCCTTTAATGTGTGTAGAAAAAGATGGCGCCTTTCATGAGCTCTCATCTGATCGAACACTTGTTCATTGTGAAAGGGAACGCTAGATCTGTAGTGTTGCATGATTGACCTTAGTGGGGAGCTGGACAGGATTGATCGTTTTAATGCCATATGATTTGGCTTTAGCTTTCGTAGTTAGGCAGATGAATTTCTCTGTGTGGCTCAGAGTGAGCGCCCAGTGGCAAGCGTCGATCTGCTTGGAGGTTGATGGAGCTGGGTGTGGAGGTCATTCTAGATGATTTTTTTTTCGGACCAGACCAAACCATTGATTGACTTGCCTACTTTTGCATATCATAATCAGTATTCAGCACGTTGTTGGCCACTTCATCTCTACTGTTTGTTTGGTGAATCTTTACTGCTAGTCCAATCATTAAACGATAGCCCGTTGCATGAGTGCATCTTTGAATTTACCGGTTTTTTTTCTCCTTTGCAGATGGTGAATGGAAGTTTCATCAGTGTTCCAAGATTGCACTTTGACTAACTAGAGCTTGTGGGCAGTGCTTGGGCACCTTGTCTGATAAATAATCAGTCATGGCAACAATGGCTTCAAAGCCAATGCCTCCAACCCTCCCAGAAATTCCAGCCGTCCCAGAACCACAGCAGTATCCAGGGGCTGCTTCTGCTCCGGAGATCCCCAAATCAAACAATTCTTGCGAAAAAATGGTTTCAGAAGGTACTGCAAATCAAGAAAAGAAAGCTGTGGAGTATGAGAGCATGAATGGAGGCTCTAGCTCACTTCACACATGTGAAGGGAGTGGTGCAGGAAGAGCTAGTGGAAGTGCCAGGTTGACTGATCGATCTGAGACCGGCGAAAGGGGTAGCAGTAGCAGGTGCAGGCCAAGCACGAGCAGTGAGATCAGTGACGAGAGTTCTTGCAGCAGCATGAGCAGCACCACGAAGCCTCACAAGGCAAACGATTCGAGATGGGAGGCGGTCCAGATGATCAGGGTGAGAGACAGGACCCTTGGGCTGAGCCATTTCAGGCTGCTGAAGAGGCTTGGCTGTGGTGACATTGGTAGTGTGTATCTATCCGAACTGAGCGGGACAAAGAGCTATTTTGCGATGAAGGTTATGGACAAGGCCTCACTGGCAAGCCGTAAGAAGCTGCTTCGAGCTCAAACCGAGAAAGAGATTCTGCAATGCCTGGATCACCCCTTTCTTCCTACACTGTACACTCACTTCGAGACTGATAAGTTCTCATGCCTGGTGATGGAGTACTGCCCGGGAGGAGACCTGCACACCCTTCGGCAGAGGCAGCCCGGCAAATATTTTCCGGAGCAAGCTGTCAAGTATGTCTCATCTCCTTAAAAAAATTCAATCTTTTTTGCTTTTTCCCCACTGTTTCAGGTGCTTGACTGATGAAATGCTGCATTGGGGGCAACATATTGCAGGTTCTATGTAGCAGAAGTCCTCTTAGCTTTAGAGTACCTGCACATGCTCGGCATCATCTACCGCGATCTCAAGCCAGAAAACGTGCTCGTTCGGGAGGACGGACACATCATGCTATCTGACTTCGATCTCTCACTTCGCTGCGCAGTAAGCCCGACACTAATAAAATCATCCAACCCAGACGCCGAGGCACTCAGGAGAAGCAGCCAGGGCTACTGCGTCCAGCCAGCTTGCGTCGAGCCGTCCTGCGTGATCCAGCCATCGTGTGCAGCACCTACAACCTGCTTTGGCCCTCGATTCTTCTCCAAGTCCAAGTCCAAGAAAGACAAAAAACCGAAGCCTGAAATTGCGACACAGATCAGCCCTTGGCCGGAGCTCATAGCAGAGCCCAGCGATGCACGCTCGATGTCGTTCGTTGGAACACACGAGTACCTGGCCCCTGAGATCATCAAGGGAGAGGGCCATGGCAGTGCTGTCGACTGGTGGACGCTTGGGATCTTCCTGTACGAGCTTCTGTTCGGGAAGACTCCTTTCAAGGGCTCCGGCAACCGGGCTACGCTGTTCAACGTCATTGGCCAGCCACTGCGATTCCCAGAGTGCCCAGTCGTTAGCTTTGCAGCCAGGGATCTGATAAGGGGTCTGCTCGTGAAGGATCCCCAGCACCGGCTAGCTTTCAAACGCGGCGCCACGGAGATCAAGCAGCATCCGTTCTTCGAAGGCGTGAACTGGGCGTTGATTCGGTGTGCAAGCCCACCGGAGGTTCCGAAGCCCGTCGAGGTCGAGAGGCCATTGAAGGTGCCCCCGTCCACGTCTGGAACTACGGACGTGTCTGGTGGTGCGCCTCAGAAAGGCTCTGATGGCTACTTGGAGTTTGATTTTTTCTAGTGAACATGTGGATTTTTTTTTATATGCTGATTGCGCGATGAGATGTAGGGTTCTTTAGATGTAATGTTTCCGGCAGATGATTGGTGTTGTAGATTTGTCCACTGCAAACTGTTTCTGTTATTTCTCACATAATTTTTTTTATAGTCTGTGTTTCAACAAGTTCATGATGGCATGTCATTGTTAACTGGTTTGATGACCACATTACCAGAATCTTGCTTGTGCAACAGCTGCACTATATCAACCAAAATGTTTGGCTGGGGATCACACTTCACCAGCGATTGAAAGCTAATTATGGGCGCCATATCTCGGAACATTGTCATCATTTAAGAATGGCCTGCATTTCAGCAGTCAGCACATGTATCTGCAATATCTGCACCAGCAGTTCTGCAGTTGCCCCCTCCATGTCTGCGTACTGCATAGTCCATAGGCTAGCCATTTCTTTATTTCTCTCTTTCCACAGGTTCTAGGACGTGTAGGTCACTAATGTCTGCATCTTTTCCTTCTGTGATTTATGCATGTTTTGGAGAAAAGAAACCTCCCACCACTCCTTTAGGTACTGATCCTGCTGGATGTTTGATGGAGAATGTATCTGTAACCAAGTTGATATGTGGTGCCACACCTCCT
This sequence comes from Zizania latifolia, assembly GCA_000418225.1. Lineage (NCBI taxonomy): Eukaryota > Viridiplantae > Streptophyta > Magnoliopsida > Poales > Poaceae > Zizania > Zizania latifolia. The sequence goes on along the minus strand of KE372846.1, from coordinate 370,155 downwards.
TTGCATAAACAGTTATAAATCAGATGCTTCGCATCCTCCATCTGTTGCTCACAAAGGATGCAAGCAGTTGGATGAGGCCACCCTCTGTCTTGAAGCTTGACTGCTGCCAAGTTTTCTGTTGTCAAACACTGTTTGCTGTACCCAGTAAGGAGCTTCACCATTCATTTACCGTCACCCTGGTTTATACGAGATTGTGTAGTAAGTTAAGTGCATGATTAAGTAATGCCCTGCCAAATGCTCAGACAGTACAGTTGTATTTTATGGACCAATGATTTGTCCTTCAGCTGCAGTGTCTCACGCTGCCTCGGAGCAGTAAGATGAACTAGCAGTACGACTAGCTAGAGAGCACAGTAATTTGCTCAAAGGTGAAGTCAACTAGTCAAGCGCTGTAGACGGTTAGAGGCGCAGAAGTCGAAGCACTTTATCAAACGATTAAAATTCAAGCGACCAATAGTTAAAAAAGTTATATACATAAGAAAAGTAGACTTTTTTCGCCGATCTATTCCCAACATATCACACATTTTTCATTTGTTTTATACTCTTTTCTTATTCTTAGTTCTTAAAATCAATTTTATTTTCTTTTTAAATCGTGCAGTACGTCTAAGCATGGAAGTTTCGCTGGTTTTTCCTTTTTTTTTTCTTTTAGTATAGTATGTTATCATATTATTTTTATCTCCCTCCACGGATTCTTTTGATGAAGATTTGTCAGTAGTATCAGGGGTGCTGGTGATGAAACGGTTTTGTCTCATGTCTGGGCTCGAAGCCTTGTGTTGCCGGAGCGTCGGTCTCAGCCTCTCAGGCCGCCGTGGCGCCGTAGCCAACTCCGGTGCCTTTCTGCGAGAACAAGGGGGTTAAAAAGTAAGAACAGTAGAGAGCACTTAATATTGTGATTAGAGTCACCATGGTCAATTGAAAATTTTATTCCACAGTAAACAACGGGAGCAGCAACGAGGGACAAAAATACAATTTGACCAGTTTCAAAATAACAAGTTGCAGTTCAAAACGCAAATACACGAAAAGCACTTGTTTCGCCACAATCAATCTGATGGTTCTTTAGAATCCACGTGCTCACGAACATCTCAATTCTAGAGAAATATAGCATCATCTCGAACGCAGGGCCGTGGCCTTGCTAAGGTAAACAAACAGGCAAGGCGTGGAAAACTTGAAGCTCAAAACAACTTTCATCATCTTTTCCAGATCAGCTACTTTAAAGTTATAACCCTTGCATTACTATGCAC
>KE372846.1:350209-361583 GCA_000418225.1 Zizania latifolia | reverse complement strand
CGGCGCGGCCTGTGCGGTATGCGCACTCAACGAGCAGGCAGCAGGCGCGCAGGGGTGCAGGCGACCAGCATGCAGGCACAGCGGATGCGGCCAAGCACTGCACCGCGCAGGAAAAAGAAGAGAAGGAGAGAAAGGAAAAAGGGAGGAAGAGAAGAAAGAAAAAGAAAAGAAGGAAAAAAAATAGGAAAAAAATATTTTTCTGAAAAGTGGACTGTTTTGGAAAAGTAGTTTGGATTTTTCTGGTTTGCACTTTTTTTTTTGGGATTTGAATTCAAAATTTAAATTTGAATTTCCTTTTTTTTTGGAAAGATGTTTGAAATCTTTATTTTGTTTCAAAACTTTATTTTGCAAAAGATATATATTTTTTTGTATTTATTTTGGCACTAACATTCATTTCAAAATGTTTTCTTCAGTTTTTCGTTTTGAATTTTCTACAGGTTTTACAAATACAAACTAGTAAAGGCAAAATAAATGATGGTTGATGATGAAATCAAACAGATTTGTAAATGGATTTGTATGTCTAGCCACTTCAGTCATGTTCTCAAATGAAAAAAAAATCATAATCAGAAGTGCTCCTGAATGAATAAAAATTCAGTTTGATGGAGTCAAAGTCCACTCTACAGCAGAGTTCATCTCCACACATGCTTGTAGAGCTGTAGCACATGGTTTTGGCTTAATTTTCTATAATGCATTAATGCTCAAGAAAAATTCAAATGAAGTATTCTGATTCAGTCTCCCTTAAATAATAAAACACAAATAATGTAAAGATCGTGAGCAGCACTTGAAGCTAACCATTTTTTATAATAAAGCACAAATAATTTTATGCACAAGCATGTCATGTGTCATGCACCCCTGGTATCAACAGCAAGAGAACAATGAAAAATTGGAAATTAACAGGTCTCAATAGCACCATACAACATAAGATACAAATGATTGGTAAAAACCAATATCAACCCTGTCGACATCAGCCCACGGTTTAAGTAAAAGTGGTTACCTCCATAGATGGTCCAAAATCTCTCCTTGTCCAATATGTTTATGCAGCAAGACAGGTACATCATCAGGAGTAACATAACCATACCTATAAATGCAATTAAGCAATAAGTGAACTATACTGCAGATAATAAAGATCTACAAAGAGCATAGACCATAGAGTTTACTGGCACATAAAAATGTAATTACACTTTCATTCTTACCAATGACCAGCCACTTCTCCCTTGACATCAGCACTGAAAACAATCACATTTCCTGCATACTTATGACCTCCCACATGTGAGCATGCACTAACAGACACCTGATCAGCAAGGCCCTGTCCATCTATCTCTTCCTTGAACCTCTTAATCAAAACAGGTCCACAGACACCACACCTCTTATCCCTGCTTCCATGGCAGCACACAAAAACATAGGAACCTCCTATAGCCTCTGGAGATCCAGGAAGCCATTCAGTATCTTTCACCAGCACTTCTTCGACAAAGTTGTCGACATCAAAGTGGGTCAGTCCTCTGCAAATATTACATAAATAATTGAATAACAATCAGATGACTTATTTCTCAGATTACTTAAGGAGAAATACTGCATGTTCACTTGTTTTGGGGATTGTAGCTTACCTGTATCTGATCATATCTGGAAATATCAACACATCTCCATTGGATGACTCAGTGCCATCTTCTCCTTCACAAATGGTCAATTTGGTCTGAGGAATGAATATACCACTCATTAGCAAAAAATTATCGATAGGAATGAAAACAAAGATAACATGGGGGCAACTAAGTAAGCAAAGGCAACACAGGTCCACGATACTGAATAATGACACACCCCATGGGAATTCTAACTAACAGTACATACTGCCAAATCTTCGTCTGGCCGCAAAAGGAGGACTACTTTCTCTTAGCATAAAACAACAGTCAAAAGCGTTTTGATGCACATTTGGTAATTTTGTAACGGCAACATTACATGATATCACTGAATCACCAGTTATATTAGTAAGCACAGCCACAAAATACATAAAAAGAATAAGTAAATTCCTGAAAAATGTCCAAACTCCCAATTCCCAAACACAATTCACATATCCCACTGAAACAACCTACCCCTCAAAGGAGATTACCCAGCAACCAGATCATTCACGAAATAAAAAAGGACCCATAGACAAATTGGCCAATTGCAACCTACACTCGTAACTGGCGTGAAACAGCAACTTAGGAACACCACTGAATCACACATCGCTGCAATGCCAACGAGATCTACATCCCAATTTACAATCGCAAGTACATATCAATTAAACCATCTGGCAAAACACCCATAATATCGACCAATTACTCAATTAGTGAGCAAGGGTACCAAACTCCTACACGAAAAAGAGCCTCATCCTATGGTGACAAGCAAAACAAACTACACACATGATGGTTCAAGCTAACTGGACTCTATTCGTGAGCAAAATCCTAAGGTCGGGCCAACATCAGCAAGCAGTTCCCACTAACCACCAATATAACTGTCTAAGTAAAATCCTACCGCATCAAAACACCGAATCAGCTGATCTCCCAGCTGAAGGAACGGGAGGGAGTAGAAACACTCACGCTCCTCTTCAAGTTGGGCTTGCGGGCCTTGATGGCAGCGGCGAGGAGGCGGGGGAGTCGGTCAGACTCCGCAGCCTCGACGTGGGAAGGCCAGACCTCGGGGCCCTTGTAGCAAAGGAAGACGTGACGCTCGTGGAACTGCACCGTGCCGGCTAACTTCTCCGTCCCGAGCTCCGGCCTCTGGAACCCGAACTCCGCTTCCAGATCGGTTGCCGCGGGGAGGGCCGCTTCCGGCGAATCACCGGGCGGCGCCGCCAGGAGGGCGTCTCCGGCGGCGGCCGCGGTGGGGGAGGACCGGGACGGGTCGGCCATGACGAGCAGGCGACGGCGGCGACGGCTTTGCGCGTGCTGAGCGAAGAGAACAGCGGTTGAAACGGAAAATGTTTCGGGAATCTGGGGGAAAACGGCGACCATTTCTGGGCTTTATTATTCGAGATGTTCTTGCGGGAGGGGAAAGGTGGGCCCACGTAAGCCCACTTGTCTGTGAGCTTCGGCGTTTGAATTCTGTGGCTTTATTCACGGAAAAAGCGGGACCCACAGGAGAGTGAATGGTGATTATTAGTCGAGCGGGCCCCACCTGTCAGTGTGATTAGCTAGCATACAGCCCAATAAAACCAAAAGGCGCAGTGTCACAAACAAAAAAGATCTCGAAAGCCCGGCCCACAAAAGCAACAAATAAAAACACCAAGCCCGCGATGGTCGAAGCGGATAAGCCCCCGGCGCCCGCACACAACCACCGCGCCTTTCGCGGTTCCGCCATGGCCACCGCCACCGCCACCACGCTGCACCCGCAGTTCCGGCCGCCCTCGCGCCCATACTTATCATCGTCAGGCGTCCTCATCCGAGCCCCAGTCCGCGCCTTGGCTGCATCAGCGTCGGGGTCGGTGTCCGCCCCGGCGCAGCGGGAGGCCGCGGCCGGTGTCGGTGTCCCGTGGGGCTGTGAGATCGAGTCCCTGGAGAGCGCCGCTTCGCTGGAGCGGTGGCTCACCGCATCGGGGCTCCCCGAGCAGAGATTGGATATACAGAGGGTGGACGTCGGCGAGCGCGGCCTCGTCGCGCTGAAGAACATCCGCAAGGGGGAGAAGCTACTGTTCGTGCCCCCCTCCCTCGTCATCTCCGCTGACTCGGTAAGAAAATCGTAACATCTCTTTCACCAGAATTACCACCACCACTAAGTGATCGCTTTCAGGTGTGCTATGTTGTCTTGCTGCCACAGTTTGTGCTTTCTTATGCTCTTGTATATAGGAATGGGGCTGCCCTGAAGTGGGGAATGTGATGAAGAGAAATTCTGTGCCGGACTGGCCGTTTCTCGCCACGTACCTTATAAGCGAAGCCAGTTTAGTGAGTTCGTCGAGGTGGAACAGCTATATAGCGGCGTTGCCTAGGCAGCCTTATTCTCTGTTGTACTGGTATAGCCCGAAAATTATTGTTGACATGCTGAAAAAGTGAGGATATTTTTAAGATAGCATTTTCATTTTTCAATCTTGTACAGCCTTTATGTGTTGTTGCAGGACTAGGGCTGAGCTTGATGCATACTTGGTCGCCTCGCCGATCAGGGAACGTGCAATTCAGAGGATCACTGATGTGATCGGAACGTAGGGTTTTCCTTTCTATCTGTAGTTCTAAATATCATTAGCCTACTGATCTGATTGGAACGTAGCCTTCATAGACATTTTGATCTGTTGTTTTTGGCAGTTACAATGATCTCCAAGACAGGATATTTTCTAAGCATTCAGATTTGTTCCCTGAGGAGGTATGTTTGTCAAAAATTGTTATGCCCTTTGTTCAGACTAATGACACAATATGTTGTTTAGGTATAGATTCAACTGTTCTAGTAATAGGAAGTCAAAATATAGAAAAGGCTAAGGAGTATATCATTCTTTGGCTTTCACTAATGAGACAAAGCTATGGAAATGTCGACATAGTATCAAATATATTGGTCTACTGACATGAGAGATGTCAATTACTAACAAAATATCCTTTGTTTTTAGTGTAACCTAGTTGATTTATATAATATAATAACACATCTTTCCTATTTTAGATTTACAACTTGGAGACATTTAGATGGTCCTTTGGTATCCTCTTCTCACGCCTGGTAAGAAAAAAATACTATGAAGCCAGTAAACATAGTACAAACCTTTTTTACTTCGACTCTAGATTCTCCAATTGCCTATTTTATTACGAGTTGAAGGCTTTTGCTTGCTATTGCTGCCATTTTCTGCTAAATAAGAATGTTCATTGGAATGTTTTGCAGGTTCGTTTGCCATCAATGGATGGAAAGGTTGCACTAGTTCCTTGGGCAGATATGCTTAACCATAGCCCTGAGGTACTACATTTTGTGTGCTAACAAAGAATCATTATGAATAGTCAAATAGTGCACAGAATTTCTTAACACTCCATATCTTGTAGTTTTCATTATTACTAACTATTTCATACGTCTTTCATGACATTGATAGTGCGTATAGTTACTTATTAATCTTAGCAAAATAAAATTTCCAGGTTGAAACATTCTTGGATTATGATAAGTCGTCACAAGGAATAGTTTTCACTACCGATCGTTCGTATCAACCAGGTGAGCAGGTAACACTTTCATTTATGCTTTAGCTCTATTATCGGCTTTCTTCCTACCAAATTAGTCCTCAAGAGGCCATTGGTTACTTGTTGTTTATAGGTATTTATGATAACTACATCTGTACAGCTGCAACTATTCAAAAGCTCATTGTCATATTCATTTTCTGTTTCAGTATTGGGGATTTTAGTTTAACATTGTGAATATGTTGGCAAAAATGTAATTGCTTATTCATTTAGGTTTAACTTAATGCGATCCTTTTTTGTACCAAGATATTGATATTAGGAATCAAATCATCTCGATTCTTGATACTGATTTCAAGCTGTGTCCACAAAAGCTCTACACACCATCCATTTTATTTTTTTCTTTTGTACCTACATCGCATACTTAACTTCAATTGTTATTCATGGAACAAAATTGATTTTGTTAGCCATACTTTTTTCAGAAATGAAGTTAAATCAGATTTTTCACGGGGTTAAGTCAGGGATAGTTATTCTTCATGCAGTTGATTGTTAAACTTATTTGTCTCTATTTATTCTCTTCAGGTGTTTATATCCTATGGCAAGAAATCCAGTGGTGAGCTATTGCTTTCATATGGATTTGTTCCAAAAGAGGGAACAAACCCAAATGATTCAGTTGAGTTGCTGGTGTCTCTTAACAAGTCTGATAAGTGCTACAAAGAGAAGTTACAAGCACTAGAGAGAAGTGGTTTGTCAGAGTAAGTGATTATATCCTTATGCGCTAGCAACTCATAGATTGATCGAAAGGAAAAAAATTTCTTTTAACTGCTGTATAATTGTCCCTTGATATCATCTTGCTAAAATGAGCATTGATTGGACTGGAGTACTTTGTGGCATGTTTGCTCTCTTGTCATCATTCTTACATGATATTAAGAACGAAATCTGAAAACAGAATTGCAATTGTGTAACAAGCGTGATTTGCGGAAGAAAAAAACTGAGTGGTTTTCTCCAAAATAAACAAGTTCAGAGTTAAGGTTATGTTAGCATTATGGTGGCTTTTCATATTTCTCATTTTGGATGTAAAAGTAACAGTAATTTTTACCAGCATCTCAACATTTTCCTTATTTTCACCTCCCATGAGAGTATTTTACAGTGTAGATTTGATCACATATTCACCACTAACAGGTCCGAAAGTTTCCCCTTACGGGTTACAGGGTGGCCAGTTGAGCTAATGGCTTATGCCTTTCTTGTGGTTAGCCCTCCGGACATGAGCCAACGTTTTGAGGAGGTTTGTTGTTTTTATTTTGCACCAATATATTGGAATTTTGTCAGTAGTGTTGAAGATGATTTGAACTTATGCTTATTTTAGAATTATTTCTCATAGCTTATCCTTGCAGATGGCTGTCGCTGCATCAAATAAAAGTCCATCCAAGCCTGGGATTAATTATCCTGAACTGGAGGAACAGGCTCTTCAGTTTATCTTGGACTGTTGTGAATCTAATATAGCAAAATATACAAAATACCTAGAGGTGCGATCCTTTCCATGGCTATCTTGCCGAACTTATAATTAATTTCTCATGATATTTAAACAGTAGACGTTGCAAACTGGTTTTCTTATCCTACTTTCCCATGATGAATGCTTTTATGAGGACTAACAAATCAATGTAAGTTAATCAATAATGTTTCAGGGTGGCAGCGGGTCCCCACAACTTTCAACCAATTCAAAGCAAGCCAACAGAACGTTACTGTTAAAACAACTAGCAAGAGATCTTTGCATTAGTGAACGGCGAATCCTGTATCGTACACAATTTGTAAGTCGATAAAGCTGGTTATGTTGTTACTTTTCTTTGTGTGCCTTGTGATTAATCTTAACTTTTCACATTTCTTCCATTTATTTCCTACAGATATTGCGCAGGAGATTGAGGGACATGAGAGGTGGAGAGCTTAAAGCTCTGTCATTGTTCAGTGGACTCAGAAAGCTCTTCAAATAGATGGATGGATTTTTTAATGTTAGCGGCATTTTCATTAGTGACTCGGTAATTCTTGATATACTCTCATTTTCTGACCGCTTTTAACTGTTGTGTATCGTATATTTACTGGACACCGCCGTGCTGCAGTTTCTTCCTTTCAGGTACTCTGTCGCTGATGAGCTCGGACTTATGCAAAAGAGAACGACAAATCAGATTACAATCTCCGCCGACAAGCAACTGGATGTCAGTCAACTGAAGATAGTTGTGAATTGCGATTGAACAGCCCCCAGATCTTGGTACAAATGTAACGCAGCAAACCTGCCTCGCTTCGCCTTATGGATTGTTTTCCATGCAACAATGTACTCGTACCACTCCCATGGAATCATTTTGTGCGATCCACCCTCATTGTGTACAATCTACCATGCACTATTATTTGTTTCAGAGATTTTCCCCTGGTGTATAGCACTTCTCTGCCGTTTTCTTGTTCACTGTTATTTCGCGACAACTGCAAGTCTGCAAAACTGCAACCGTCCATTCCATCATCTTCTCCTAATCTTCTGGGGGAAGCACAGTAATTCAGCGCTACTTGATGTCAAACTATGCAGCGCAGTGGCGGCTGCGAGCCTTGCGAGCCTTGCTTGTGTTGACCATCTACTAGGCTACTTAACCACTCCGAACTCTGAAGTCCAAGGGAGCAGAGAAGGCATGGCCGGGAGCAGCGTCTCTGGCGGCCGAGGGCGTGGGCCCCCGCTATTCGCGACGGAGAAACCGAGCCGGATGGCGATGGCGGCGTACCGGCTGTTCGCTGGCACGGTCTTCGCCGGAGTTCTTCTGATATGGTTGTACAGAGCCACCCACCTGCCAAGAGGCGGCAGCGGCAGCGGCGTGCGGCGGTGGGCGTGGCTCGGGATGCTCGCGGCCGAGCTCTGGTTCGGCTTCTACTGGGTCCTGACGCTATCCGTGCGGTGGAGCCCTGTCTACCGCCGCACCTTCAAGGATCGGCTCGCGCAAAGGTAACGGCCTGCTCTGGAGTGGAGCGGCTACTCCGTGCTCCATTTCTTGCTCCTTTCTTGGCATCTCCTAGCTTTAGTAATTGGGTTAGGATAATAGGATCGCTGCGCGTGGTTTTCAATTTTGCCTTTTCAATTGGATATCTACTGTTGATTTGTTATGCCTGCTTAGCCTCTTAACTATAAATTAACAGCTGCAATGAAGACCAGCTTCCCAGTGTGGACATATTTGTCTGTACAGCTGACCCAACGGCTGAGCCACCGATGCTTGTCATCTCCACTGTTCTATCTGTAATGGCTTATGACTACCTGCCAGAGAAGTTGAATGTCTATTTGTCTGATGATGCTGGCTCAGTGTTGACGTTCTACGCTCTATGTGAAGCATCTGAGTTTGCAAAGCATTGGATTCCGTTTTGCAAGAAGTACAAGGTGGAACCCAGGTCACCAGCTGCCTACTTTGCCAAAATAGCTTCCCCTCCTGATATGTGTGAACCTAAAGAGTGGTTTACCGTGAAGGTAGAGTTGGAAAAAACTTAGTTCATCTCAACTAACTTGATGTGCACTAGTCACTACGACTGGCCTTCCATTTGGTGTCCTGTAAAGTTCTGAAATATACACGTGTTTTTATTAGCTTTATTTCCTCTTTTTTGCGTTTCAGGAACTGTACAAAGACCTGGCAGATCGTGTGGATTCAGTAGTAAATTCAGGTAGGATACCTGAGGCTCCAGAATACAACCTCAGAGGCTTCTCACAGTGGAATGAGAAGATAACTTCTAGTGATCACCCTCCTATAATTCAGGTAAAAGTTTTGGTGGTCTGATGACAAGTTTGACTAACAGATGAAGAACATTTAATTGTGTATCTTAACCAAAGCTGGTGTGTTTGTTGTAATCAGAACTACTAACATATTAGAATGTGCGTGCACAAGAAACTGCAATGGAGTATGAAAATTGTTTTTCTTGTCTGTGACATATTGGTGGTGCCAGCTGATGAAATTTTTTGCTCCATGTCTAGATTTTAATTGACAGAAACAAACAAAAGGCAGTTGATATTGATGGAAATGCATTGCCGACACTTGTATATATGGCACGTGAGAAGAGGCCTCATGAACAGCATCACTTCAAAGCGGGATCATTGAATGCTTTGGTGGGTCTGTTGGTCTCTTTTTGGCATAATCCATGATTTTCTTCAGCAACAAATGAGAATCAACTTTATTGTGTTTATATAATTCCTTAACTAAGGTGTACTGCAGATAAGAGTATCATCAGTGATAAGCAACAGCCCAATCATTATGAATGTGGATTGTGATATGTACTCCAACAATTCAGAATCCATCAGAGATGCATTATGCTTTTTCCTAGACAAAGAACGAGGTCAAGATATTGGTTTTGTGCAGTACCCTCAGAACTTCGAAAATGTGGTACACGATGACATCTATGGCAATCCAATCAACATTGCCAATGAGGTCAGTTAAAAGATAACATAGCTTCTCCAAAAATTCCCATGGAGTTCATGCCTATGTCCCAAGCTGTACAATGCTTAGATGCATCATTGGATCTAACCTTGTTTGTGATTTCATTGAGTTGATCTTCAGTTGGATCATCCTTGCTTGGATGGTTGGGGTGGAATGTGTTACTATGGCACTGGATGCTTCCATAGGAGAGAAGCCCTATGTGGACGAATTTATAGTCCAGACTACGAGGAAGATTGGACTAGAGCGGTGGGGAGAATGGAAGATACCATTGAGTTGGAAGGAATGGCCAAGTCACATGTGACTTGCACGTATGAGCATAACACCCTTTGGGGAATTGAGGTATTAGTCTCTTCATACCCTGGACATGAACATGTAAACTGATCCATTTTATCCTATATAGCCACCAACCAGCAATGGGTAATGGCATAGTTGCAGCATGGCACTACAGCTGATGTCACACCTAAAACTACAGAATTTTCTTTTTTATGTGTGCACTCTACTACCAAATTACATGCTATTGACTGCAAATTGCTGAATTGCTGAATTGCAGAAGGGAGTTAGATATGGGTGCCCACTGGAGGATGTGATTACAGGATTGCAAATCCAATGCCGTGGGTGGAGATCGGTGTACTACAACCCGGCAAAAAAGGGATTCTTAGGCATGGCCCCCACCTCACTAGGCCAGATCCTGGTTCAGCACAAGAGATGGACAGAAGGGTTCCTCCAGATATCCCTCTCAAAGTACAGCCCCTTCTTATTAGGCTGTGGGAAGATCAAGTTGGGTCTTCAGATGGGTTACTCTGTCTGCGGCTTCTGGGCCCTGAACAGCTTCCCTACCCTGTACTATGTCACAATCCCTTCGCTTTGCTTCCTCAATGGCATCTCCCTTTTCCCTGAGGTAAGTTACAATATGCTTAAATGTTTATTCAGACATCTGTGTGCCCTTGGTTTCAAGTTTAACACAAGGTTTGCATCTGCAATTTACTCAGACAACTAGCCCCTGGTTCGTACCCTTCGCATATGTCATGGTGTCTGAATATTGCCGCAGCTTAGCAGAGTCATTGCAATGTGGTGACAGTGCAGTGGAGTGGTGGAATGCACAGAGAATGTGGCTTTTTAGAAGGATCACTTCATACCTCCTGGCAACCATCGACACAATCCGCAGATTATTGGGCATTTCTGAGTCAGGATTCGCCCTGACGATGAAGGTCAGCGACTTGCAGGCCTTGGAGAGGTACAAGAAGGGGATGATGGAATTCGGATCCTTCTCAGGGATGTTTGTGATCATTGTGACAGTTGCGCTGCTCAACCTGGCATGTATTGTGTTAGGAATGAGTAGAGTTCTGTTACAAGATGGCACAGGGGGTTTGGAAACTTTGTTCCTGCAGGCTGTTCTATGCGCTCTGATAGTAGTCATCAATTCCCCGGTTTATGAGGCGCTCTTCCTCCGCAGGGACAAGGGCAGCTTGCCAGCTTCTGTCACTCAGGTTTCCATTTGCTTTGTGCTACCACTCTGCATACTATCAATATGTAAATAAACTTTGTGTAACCCGAAAAACATATACGGTGTTCTGTGATTCTGTCCCAGAAAGAACTGAATGTTGAAAGATCTAAATCGTGCAGCTAGCTTCATGATCTTTGCCGATTCTGACAATGTTGTGGTACTCTCTTTTTAAGGGTAGAACATAAATGTGTTTCCTTTTGAGATTACAGTCTGGAAATTGTGTGTGCCAGGTTCCATCAACCGAAGGTGTGGACTTTTACCCTCACCTATAGTCAGAATTAGGTAGTGCAGTTTCAGGCTTACAACACATAAACATA
>KE372846.1:275562-322155 GCA_000418225.1 Zizania latifolia | reverse complement strand
TTTATATATCAATTTGAAGGACTAAACATAAACTAATTATAAAAATAATTGCAGAATCGGAGGATTATTCGTGAAACGAATCTATTAAGTCTAATTAATCTATGATTAGCAAATATTTACCATCATATTGTCAAATCATTGAGTTATTAGGCTCATTAGATTCGTCTCACGAATAATTCATCGATTATGAATGGATTTTATAAATAATCTATAATTAATATTTTAAAATAGTATCTAAATATTCGATGTGACAGGGATTAAAGTTTAGTTGACGTAACGAAACGGGATCTTAATCCACCACCGTCCCCCACGCCGGCAGCGGACGTTAGGGAAGAGAAGACGACTAGGCAACAGCGGTGATACGACTCGGAATCTTCGAGAAATTTCCAAACGCCAATGGATCTCTGGGAGAGGGCTCGGGCCTTCGCCGGTGAGGCAGCGAAGCGGTCGCAGGAGCTTTCGGCGGAGGCGGCCAAGCGTTCGTCGGCACTGGTGTCGGAAACCGCGAAGAAGTCCAAGGAGATCTTCTCGGAGACTGCGACCAAGTCGCTGGAGATCGCCGCCGAGGCCACCAAGCAGGCCGACCTCCTCGCCGGCCAGATCAAGCGCCTCTCCACCGACCTCCCCGTCCCCTCCATCCCCGCGATCCCACCCATCCCCTCCGCCGTCGCGCCGGAGGCCGACGCCGCGGAACTTGAGCGCTACGGCATCACCGAAGACCTCCGCGAGTTCGTCAAGGGCATGACCATAAGCACCTTGCGCGACTTCCCCTTGCAAGGTGAGGTGTTTTCATAGTTGGGTCTAGAGAATTCGAGCGCTGCATCATCTGTTCGGATCATCGGTTTCGCAGATGAGCCAGAGATGTCGGATGCGCCCACGGTCTCGAACGTGCGCCAGGATCTGAATGAATGGCAGGCCAGGCACGCCGCTCTTGTACTCTCAGCCGTCAAGGTTTGTCTCATCTAACCATTTCGAAAGTGATTACTCGATGCATGTGTATCCGTGGGGGATTGAGGTTTTGTGGCACGATTGACTAATTATATATGAACCCGTGTGCAAGCACGCTGTATATATAGTTTTTTTGCCATTCTAATTAGATGTGTGTATTGAGATCACTGAAAGATATAGAATGCTGAGTTTCTATTTTTTGGAATGTCCGGAGTAAATGTCACTTCGTAGGTTTCACTGTTATTACAATGATTTGAATTAAGTGAATGCTGGCCTATTGACATCTGGAAAATGTCAAACATGGTATTTGAGCTTGATATTCCATTCTTTTGTATGAGTGAAGAGGTCATTAAGACAAATTTGGTAGGGATTTCTCACCAGCACAATACCAAAATGGCAAGCTGTGAAATTGGCTCCTATAGATAAGCTGTCCTTCATGTCACTTATAAACTTAAATGTGACTCCTGCATTAATGTGCCATTTATGGACTTGATTAGAAGTTGCCTGGAATTGCATCTTACAGTGAAGCACATCACGGTATGAATATATGGTAAAAGTTGTAGAACTATGTCGTTTGTAATTATGAATGTGAACATATTACCTATATATGATTGTTAGTTATCAGAGTGCTGAAAAAGCGCTGCATACTGTTTGATATGAATATATAATTGCTGAACTAAGTATATACTGACATACCTATGTAGTCAGTTAGCTGACTTATATGTAGTCAGTCAATCAGAATACCTTGTTATTCATTTTGCCTTCTTCCGGAGGGTAGTGAAATTCCTGTTTTCAACTTGTTTTTCATGAATTAGCTGCCTGCGCTTATGTTGGGTTACTAAATCATTAATCTAAATTTCCATTAGTATGCTGTTTTATGAGTGCTTAATCTTGTAGGTTGTTGCAATTGTATTAAACAATGTTGGCTGATTTCCAGGAAATTTCGAAGTTCAGATATGAGTTGTGTCCACGATACATGAAAGAGCGTAAATTCTGGCAAATTTATTTCTTGCTAGTAAGCAACTACACAGCCCTGTAAGTTTCTTGCCTTTTCTTAGCTCATGCTGCATATCCTTATACATAATGCTCAATCTTGTGCATGATAAGTTTTTGTAACAGAATCGAGGCCATCTATTTTATCTGACTTCTAGCATGTATACACAAGTACATGTATCATTAATCACACCATGATTGTTTTACACGTCATAGGTAGCTGAGACAGATTCTTTCTTCGTCGTACATATCCTAACAAAATGGTCTGTTGCAGACAACAACTTCAGTATATTGTTTGTTATTTATCCTAGTTGGCAGTTGTTACCCTTGTTGAAGGAATTCAGAATCTCAATTTGCAATTTGTGAGATTACCATTCAATTACTTCGATGATAACTGAATGGAACAATTGCATAGTGATAGCTGAGTTGTGTTGAATGAATTGGTTGCATATCTTATGATGTATTCTCTTTTTTATGCGCTTGTCTGGTTTTGTAATCCATCATATAGTTTCTGGTTTTGTCTTCATGGTAAATTGGTAAGTGGCAGGGTTGATCTGTCTTCAGTGTAATACTTAATTTAAATAATTAGTTATCTGACTGATTTGTTTGTAGTTGTAATAAGTAATTGCTTTGGAAATGATAACTATTTTCAATCGTGAGTTTTTATATTGTTTTGTTGCAGAGTGTTGATAGCTCACAGACTTTAATGTAACCAAAACAGGTATGAGAACAAATATTTTGAGGAGCTGAAAGTGAAAGCAGAGGAAAAAAAGGATGCCAAGAAGGAAATATCAGAGATCTCGCAAGCTTCGACTGCCGAACAGAAAGACATGAAAGCACAAAGCAAGACTTCGACTTCAACAAATCCAGAACATGATCTGGATGTTTTTCTTCTGGGAGATCTGGGCAGTGATGATGAGGGTCCTGGTATGTTATTCTTTTCCAGCACCCGATCCATCAATTGACTTGCTTCATGGTTCTGCTTTTCTTTTATATGACTTGTTTTTCGTTTGAGTACTTATAGATGGTGACGATGGTGGGTTAGATGATGACTTTGATAAGATAGATGGCACCTCAGTAAGTTCCCTGCTCCCTTAAAATAGATGTTTGCTAGCAGATAGTCTGTGTTCAAAACCAGCTAAGATCTTCGCAGCTGTGTTGCCCGTGCTGACAGCACCGCATCTTGTTTTTGCAGGGCTTGGAGAGTGATGATGATGAGAAGGAAAAGGCAGCAGGCAAGGCAGAAAGTGCAAAGGAGTCGCTTCCATAGTAGCTGATGATACGATATGCTGTGCTTCCCTCTTCTTTCCCAGCTCTACACATGGTTATAATGACAACGAAGGGGCTAGCACACAGCTTACCGTATAAGCCCAGCTGCCATTGTAAATTAGATGGTCACATCTATCCATTCGTTTTTCTTCCACTGAGGCGATGACGTTTTTCTTGCTGCATTTATTCTCTCAAGATTTAAAAGGCTCATGTGTTTCCAACTTTACATTTTCTGGAGTCATTTAGTGTGCTTTTCATATGCTAATATACTTGGAGGGTCTGGTGAACCTAAGTTTAGCCCCCAAAAATGTGAAATAATCTATCCTCTGTGTATACAAACTTCTATTTTACGTGTTCAACATCGGTGCACCGGCAGCCTGGTGCAATCACAATGTGGTTCTTTTACCGACACTCTCTCTGGTGTGTTCATCAGCGCTGCTCAGGGTTTAACTCGATGAGCCCATCAGCAATCAGCACAGCTCAAGGTGATTCAAACCATAATCAAACGGGTAAGTACCAGCCGGTTAAATGTTCTTAATAATGTAAAGTTTAGAAGTTGGGAGATGGAGGGTCGGCCGTATCGAGCCAACCCTATCGATTTCCACAAATTATGTCAGCCATATGTCTTGATAGCCATACGGCACCCATCAACTAAGGATGGATGTGGCATACATAGCCAACCGACCCTTTTTAAGTCTAAACAAACCCATCAAGCTCCTATTTGTATCCTCCCCTCGCCCGCTCTCCTCAACGACTCCCCGAGGTGGGATTATTCCGAGCCTCCCGGCGGCCGCGCTCGGCTCTCGCGAAGTCGCGGGAGATTGGACCTGTACCACTCCTCGCCGCAAGCGGCCGGCCCACAGCCCATCCAATCCATATGTACGGGCCTGGGCCACATCCCGCTTCCCTGTAGCACAGGTCAGTGATACTGTCTGTTACTGCAAGTTGGTGACATATAGCATGTACTACAGAGTACAATGTACGTCAATAAAATACGTAAATTTGGCATTCCCTGTACCCGTGTACCACCCGTTCACGTGCCCTTGGAATTTGGAAGCGCTTCAACCCTCTCCAGCTACTGGTACACAATAGACGCAGCCACACACACGGCTGTTTCTGCTCTCGAGTCTGCACAAAGGACTCCTCCCACTGGGCGCGAGTGTGGACAACTCGTGAACATTCAAACGGTACAAAATTGACAGGGGACAAAACAACCAAGAGGGGAGGGGGGTCCATGCAGCTCTGCTGACTTCTGCACTCCCTGCTTTGCTTCTCGCCTCATCGCTTTCTCTGAATTACAATGCATGCATGCTTGCCAGGCTCCTTCCTAGCCTCGCAACTGAAGTTTATTATCTGAAACCTGAAGTGAGGTGGAGACACTGCTGGTTGACTCGGATAACACTCATGATATAAAAGAATCAGTCAGGTACATGATACTTGCCGAGCTCATTCTCGCATGTTCTGCAGACATTAATTCCCTTCTTTAGATGGAAGGCATCGCATTATTTGCATCACATCGGCACCAATATCATCACTCTGATCTGTCACTTACATTGCGTTTTAAAGCACCGGACGCTGTGCATGTGAAACCAGCCTAGACAACGCGAGCTGCAGGGCGTCGAGCTGTAATTGATTAGTGTCTATATAATAACAATAAGAGAACAAAATCGTGTGCATGTTATGCGTATCGAACAGGTGGGGTTGGGTAGCATTCGCCTCTCCGTAACAGAGCTTTTTTTCCTCGTGATCGTCTTCGAAAGCGATCGAAAAGCCGAATTTCGAGATGACTCGTGACTCGTTCGAACTGATCCATTGAACACAATATCCGAGGGTACATTAGGAAACGGAGGAATCAATGCAAACATGAATTTCCAAATAATATGCATACTTTTCTAGTAAGTGAATTTGATTCACATATGTTTTGTTGAACCTCCAAATTTCCAATCTGGTAAGGTTAGGCTCCAGATCTTAATACCGTCTCGACTCTCGAGGCACATGACGTCCGAGAGCTCGGTAACTTATAGCAACACATGACCAAAAAACTACTCGTTCTCCTGCCACGTGGGGCCGTGATCCAACGGCGTCCGCGCCTACAGCCAGCGCTCACGTGGAAGCTCCCCACGGCCCCACCTCGTCAAGCCCCATCACCGCCGTTTACCCGTCGGAATCTCCGATGGAGCAACGATTTGGGCCGTCCACGTGTATAGCAGATCCTGCGTGTGCACTCCACCGGTGCCACGTACCGCGTCTCCCGCCGGTTACACGGAGGCGTCCCCCCGCCCGCCCTCAACAGTGGCGCGAGCAGGCACCACCGACGACGCGAGGGCCGAAAATAACTTCACGCCCCCCACTAATCGCTCCTCCTCACGCGCGCACTCACGCCCACTTCCTCTCCTCCCCCGAGATCCACCCGCTCCTCCCCGCCGGCGCGCCGTGGCTGGCCGCCAGTCTCCGGCGAGCTCTGCGGAAGGCGGCGTGTTTGGCTTTTGTAGCGCGTGTGCCTTGCCGGGGTTTGCTTGGCTTGCCAAGATTCGGCCGCCCGTTTTAGGAAGGTGATAAGGCGGGGGGCGTCCAAGAATTGGCAATAACCGCTGGATTGCCGCTTCATTCCTCGGCAAGATTTGGATTTTCTCTCCGTTTCTTGATGATTCGGAGCCCTGCGCCGGGCGCCGGGAATTCCATTTTTATAGCGGCCGGCCGGGGTGGCCTTCTCCTTGCCCGTCCTGGGGTGAGAACTCATGCCGAACTGCGTTGAGTGGAGGCGAGGCGATTCCCACGGAGTTCGTGGTGGATTTTGGCGTGCGTGAGACGAGATGCTTCCTGGGATAGGCTTGTGAAATCGCCGGTCCATGCTCGATGGGGTGGAAGGTGGCAATGGGTGTCAAGGTGGCCGGCGGCGGCGGCGGCGCGGACAAGCTCAGGGTGGCCGCGGTGGCGCGGTCGCGTATGAGGCCGTGGGTTCTGCGCGCCACCACGACGGTGCTGCTGTGGACCTGCGTCGTGCAGCTCACCGCTGTCGGGGACAGGTGGGGCCCGCGCGTCCTGAAGGGGTGGCCGTCGTGCCGAACGGCGCCGGAGGCGGCCGCCGCGCTCGCCACCACGCGGCTCGCAACGCCGGTGCCTGTCGTGGAGAAGGCCCCGTTGCCGCCGAAACGTGAGTACCCCTACTCTGCTCCCACATCGTCGTTTTCCTGGACATCGCCATGGATTCGTAGACTGCTTCCTCCATAATGCATTCGGCTGTCTCAACCGTGAATACCACTCGCCTCATACAAGCTGATGTTTTTGCCATTTTATTTGCACCGGATTGGGAAATGCAGCATTGCAGCTGCTCATTTCAGATTGCAATTTACCGATGAACCATGCTCTACGTGTTTTGGTCATTTCATGTTAGTATCATTATTTTCTTGGTGCGTTTGGATGCTCCATAGTTAAGCAGAAACAATCCAGGTTTTTCAAGGGAAGTTTTCTTTTAAAAAGAACATTTTTTCCTGTTTTCAAAAACACATTTTTCTGCCTAATTCCCCAAATGTTCTGCTGTCGTCTGAAGATTCTAGTAAATGGTTATTGGCTAATCATGTCTACACGGATGGAAAGGAACGTGTACCTACATTTGGTGGCTCAAGCACGATAGTTATGTGTAACCCTTTTTCTTTTCGGTACCAATTGGCAATTGTAGTGCATTTAGGAACTCACATGGGCGGCCACAACATTAGCTGCTCAATTAAGAACTTGATCTAGCTTTTTTGTGACTAATGATGCGACCGTGTGACGATTTTCTGTGGTGTATAGGACAGCATTCCTCTGTTCACATGATATGCTTCGTTTCAATCTGATGTCAATTATGCATAGTCCATTAATCATTACTTTTACTTTCAACAAGTTACATGTATGCTTGTTCACTCCTCATAAGTAATTGAATGAATGTTATGGTTGTCAATTTGGCAGTTAACGAACCTGAACTGGAATTCAGTCTGTGCTTTTATGTCATTTGTTATTGCTTTGCCTAATGCCCTAATCTTTAACCGTTTCCATTTTCCGCTCAGGAATTTATCGGAACAATGGTTATTTGATGGTTTCATGCAATGGTGGACTAAACCAAATGCGAGCAGCTGTAAGCAAATTGAAAATCCTCCATTTTGGCGTTTAGTTATGTTTATATCAGTCAATTATGTTTAACATTTAACACAGCACATGCTTTTCCATGTTCACTCAGATATGTGATATGGTTGTCATTGCAAGATATTTGAATGTGACTCTAATAGTGCCCGAGCTGGATAAGACATCATTTTGGAATGACCCAAGGTGTGTTTTCTGTTCGATATAATTTTACACTTACCAGTATCTTTCTGGCTTGTTTGATGGGTTTTATACTTATCTATAACCAAACACTTAAGCAAACTTCATTTTCTTTTCCTTTTAGTGAGTTTCAGGATATATTTGATGTTGAACATTTTATAACTTCTCTGAGAGATGAGGTTCGTATACTAAGAGAGTTGCCACCGAGGGTAAAGCGAAGAGTGGAACTAGGAATGTTCCACTCAATGCCACCTATTAGCTGGTCTGATATATCCTATTACCATAAGCAGGTTAGATTCTCAATTCATTATTAGCCTTTCAAATGCTACTTTGAGTGAAAAGAAGAAGAGGTGATGGTTAAACACATTTTGTACAGATACTTCCTTTGATTCGGAAGCACAAAGTTCTTCATCTGAACAGAACTGATGCTAGGCTAGCAAATAACGGCCTACCTCTCGAGGTCCAGAAGTTGCGTTGCCGGATTAATTATGCATCGCTGAAATTCACTCCTGAAATTGAAGAGTTGGGCAGTCGAGTGATTAGATTGCTTCGCCAAAATGGCCCCTTCCTGGTGCTTCATTTACGATATGAAATGGATATGCTGGCTTTCTCTGGCTGTACTGAAGGTTGCACTCGTGAAGAGGCAGATGAGCTCACAAGAATGAGGTAAAGATTGTTGTCTTTCATACTGGTCATTCCAGTCACTTCATTCTTGCAGATTGTTTTGGGTGAGTTTTTTTATAGAATTACACACATTTCATCACTTGCTAACAGCTATGTCACTAACTGACCTCAGATATGCTTACCCATGGTGGAAAGAGAAAGTAATTAACTCCTATGCAAAAAGAAAAGATGGACTTTGCCCTTTGACGCCAGAGGAGATTGCTCTTGTCCTCAGAGCTTTGGACATCGACAGAAACATGCAAATCTACATTGCAGCTGGAGAAATATATGGTGGAAAACGCAGGATGGCTTCTCTTACTTCAGCATATCCCAACGTGGTATGGACCAAATTGAGCACATGTATGTCTGCATATCTCTTTTCCCATTTTTGCTAACGTGTGTTCTTGTAATACTGATGCCATAGGTGAGAAAAGAGACACTTTTGGAACCTTCCGATCTCAGGTTCTTTCAGAACCATTCGTCACAAATGGCAGCTCTTGATTACCTGGTATCACTGGAAAGTGACATATTTGTGCCAACATATGATGGCAATATGGCTAAAGTTGTTGAGGGCCACCGCAGGTATAATATTCTAGTTGATCACCTCTGCATTCTGAACACAGTATTATATTCAGAAACAGCCATACCTCTATTGCGTTAATGCATTGGTCAATAATTTATTTTCTTCAGAGGTAAATCTGATTGGCTTCTTGCTGTGACAGATTCATGGGGTTCAAGAAAACAATCTTACTGGATCGAAAACTTATTGTCGAGCTAATCGACCAGTATAACAGCGGTTCTATGCTGCCGGATGAATTCTCTTCGTTAATCAAGTCTGTCCATGCAAACCGAATGGGAGCAGCTTCAAAAAGGACAGTGATCCCTGACAAACCAAAGGAAGAGGACTACTTTTACGCTAACCCTCAAGAATGCCTACGAGATCCTAACCTGTTACGAACATCATGACATCTTTCTTGGCGCGAGTACTTGCTCGTTGCCATCATATATATATCTTCGTCACATGACGTAGCAGAACTTGGCTGGTTCGTCGTCTTCAGTTCATAACTTCAGATTGGGCCATTGACAAGGGCTTGTGGATGGAAGCAGGAAGCAAGGATGATGAATTGATGATGTAGATGTGAGCCTGTGACTGCTACTGAACTTGAATGTAGCTGGGTACGTACATAGGCGTTACAGCCTTACAGTGATGGAGAATTGGAGATGTAGGTTTGCAAATTACGCCGATAAAACGAGCTGATTGTTCTTGTATAGATGGGGCGGGTTAGTGGATAAGTTAGTTTCAACATAATGTTACTTAATGCTACTGATCATGAAGGAAAATTTTACAAACAAGGTTTTTTTGTCTTTCGCGCAGACTCTTGACATCCTCGCCATGAAAGTGCCGTAGCCGTAGTGTGCACGATTCTGGATTTTTTTTATGGACAATGCTGTGGTCATCCTCAGGACCTCATCCACTTGTTAATTAACGTGCTAGTAAGTACATCTCGTTTTCAGTTTGGAATTATAAAGATTCAGTTTATTGATGAAAAGTACAAACAAGTAGAAATAAAAAAAAAATGTGGGGTGAGTTTAAAGTTTTCTTGTGAGGATTGAGTTATCTGATGGTAGAGAATGAATGAAATAAACTTCTTAGAGGACTTTAAAGTCTTTCCTGTGAGTATCATGTCTGGATTGATGTCATGTCAGGACCAAGGTAATCTGACGGCAAATGACCAATTCAAACGGTATCTTTAGGAGAAAAGACTTTAAAGCATATCCCACGTAATTTATTTATAAAACAAAAAAATTATGTAACTATCTTATTATAATCTATATAACCTGGATTTTAAGTGGCCATCTTTTTAGTTTATTACTCTAAAAAATTAAAATATATATTGTAATTTAGTAAAAATTACCTACTACCATCCCATATCCAAATCACAAAATTTCTATCCAAACACTTTATTTTAATCGCCATCTACAAGCTAAGCTATAAAAATCCTAAGCTGGGATTAGCATTGATTGAAGCACGATCAAGGAGTTAATTAATCACTCGTGTCCTACTCGTCATCAATCGCTGGAGACTTGGACTGGCAACCACCGCGAGAGAAGTAGGTAGGGATCGCTGCGAGCGCGAGCGGATCTGGCGTGGAACGCGCGGCCGCAGCTGAACCGAGAGCCCCTCCCCCCTGTGGAATCGCACCGCAATGGACGGGGTTGAAATGCTGCACGCCTCGTCGTTCCCACTACTCCTCTGGCGATGCGTAATGCAAGCACTGTACTCGTCAACGACGACGGGCTCGACGTGCATCCATCCAATCCCTAGGTGATGATGGATCGGCTAGTACGTGCGATCGAGTTCGCGTGATGAGTGCGCGCCTGGTTTTCTGTGATGGATCGAGGATTAACCTTGACGTAAGAGCAGCCTTGGGATCTACTGTCTTGTTTAATTACAGATTCACAGCTAGCATCAGTCCATTTGAGTATTTGACGGGAGTTGTCTCCTTTCGTAGATTTTGTTTAGTACTTTTTCGATATATTAGTAGTGCAGATAAATAATTTTATGTCACATATTAATCATCTTAACTCTAATATATATATATATGTGTGTGTGTGTTATATATATATATATGTCATTTGTTCATACATTTTATTTTTAATAATTTTTAGATATATTAGTTGTTGGATAAATAATTTAGTGTCACTTATTAGTTATATTAACTCTAATTTATATATAATTTGATTAGCCAAATCTTATTAATTATGCACATATTAAAAACATAAGCTAAAAATAAGGTTTTTATAGGACAAATTTTAAATATTAAAAAATAAAATATTTGTGACACGGAGATAATATATATATAAACATTATGCATGAGACAGGTGCAGTTTTGCAGTCTTTTCTGCGTGTCTCTGTGCTAGTCAGGCACGTACTACTGTGAGTAACTGATAGAAGGGAATGAATGATTAACGTGCCACCTTGTCAGAGCTCCTGTAATCTCCCCTTCTCTTATTCAGCAACACCAAATATATACGTTCAATAAAGATGAAAGTACACGGTCAGTACAAAGCCTTCGTCCCGTTAGCGTTAGCGCGGCTATCCTCTCAGCACCGGAACCATCGATGAAAGCATGGCTGCATCACGCCGTTGCTCGTGAGTGCAGAGAGCGCTCCATGAGCTCGGCGGCCTCGGCTGGAGTGGCGCACATGAAACAAGCTTATCAATTTTGTTTCGATATTAATTGAAATGGTCGATATATATTATTTCATCACTCAAACCGATACATATTAAGTGACGTACTATTTCGTTTTCTATACCGGTCATTCCGGTCAATACCGACTATTCCGGATAAAAATCTATAAAATTTTTTTTAGATATGTGTTATATATTATTTATACTAAGCTATATATATTATATTGTATTCAAACTGTACACTATATTTGAGATATTAATATATTCAAATATATTGTATCTAATCATATTAATATATATTTTAAATATATTTATATTATTTTATTAGACTCTAAAACGGTACACCGGTATTAGCCCGTACCGAAATATTTCATCTCAAAAACCAAATCGAAATGGCTACCGAAATAAAATTAACAAGCTTGGACCAACGACACCGGAGAGTAAAATATGCAATACGAGCCAGCGTCAGTGACGAAACTAACAAAAAAAATAGAGTAGTTAATTATTTATATTATGTCGAGGATACTGGGATAAGAGATACACGAGGTTAGATTTAAAAGGAAATAAACCTTGATTTCTGTTTTATAACAAGGTGTCAGCTCTGGGCCTTGTTGGGCTCCACCCCTAGCCAGCGTGACATCGTCGAGTCCTACTGGGCTGGGCCATCGATCCCTTAGCCCAGCGTACATGAACACCTGACAGGCTAGCATTGTCTAATCGATGTAGTTAGGCTTCGTCAGGCCCAGTGCCTTTGAACTGCAAAGAGGAATACCCATTAGAATGATTTTGATGACAAGAGGAATATCTCCTGGTAAGGATATGACAAACAAATACCTGAGAAAATTTCTTCTTTTATATCTAGATTTTACGACACATATATTAAACCTATAACAAATGTTGTATACAAATAATTTTTTCAGAATATCAATGTATTTTAAATTTGGCATGATCGCCTTGCTGGCATTGGAACGATGTGAAAAATTATCAGTAATTATATTGGCCATGATTTAAATAATTCTAAATTCCCTAAATTTTATATGTACTACATATGTCACAGGAAAACTGATTCTAAGATCCTGAAAACTTAAATTTCTTGTGGGGAGAGTATTCAAAAGAGACAAATGTGAATATGTGCGTTGTTGGCGTAATAAATAATTACGCGACAGGTTTAAAGATGATGTCAGACCTAATCTTATGCGAAGTGTTTAAATCTGGTTTAAGCTTTCGAATAAGATAATAACCTTACGTCTAGAAATATGTATAAGCTTGAATACTCGATATTTGGTGTCTCCGTTCTAACAGCAATGTGGAGTATTTATAGATACAATTTAAACAGAGTAATACGTAATTATTCCCTACTTACAATTGATCATAACAATTATACATAGTGAAATACATAGAAGTAACATGATAAAAGACTCTGTACAATGCTGTAAAGTACATATTTTATAGAAGGGGACAGGACCCCGGTTTTGCACTCTTGCCTCCAATTTTAGGGCTTCGGAGCAAATGTGAAGCGCAGTTGGAAGGCGTTGATGCCAAGATGGCTCCGACTCTTCAGACCGGTGCCCAAGATCTTTGAAGAGGGCTTCAAGCTCTTGATCAACTTTTGGTTATCTCCAAGTACAATAGGAGTCAATTCCCCTAACAATGTGATTCTATTCAACCAAAGAAAAAATCCACCGGCTACTGTACCGACCCGCCCAGCCGGCGCCGGACGAGACGACGAGAACCAGCAGCCAAAGGAATGAGCCTGACGACTCGCCGTGTCATCCCGGATGATGAGCATGATACCGTCGTGATAATAGACACAATATGACTTGCGATAAAAAAAATACAAAGTAGCTGCAGCACAACTGCACAACCAGGGCACACCTGGGCAAAGCCACACATGAAAACTGACCTAACACCGTAAAATTACATCAGCACGCAACAGAACAGGCAAACACGATGAACGTCAATTAGATAGCTCTCATACACTCGCGTCACCAAGAGTTAGTTGCCTTAGTGGTCATGACAAATGCCGGTATTGATACATTAAAACAATATGAGAATCAAAAAAGGGAAATTACACGTCACTTCTCTAGAACAACTGATCTTTTTTCCTTGCAACGCTTTTAACCAAGGCCAAAATTGTGTACATATGACATCAAATTTCACTGCGATTTGTCTAAGGCAATAGTTCCTTCGTCCTTGCATTTCATACCTTTTTATTTTTCAACTTCTTTTTAGCTTCCCTGTTAGAAGATGATATACCATATTAGAATAGCAAAGATAACAAATCTAGGCAAGAAGACAAAAGAGGAGTGCTATCTCACCAATCTCGCCTCAGCTTGAACGTCCACTTCCTTTTCTTCTTCTTCCCTCCTTGGTCAGTATCCACCTGCTTCCTCTTCTTCCCTCCTTGGTCTGTATCCAACTTCTTTTCTTTGGTGACTGATATTCTCTTGGGGACAGAACTTTTAATTTTAGCTGACACAGGCTGCTTCTGTTCACTTGTCAGCTCTTCCTTTTCATTGTGTGTTTCTTTCTGATCTCCCTTTATTTTAGCACTGCCAGGGCTATTACGTTTCTTCCCACCCTTATTGTTCTTGACTGGCTTCTCAGGCTTATCAGGGATCTGTTTTTTGTCCTCAGACACCCCATCAAGGATGCTAGCCGTCTCTTTATTCATTTTCTTCTCATATTTTTGTTTTTTTGGCTGACTGGGCTGCTTTTGAGGATCTTTGCTACTAGGATCAGTATTCTCAATTGCTTCTTCAGGCACTTTAGAATCCTCAGATGACATTGGGATCACATTGCTCAACTTTTTCAGCTGTGAAATGAAGTACACTAATCAGATATTATGTCCAAATCAATCAAAGAAAATAAAATGTTCATGATACAGTTGACAATAATAGTTGTAGGATATTTCACCATGAAGGATAGCATTAGATGTTACCTTCGCAACAAAAAATCCATCCATGTTGTTGACATGGGGATAAAATCTCCTTGTTTTCTCTAAAGAAGTATGAAACCGGTGCTCTCTGAACCGGATGTATCTGTAAGATAAACATAATTAGTAACGACAAAAATGTAACACATTCTTCAGGGGGGGGGGGAGGAAGACAGATTTACAATACCCTGGACGCCCAAAGTCTAATCCACAAGGCACAAGCTTTACATTTCTCTTTTTAAGGGCATAATCGATAACCGCCTCATTCTGAAAGAATGGAGAGAGGTTCAACGAATTAAGTTGAATATCATTGAGCTATGAAAAATATCATTGAGCTACACCAAGGCCAAACAACTTACCTCTGGAATCATCAATGAACACGTTGAGTAAACAATGTAACCGCCAGTTTTGGAGTTGGCGTCAACCAAATCAATAGCAGCTAGCAGCAATTGCTGCCCAAAAAAATCGTCAGCTAAGCAGTTACTAAGTGGTATACTAATTTGCAAGGTGAAGGTTATTAATCAGTATAAAGTAACAGGTTTTAAAAATTAATAGAAGTGGAAAAGGCATGAAGTATAAAGGACCGTAATATTATTGGACATTATCACATAGCTTATCAAGTAAAGATTAATCAAAAAGAACATAGCCATTCTGGGGCTCATATATAATATATGTCATTTCCATGTACAAGTCAGCACAACTGAAAATATAAATTGTTGCAAAATCACCCTTGAAAACGAAGTGAAGAAAGCTTTGTTTTGAGCAAATTAGTGGGTTAAGAATAAAACTGAAATAATGTGAGCAGAATGCAGTTCTTTTCCTCCAAAACAGAAAGATTGCATTTGGAAATGACAGGTAGGAATTTGCCAAACTGTAAGGAAGTTCAATTTTGTTAGAATAGCAACTACAGTTCACATGGGGGCAATCAGCCAACACATATACAAGAGGAGGATTATGCACAAAACCCCTTATACTCTGGGGATATTACACAATATATATCTCTAACAAATTTAACCAAGACATGGTGAATGTAAGAAAAATGCACCTTTTGTACAAAAGCACAGTCCCGGATGTCCTCAATGCCCTTCGACGTTTTAATTTGTGGATCCTTCCAAATGGTCTGCAGAAAAGCAAAGCATCTATTTAAATAACTGAAGAGAATATATTTGATCTAGGAGCTTAAATGAATTAGTTGATACTCACCCCTGTGCCTGTGCAGGGTGCATCCAAAAGAACTCTGTCAACCGAATTCATCCCAAGAACTTTGGGTAGCTGAAATAAACAGTATGTTATCACAAAACAGATTTTTATTGAGAAAACAATGCACTCAATTTATGCAACTAAAAATACCAGAACCTGGAACTTATATTATGCATAATTAAAATGGACCAAAAACTATTAGCCACAGCGACCCCATAGAAACAGTCTCTTATAAACATAATTTTATTTCCATTATCATTTCATACAGATCACTATAAGGTCATTACATCATACCTGACAAATACCACAGATCAAAATTCTATCTTAAAGCATAAAATTAGTTGATTATGTTGTTGGCCAACAGAGTCCATAAAAGGCAGCCTATTAGCACCCTGTTGACAGTATCTGCATGGTTTGCTCACCTCTTTACCATCATAATTACAAACTATGGTATTGGTAACACCCATGCGATGTATGTTGCCCAGAAGTCCATGCAACCTTTTTTCATTGAACTCATTTGCATAGATTATTCCTGTGCATGACAAATGAAGCATTTCAATTGCCAGGCTACTGCACAAAACAAAATTACTCCAACAGGGAGCAAATTGCACTTCATAACAGGCAAAGTATACCAACCAGTATTCTTCATAAGAGCTCCAATATATGTAGTCTTGCCACCTGGGGCAGCCCTGGAACCAAGAAAAACAGTTTCTGATGAGAGGAGAGGACATGAATTCCACCACAAGTTAAGAAATTAATAATTCCAACAATTATTATCATAAAAAGGAAACAAAGACATGGCATGACTAGGTTACATAAATGGGATATTAGGATCACATGTTCGTCGCAAAAAAAAGGTCACATTTGAACTTTGGGTCATGAAATAAACAAAACATTGAAAAGTGTATACGGGAGTAAAAGGAAAATATCTTACGCCATATCAACAATTCGCTCCTTCTCCTGTGGAGCAAGGGCCATCACAGGCAAGAAAGAACTTGCACCTTGTTTCTGTACAGACATTTTTTAATGCCAATATTAATGGAAGGAGAGTAAATGAAATAATTTTCACACAATGATTGGGGAAAAGAAGGTACCATGTAATGCCCAGCCATATATTCAACAGTGGCACCAGCTGAAATGGTGGAGTCATATACAACGAGACCTACCTGCCATTTTTAACACCAAGATAGTTGCTTTAAGATTGTGTACTTATTACTTGTGTAGAGGAGATAGATTGAAACAAAGAATACCTTTGACCACTTCCCTATGGGATCCAGATTAAACCCTCTTGGTATAAGAGCAGCAGCAAGATCCCTTCTCCTGGTCTGCAACATCACAAACAAAACAGTAGAATGGTAACTTAATCAAGCAAAAAAAATCTGAAGCAACAGATACAAAGAACAATGTATTCCATGGCACCACACATATACATATCAGGTTCAATTTGAAATAGTTACCTTCAATGTATTTGTCCGTAAGCACTCAGGTGGTCTTTTCTCAAACGACTCCAGCAGCTCAACAAGCTCAACAACTGGGAACATCTGTACAGTTACATCATGAACAGTTTTAACTAGGATAGCAGGTAAACCATCATAATATTTTTAGTAAGCAGGTCAGACAATCATTTCTAATTACAACCCAATGCAGTTGGAGAAGCACACAACTCAACTAAGAAACCAGAGCACCAAACTCACCTCAATAAATGATTCAACAAGAAAATCATTGTATGCATAGTATGACATTATGTCGGTCTTGAGCTGATTGACATAATCCTTTCGGGGGACATCTTTTTCCCTCAGCTTACTAAAGTTTGAGAGTACCCGGACAACTAGAGAGGAAGAGCAATGACAGAAAGAAAAAAGTCAGAAAAGGTGATATTCAATAGAAAACTGTGTATGCAATGTCTATGTGCTGCTTCTATCACAATGCAAATGGCCACAGTTACAAAAAATAATTTTTCCCTCAGTTTATACAAGCAAATGGCTACACATCTTGTCAGCTTGGTATTGTGTCAAATCCCAAACCAGTTTTCTGTTTTTTATGAGGAATCCATGAACTTAGGTAGTACAAAACATCTAGATGAACGCACTTTCTGATATCCTCCTTTTAAGATTTGGCAGATTAGGTGGTCCAAGTGCCTCTTCCTCCAACTCCTGCAGAGTATACAAACTATGATATAAGTGCACATCACTTACGAAACCTACAGAAGCAGATAAAACTGAACACAGAAACGACTAGAGCAGAGGAAGAGAAATCAACCTCCTTTGTGGGCAATCGGAACTCATCAGATTCTGATCTCACATTGAGTTGGATTTCCTCCAAAGCAGCCTCTTCTGCCTTCCTTTGCTCTTCATCAATTGCTCGTGACTTCGCCTCAAGGTCGGCAGACTCATCTGACTCCACTCCAGAGCTTTCTCCTGCGTCTATGAAACACAACGAACTGAATCAATAGAAATTCCTGACATATAAAATCTAGCATTGCATTCCTGTTCACGATCATTACACTAGCTCGCTTGAATTCTACAATAGAATGACTTGATAGGAAAAGCACAAACTGTTGAGGCTAATTCAATTCAATGGTAATCAGTGCGTTACCACTTTCGTCGTCACTGCCGGCTAGGAAGTCGTCAGCGAGGGGGTCGTCGTCGCCATCCTCATCGTCTTCCTCCTCTTCCTCATCATCGTCGCCGTCCTCTTCCTCGTCGCCGCTGCTGTCTACTCCCTCCAAGGAGGCCTCATCCGAATCGGACAGTAACTCGGCATCGGAGTCTGACGGGGCGTTCAGGTCTGAATCTGACTCCTCCTGGAGCTGCTGCTGCTCCAGCTCGGAGTCCTCCTCCGACGACTCGATGAGCTTCTGCTTCTTCGGTGCCTTCTTCCCAGCCATCGGGGAGGCCTTCCCCTTCTTCGCCGCTGGCGGTTGCCGAGGCGGCGGCGGCCTGCGTACCGCGCACTTCTTCGCCATGGGAGACCGTCGCCGCTCGGGAAGCTGGCCGGCGAGGGGGCAGAGATGAAACGCCGGAATGAGAGAAGTAAGAACCCTAAAACCCTAGCCGCGAGAAGCGAGGAGGATCCCCTCGTTTTAATACCAGGCCTCGGCGAGAAAATGACCTCGACTTGGGCCGGGCCGAGACAAGCCCACAGACAGACGTATTATCCACAGCGAAAATATGTGGTTTCGCGCGAGGCCGCCCGCTGCTTTTTTCAATTTTTTATTTTTATTTTAATAAAATTTTATTTTTTTTGAAATATGGGTGTGTTTTGTTTGGAGCCAAAAATAACTACACCAAATATTTGATAATGCCAAAATGTGATGTCTTACCATGATTTTTGCGTGCCAAAGCTTCTAGAATCGCACGAATCCATGTTTATTTCAGCTTGAGATTATAATAATTATTTTATTAGATTATTATAATATACGCTCTGGATTACAATAAACTAGTATAATAAGATGTCCTATTTATTTTAGCTTAAGAAAATAAGCTAGATTATTATAATCTCGAGCTGAAACAAAAGGCACTTAACGGTGAATCCAATCACAGCTCAGAGTCACAAAAAGGACAGCAGCCGCTAGAGGCTGTGATACAGCAGTCAACTTTCAAACCTTTTTAAGAACTGTAAAACCATACAGTGTCTCTATGTGCAATGGACTCAGCAGTGCAGTGGCAAATTACAACTGATGAAAATTACCTAAGCATACTACAATATATCACCCTAATCATGAAGCAAACGACCGAGGAAGGAATGCAGGATGACTTGTTCTTCAGATTATACAGAATCCTCATGCTCCGAGCCTGCCTTCTCACTATCCCCAGCAGCTTTGGGCTTCCCCAGGAAGGAGTTTTGTCTTGAAAGCGGTTTCTTCCCGCTTGTCGCCGACTGTCTCAGCCCCAGATATGTGTAGACAGACATGCCACCGAGAGCTACCACAGCTCCGCAAATGCTAGTGATTCCAGGATCCGAGCTGAAGATCAGATAGCCGGAGAGCATTATGACTATCGTCTTGAATTGGCCAAGCACAACGTGGGACAGAGCCGAGGTCGCACTGAAACGATCAAAAGCAGATCAGAGTCATTTTCCAGCTCCATTTACAGAATGGATCATTGTTGCAGTCATGACTGAGTCTGATAGGGAGGGATGCATGGCCTGATGACCAAACTGTGTCCAGGAAGCTGCCAATATGTCCATGATGGACAGAACTTCGTGCTATGTGATGCTATGTGAAATTGAATTGTGACTTGGAGAATATGCATATCACAAAACTTATTCATGTCCATTTCTTGAGCTTCTCCTCAACAAGATGCCAAAACTAGAGGCTAGTCTACATCAATTGTAATCCTATGCAGTGTGACATACGTCTACATTTATTGGTATGTGCTTTGAATGATGGCAGCTATGAATATCTCATGGTCCATGGTAAATTATTTTTTGCAAGATAAAAGGAAAAAAGGGTAAGAAAGTATGTTTGGCCACAAATCTTGGAACAAATTGATGTAAGCAAGCACATTTACGTAAAGTGTTGTATTATAGCTCACCCGAGTGCCAAAGCGCCAGACCACTGGAGGAGGAAACCAAATAAAGCGGAAACGATGATAGCAAAGCTGTTTCTGAAGTTCCAGTCGAACAGCAGCAACCCCGGGGGATCCAACAAAGGCATCAGTGCCAGCAGGAAAAATATCGTAATCGGGGTTGTCTTCCACATCAGCCTAGTTGAACATAAGCTTTGTGTTAGGGAAAAAATTGATAATTTGCCAATGACTTTTTGATTATGATGCCACTCCGATACAATAACATGTGGAACAATTTAGATCAATGACATGTGAGTTAGGGTGACAAAAAAACGAAATCACTTCTTAGCTTTGGTAAATTATCAAATCTCTCGTAAGTTAAGTGGGTGGAGGTGGTAAAACATAGAACATGGACTTTTGTGGAAGGAAAATCAGAACTTACGCAAGTGCAGTCCAATTTCCACTCTGTTGCAGATTTGACCACAGAATTTTGTTTACCGCGCTAGGAACAATCCAAGCTAATGCTACGATAGCACCGAACAAATTGAACTCTAGATCAGTGACAGTAGCCACAGCCACTCCAAATGATACAATTGCCAGTGTGGTAACCTGTAATGTTGAAGATACATTGGATTTCAACAAGAAAAAGAAACAAGTTTGCAGTCCCGAGAGCAAAAAACATGCAAATATCACACGGATATCGTGAGTATAGTCTGGTAGAGGGAGAAGAAAGCATGCACGCTAAAACTCTATTAGATTTCCATGTTTTGTGCTTAATGAGTGAAGAATCATGGTACAGAACAGCACAGGAAGCATAGTTTGTCAATGTAAGCCTACCTTTTGGGAGGAAACCTTTCTCTGGAAAAGCATAAATTCCGCCACAACTATTGTTGGAGTTACAGCAATCTTAGCCATTTGATAAAAACCTACGCTGAACAACGAAAATTCTGAGAAAGCATGAAACTTGGCAAATATTACAGAACACATATGCAAGAAAAGTGCACAGTGTAGCTGTCAAGCAGAGCCTGGCTTACCTATTATGCTTTAAGCTCACATTAGCAAGCCCTGTGGAGAGAGACATTACAGCGCCCAAAGCAAACAAAGAAGAGAAGGGAGTGGATTTGGAAGGAGGGGCAACTGGCAGCAAGGACAACGTCTTAAGGATAGCCATTAGAACAAATGCAACCGCGTAGTGTATTAATGACAGTGCGATTGGGAACTTAAATCCGACACTCCCCATCACCTACAACACAGCAGTTCCAGCATATGAACAAACTTGCTCCCTTCTAGACTAAACAAGGTGGCAAAAGTGTAGTAAAACTGTAAAATATCTTGAAAGAAAAAAATCCGTACCATTTTGTTCGCCATGATGATCCCAACAGCAATAGCAAAATTGAATGTCAGTGCAACGCTTGGTCCACAGAACCGCTGCTGCTGTCGCTTGGCCCCTTCTGAACTATGCATTTCGTTGTACAGTGAGCTCCGCAGCTCCTCCAATGCCCGACCTGGTATGTCCAAAAGTAAAGTCAGGAAGGAAAAAGGGTCAACTTTTCTCGATTACATTTGCTCGTAATTAGCAAAAATGGTTACGATATATATGTTCAGAGTTAGCTCAGCTCATATCCCATCTTGAATGGGTCAGGCCAACGACAAGTGAACTACTGTAACGGGAACAAACAAAATCCAACTGTTCCTGAATCCTTACACCACTGGGGGATCATGTTTCCATTCGCTGCGTCACTACGTGTGCCAACCGAAGTTCAGAACGCACATGCTAACACTGCCACCGCATGTCCTTCCTCTCGCACGGAACCATTCAACATGTTGGCGAGAGCGACAGAGCAGGACGGGGACACTGATTCAGGGGCACGGGCGCAGCAGCAAGACCGAGAAGCAACACAAGGCCAAAGCAGGAGATGCAAATGGGCTCTAGCATGCGCGAAGATGAAGAAATTGCTGAGGTACTAGTGGTTCCTTTCCTAATTTTGACCTCAGAATATGGCCATGCAGGAGATGGTTTTTTCCAGGAAAAAGAGGATCTGAAACAAGAAAACGTCACGAAAGACGCCGCAAGAAAAGAGCCGAGTTTGAAGCCATGAACATGTCGAGCAACAACTTTGGCGTTAGCAAGGAATGGTAATTTGGTAACCAACCACGAAAGGGGGCATCTTTCGTGCCATTTCCAGCACCAAAATCTTCACACACATTTGGAGCAGAGTAATGGAAAGTGCAACAAAAAGTGGAGGAATTTTTAAACCGAATTTCAGTAAAATGCACCAAACTGACCTAAAAAGTTCTCTTGAAATGGGAAAAAAAGACCGAGGAACAAAACTAACACGAACGCCATCGCGCCAGCCGCGCAAAAGGAGGGAGTTTTCAATCTAACAACCCCACGAACCCAACAAACGCGCGAGAAATTGGCGAGAAAGGAATTCGATCGTGCATGAGGACGAGACGGAGGCACCAACCAGTCTCGCCGGCGTCGCTGTCCTTCCTCTTGAGAAACCTCCTGCCACCGCCGGCGAGGACGGCCTCCCACACGCCCATTGCCGTCACCGCCGCCACCTCCGACGCGTCGACCCGCCACCACCTCAGCTTCATCATCTCGACCTCTCCCGGCCGCCACCTCCAAAGCGACCGCCCAGGAGAGAATGAAACGAACCAGGAGGCAAGCAAACAAGAACAGCGGCCGCGGCGGCAGCAAGGGAGGCCAGGAATGGCGCTCGCTCGCGTCGCGTGCCTGCGCGCGTAGGCGAGCGGACGGGTGGTGCGTGCTGTGCCGGGCTATTTCAGGCTCGAGCCCGTTTTAGCAGCGAACCGTGGGGGCGCAGCAGTCGACTACGTTAAATTTTAGTAATTTTAGTCTCACTTTGTCTATAAATAAAAGTTACAAACAATTTATAAGATAAAGTAACCATTTTTTCTTAAACTGATCTTTTGAGATGTGAGAGGACTCTCCACTTTCCACTTATAAGCCTAAGCCTGATGGCTTGTTTCAGGGCCAGATTGTTCTGGAACAAATCATCTGTTAATGTATCGAGAAATTAGCAGCCACTCTGTTATGCATCGGCACGGTGATGAGATAATTGCAGCCGGTGGTGATCGCTCAGTCGCTCTGCTTTAGCCGTATCCCGTAAACGAGGTCCGAGTTTTCAACAAATTTTAGTAACTAAGTCACTAACTTAATCGCTACATTACCTGCAGCTAGCTACTCCGAAACTAGAGTACTAGCGGAGTAAGTAGAGTAACAACTAGGCAACTTATGTAAAATCGTTTATGGATGCATCGAGATGGCCACTGTGGAAATCCCAACATGGTGGAGTAGCTTACACGAGTCCATTGCTTTGCTTCGTTCTCGCCCGAGATGCGTAACAAACTCGTCACACGGGAAAAAGGAAACGACGCGACGCTCGGAGCGGACGGCCCGAACCGACGACGGCCTTGGCCCAAAACTCGGTTCACATTTACGGCCCAATAATACGAAACGAAGCGGAGACACGGTAACGCTACAGGTGGAGTGGCGCCGCCACCGCCCCCTTCGCTGCCCGCGATGGACGGCGACGACGACGAGCTCGCGCGCCTCGGATGGCGACCGCTGGTCTCTGGATCGAGCTCCACCGCAGCGGCTTCCCCGCCAAGAAGGACGTCGCATTTCGCCCGTCCAGGCCGGCCGCCGACTCTCGGAGGCCATGGAGGAGATCGAGGCGGAGTTGCCTTCTCAGCTCTCGACATCGCATCTGACATCTTTAACTGGCCGAGCCTTCTCAGCTCTGGTATGACGTCCATGCTCTTATAGCTCCCAAGAGATCAACCCAGAATTTAACTTTGACTTACAAGAACAAACTTTGTAATCATCACAGTATTTCACTATTTCCTTAATAGCCATCCATCCATCTATATACATACATGGCCGAAGAACAATCCCCTTGTGACTTACAGGTGGAAATTTCAGAGGCATAATAATAATAATTACCTAAAGGTCCAACGTAACCTGACATCGCAACGTCAAACACCAAAGCAGAAGCTGGTGCGATCACCATGCCGTGCGTAGAACTAGAGGACAAGCCCATGTATGTGTATTGGATTAATGCACAGATGGTACAGAGAGATTCAAACAACTCAACCAGAAGCACCTGAAGATGCATGTTCCATCAACTGTACAAGAGAAAATGGATCATAAGCATCCATGAACATCTCGCATGTTTGCATCTTTTTGTCTTTTTTTCATTTTCATCTCAGCGCCTGGTTTCCTTCCCCGTTTTCAATTGCAGGATCTGCCGCATTTGCCTGTGTTCTCCAGTGATCTTGCATGCAGTGCAACCAAACATCAAATCAGCTGCTGAAAATTGCTAGTCTAACACTGGACGACAACCAATTGAGGCCAGGATTCAGTAGCTTCTTGTTTGGCTCAGCGGATCATAGTCATATGCTTCGCCAGCCTTTACAAACCGCCCTTTGACCCTTTTTCTCACATCTGCCCTAGCCTTGCGAGAAGCATACCTTATCTTCTTGTCAAATCTGTCAACAAAAAATTATGTGAAGAAAGTCCACTTCATAACTTTTGCAAGAAACGCGAAAGAGTAAATGCAGCGAAGGTGTCAGACTGAGACATGACAGTTAGGCCGGTAGCATGTCAAAAGGACTCAGCTATATAAAGAAAGCTGAATTAACAGAGTATTTGTGATTTTGCAATCTTCAGCCTTCACTAGGAGTAAGCATTGACATGTCTACAATGATCATGTGTATACGGAAATATGATTTGGCACCAGTAAGCTTTTAAAATTCTCCAGTTGAAAATTGAGATGGTATTGCAGACACATTCCTAATACATTTAAGAGAAAGATCCATATTTGCCATTGAAAGTTCACCCGGTTCCATATTTGTCACTGGCTCTTTCACTGACATGTGGTCCCGAGACCCACATGTCAGTGAGATAGCCAGTGACATATATGGAACCGGGTGATTTTTCAGTAGCATATCAGGAATAATCTCTACATTTAATCATGAGATATCAAGTACTATTATGACTGAGCACAAAAATTCCAGGAAAACCCATGGTAAGGTGCGCTTACTTTCTTATCTTCTTCTTTTCCTTGTACCGTGTAAGAGCGCTACCTCTGCGGCCTCCAGCAGATGAGCTTTCAGGACCAGGAGGATGCCATGGTGGCTCCCCCATAAGGATCAATGATGATACCCCACAATCTTGAAAATCTCCAGCACTGTTTTCACCAGTCAAACCAGAGAAGGAAAGGGATATGTTGGATATGGCCTGCCTAACAGGAATACAATGATTGAAATCAGCAGCTGCTGCTGGGTTTGACATCCCAGAATCAACAGATACCACATTGCTGCATTCTGGCTGCCTAGATTTGGGCTGCTGAAAGAAGAACAATCATACCAAAATTTTAGTGAAATAATTAATAACCAAAAGATGGAACTTAACATGCATAAGCATTCAACTCTCCTAGTTTTATAATCAATCATCCAATGATACTCAGTATGGTCGCAGGGTCAACTAGATATAAGTACCAAGGGAGGAAAATGAGACTGCCTTCTTTACAACCAGTAGGCTATGCGGGAAGTTTAGAAGTAGCAAAACAAAGTTCTTTCCCCACAACAAACACAACAATATGTCTGTGACACAGACATAAAAGCAGAAAAGAGTGCAAACCTCAATAGATTCATCAGCTAGCACTTCCTTCATTTCAAAATAACTGTCAATTCCAGCATCATCAAAGCGTTGCTCCGTTTGAACATGAGAAGTACCAAATAATTCTTCATAGTTCTCAAATGTCAGATCAGCATCATCCATGCAGATGCCTTCATATACACTCCCATCATTGAACATATTTTTGTCTGTGACACAGGGTGCCTGAATTATGCAACCAAGTTTCGGTAAGCACGCGATGACACCATAATGACAGACATCCGAGATGGCATTTTCACGAATCATGATATTGGAAATACACAGATTACAACTTTTACAACTGTTCAATCATCATCATTAGGAAATTGTAAGATCTAGTGCACAATTCCATAAATGAATTTCTCATTCTAAGGTGGAAAAAAAACAAGAAAAAAAATCAGGAAAGTCTTGCTGGTGTGGTGTGGAACTCGTAAGAAAGCAGCAAACAGTAATAAATAATGACCAAAAGATTATCACTGTAGAAATAGAATATGTTCAAACACTCAAACTACAGAGTTTTCCCTTGCAACTTTCCCTTCGAGAAGAAAAGCACTATATGATTTACATGATTGAAATTTGAAACTGCAACCATAGAGTGTGAATATATTATTGTATTAATGTGTTCATGCGATAAGCTGACTTATGCAGAAACGTAGCAGAATGATTGATAGGTTTTGGAGGGGAATATGAAACACATGCACCTTAGCCGTCGTTGAAACTGGCCCAGCTGACTGGTCTGTTGTAAGTGGCAGAAGGTTCATCCCGTCTCCTGAAGAAGAAGCTATTGAAGGTTTAAACTTGTCTTCTGTGGGTAGATCACTCATGAGTGCTGAGCTAGCTATGTTCAATAAGCTGATATCTTCTGGAGCCCCACAATGATTACTGGTGCCACTGTCATTAATGCTCATCATGCTTATTGCTTCCTCACAGTTTGGCTCAGCAGCTACAGCAGGGATATCCATAATAAAGCACCAGATTCTCGAAAGCTCTGCCGACGACGGGCACCCTGAGTAGCAGTTTATGGTCTGCCTTTTATGCCCAGCAGCCGAGGATGCTGCACCATGCCCGTCCCAATCACAATTTTGGCAAAGTGAGGTGTTCTCTTCAATACAACGGACTGCTGCAGGCTGTGAAGCACAATGATCACAAAGAAGGGTTCTTGTATGGCGTCGAGAAAGGGCATTGGCTGAATGCACATTGCGATCACATGACAAGCACAAGGATGCCGCATCTGATCGGCAATATACCATTGACCTTTGTTCCCCGCAGAAATCACAAAGAGCGCCCATGATCCTGTACAGTACTGGTGTACTTCCACTAGCGCTCAGTACCACTAGAACAGGCACCTTCCTGGCTTTTGTTCAACAGTTGAATTCAGTGGGATCCTATGCGGATACTGGAATGCAAATATAAAATATCAGTAACAACACAGCAAACTTATATTTGGACATTCTGGACAGAGATGAATATGTTTTAAAAATGGAAGATCTAGCACGTCTGTGCACACTTTAAATTAGAAAAGAAGGCAGGCATGCATTTCGCAGCCCACGTTACATTGATGAGTTTTTTTGGGCAGTCCTTGGGAGGTATTGAGAGGTATAGTAGTATAAATATCTCATAATGTTAATCAAGTGGTAAATTGATACAGGCTATGCAATGAGTCACTTGCTAACGTTTCAAATGGATGGCAACAAGAGCAACCCATATATTCATTGAGTCAATCTAGGGTAATGTATAACAACTTGCTAATTTCGCTATATAGAGCCCTGACCCCCATCCATTTTATGGAGATTTGAGAGTTTTGCGTTTTGTCAGCCCGCCAAGATTTGTTAACCAGGGCATAAAGAACAGAAAAGTTTTTGAAATAGAAGTGCTGTATATGTCACGGGAAGTTCCTCTTGGTAAATGTTTAGTTTTAGCTTATATGCTGTGTATTATAACCTGTAAGCATAAAGAAAAAAGTTCCAGATTCGAGTTAATCACAATAGTTCACCAGACAAATCAAGAAGAGAGCAGTACAATGCATTTGATAACAGCAAAAAAGGACAGGAGATAGTCAAAATGGAGCTATGCAGCAAACAAAAGCAAGGGACGGCAATATAATTGGGACTTTTAATCCGTGCATGCAACAACGAACCTGGTGGCTCATTTTATTGTGCAGGTCCTACTTTGAGCATCAAAAGGGCATCTTTCTGAGCACTGACATGAAATCAGTAAGCATGCATCTCCACATGACAAACAATTTCATCGGGACTAATCTTAAGTTTTAAATATCATTATCTAAAAAGCATGCCACGCGTGGATAAAAGTCAACGAACTTTCTAAGCCACTCAAATAAGCAAAGGAAATACAACTTTTGCCTTTTAAGATTATCCAAATTTAAGCTGCAAAAGGGTTTTCTTTCTCCATCTAAGAATAGTCGCAGCTGAGAATAGAGGGGGGAGCTTCATCACTGTGACAGTAGACAAAAGGTTGAGCTGATGAAATTGTTATTTTTTTCCCGTTGAAATGGATACAAAAACATGCAAAGCCGTCGTACTTATACGTATTAGAGAAAGAATAATAAAATTCTGAGCAGCTAAATCCAACTCAGAGCTAAAACCGGACCAAAACAACTCACGTAAGCTCCACGCAACACAAGACAAAGCGTGAAGAGTCAGCAAAAGGAAAAACAAAATCAGTACAGACTTCCCAACCCAAACCACCTGGAACACCAGAGAAGCGATCAAACGGACTCGAAATCGAACGCTCAAATCCAAGCCCCCAATCCACCGACACCCAGCTCCCGATCCGAATTCGAACCAAGGCACCTAATCCCGCAGCAGCAACCGGAACGTGACCCAGCTCAAAAAATCCACAACAAGAGCGGCGCTGCTGCGGCTAGCCTACAGCCCTATACAATCCAAATCCAAATCCAATCCAATCCCAACCGAGGAACGGACAGCTCGAGCTCGCGAGAGCGGACTCACCGAATCGCGGCCGCCTCGGATCCACCACCTGCGCGCTGCGGCGGAGGAGGAGGAGAGAGGCGTCGAGAATCTTCCGCCGAAACTCGAAATAAAAAACGACTTTTCTGGTGAGAAAGCAGATAAGCGAAGCGAGGCCGCGAGGGGAAGGCAAGAAATGGGAAATGGAAACGGGCGGAGAGGCACAAGGCTAGGAGTCGAGGAGAAGAGTGGGAGGTGGATGAGGGTGGTGGGCCCCACCGGGGTGCCCTTTTCTGCGCTTTTCGGGGGCAGCACCGTAATTTGTGTCCAAGATAAGGGGTGTCTCGGGCGGGCCCTTTCGCCAAGTGGCGGGCCGGGGAGGTTGCCTTTTGCCCTTTGCCCTTTTTAGGATAGTTTTAATCCTCCAATTATTTAATAATAAATAAAAAATATTTTAATAATATATTCAATAAGAAAAATATTAAAACAGAGATTTTGAATTGGTTAATACCGGACCTGGATCTATTTGGACCAGACATGAATAACCTGAGGGTTGAAATATCAACCTATACTCACACCCGCTAGGTTTTTAAGACCCGACGGATCTCGATAAACCCGATGGTAGAAGGCAGCCTGGCTGCCTAGGTCGTTGGGACCAATAAATGGGGTGACGAGAGTTGGACATAGACGGATGGGAGTTAGCCAAAGTCGTTCGAAGGTGAACAAGGTTGATCGAGGGCAGCGGGTGAGACGGACAAGGCGATGAAAGGCAAACGGGGCCAGTGGAAGGCGACGATCGAGGGTGTCAAGGGAGACGGACGGGGGTAGAGGTGGTCAGGGGCAACGGCTGACAGTTGGTGGGAAGCGCCACGATGGCGGTGGCAGGATCGGTGGCTAGAACGTCCTACGTGGCTATCGTGGCCTCTTTTGGGTCTCCTGTTGCAGTGGTAGGAATTAGGTGCTACGCGTTTGAAAAAACTTTAAGACCCACGAGTAAAAAATAAATCCGTACACAGTCTCATTTTTATGCTATTAAATCGAATGCACTGATCAGTTTAGCTTAAAAGCTTAAGTTGAGAAAAGACGGATAATTTACTTTATATTCTAATACTCCTCCTCACGCGAGACTTCATCAAGTCTCAAGTATGGAATAAAAGTGGATTATAATTTTTATTTAATTGCATGCTAACCAGAAATTGAACTCGAGACTCCTGACTCTAATACTATATTAAATTACATGCACCAATCAATTTAATTCAAAATATTAAGCTAAGTAAAGAAGATAATTCATTTTATATTTTAACACTTACTCAGTCGAAAGAGACGTGGGTTAAAAATTTGATAAGACTTCTCCTGTAAAGTCTGAGCAAGCCAGCCTGATAGGTTCCGATTAGCTTCAGAAAATTTTGGGTAGAATTGGCGTCGCAAAAAGTCTACGATTGGAATGGCCATTGCATCATTTCAGCTGTCCTCGGAAGATTCGGAAAACGAAGTCGAAGTACGGAGCAGCATGAACAGGCTAGCCAGCCAGCAGGGATTCGCTAAAAATCAGCTTTCAGAATTGAGGGTCGCGTCCGCAACTTACCTGTTGACAAATCTACCCCTGAGCCGTAGCATATCCAGGAGGAATCAACACAAGGGGAGGAGGAATCAACACAAGGG
Source organism: Zizania latifolia (assembly GCA_000418225.1). Lineage (NCBI taxonomy): Eukaryota > Viridiplantae > Streptophyta > Magnoliopsida > Poales > Poaceae > Zizania > Zizania latifolia. The sequence continues at coordinate 291,872 of KE372846.1, read as the reverse complement.
GAGCAGTGTTCTTTTTGTGGGGTCCACTGGAGCCTCCCTCCTGACAGGACTAGCGAATCGGCGACTAATCACCGATTCACCGGTCCAAGTAGAGCACTGTTTTGACTGTCTACCGTTTCATGGTCCGTCCTGGCATGCAACCGCCTAATTCAGAAACTGTTGGCAAGATTGCTGTGATCTCGTTTTGTACCGACGCGAACAGTCTGTGCTTGAACGAAAATTCGTAGAAGGTAGGAGTATATGCGGATTGATTTCTCATGATCGCTGCTTGGTGAAAAGAAAAAATACACATAAGAACTTAGGGAAAAACTCTGTTTCAAAGCTGACCTTAATGATAATCATTCTCCGAAATATTGTTTGTCAGTCGTAATCTTGATCTATTTTTAATTTTAGTTTATCCATATAAAATAAGTCAATATTAAAACTAGCAAACAAGCTCTAAGATTTAGATAAAAAATTGTGCCACTTTAGAGGTACCGTGAAAACAGGCAAATGTATGCAGATTCCTGGAAAACCTCTTTCTTCTCTTGGCCAACACCTCGTGTCCGATACCGAAACTCATTCTCGGCGACTATTCCGGTGGACGGCTGCCTAACTCGGCAATTACCTTTTCTTCCCTAGTTTCCCCTGAGCAGCATCAGCATGGATGTTCAAACCTCGCCATAAAACGCAAAAGGACCAAACAAACACACGTTTTTTGTACTCGTCCGGCGCAAACGGAGCAGGGACGTGCACGTACGTACACACATGTATAAATACATACCTAGTGCTTGTACAATCTACCTAAGGCTAGGATCGAGGTCGGTGTGACTGTCTGAGCCATCAGCCTTCCAATTTTCCACGGCCGAAAATGACGTGACGGCCGGACTGACAGGTATCCGAAAAAAATCATCCTTGTGCAGTTGTGCGTTATCCGGTCCGGCCAGGCTGCACTGGAGTGTGGTCAAGTGGCAGCAGCAGTCGACTTCACTTCACTCCAGTATCATGTCGTCGTTGCCGTGCGAGCTAGAGCAGAGAGGGAGTAGGCCGGGTCGCTGTTTCGGTTCGGCCATGGCGCGTGCGATCCGGCCGTGTGAAGGGACGCCTCGGTGCCGCGTCGTGCTCGATCGGTTCTCGGCCGGTGCGGGGATATGTTCCTGGCGTCGCAGGGTGCTTGCTGCCTGCTTGGGTGCCAGGTGGATGCATGTGTTCCTTCTGCCACTTGAAGGATCGTGCGGGCGAAAAGCATGTGCGTGTTACAACGTTACACGGCCATGGCCCGGCCGTGTCAGTGGAAGGCTAAAGGAAAAAGGAATGGAGGGACACTAGTGGTTAGCACAAGACACGTTGCTCGAATATCATGCTTGGCGGCAAAGCATATACTCTGTTTACGTGAAAAACAAAAGAAAAAAGAATAGGTCAAACCCTACTAAAGAGAGAAAAATCCAAGATTAGGCCAAATGCAAAGAAAAAAATCCATGAATTATTTAGAGTTTTGATGGATCAAATCCAATACCTTACAATTAAGTGACCAATAGATCATAAAATATTATTTTTAGCTTTGGATACTAGTATATACTTTAACCCACTCTTTTATATCACATTGGGATCTGAGGGCACGCAGCGGTTGCACTTATTATCGACGAACCAAACACAATGTGTACTACACGACTTTCTTTTCTATACGTCAATAAAAGTTCGATGCGCAAGATGCGGTTTCCATCCGAACAGTCATCAACACAACAACGTGCGGCATATTGGGCTTTTTGGACCTAATGCGCCACGTCAGCGAGCCTGGGGATGCTGCATTTTTCTGACCTGGCACTGTTATCTTTTCTGTGCTGGGGAGAACCTTCTATGATGACGGTGGATGGGGTCAGTTGGGTGCCTCTCGGATTGGCAACTGCTTTTTTCGGCAGGAGATACAAGTTTAACCTAGAAGCAAAGCAGCTACTCCCCAGCCAATTCGTTTTGGCAACTGCCTTTTTTGGCAGGAGTATAACATAACACAAAGTTAACAAAACCATTACTGGACCGGTTACCAGTGGTATTGAACGGTTTATCAATTCGTTTTATTGATTATTGGACCGATATCCCAAAAATCACCCTGTCTTCTCTCCCGTATGATCTTCTTCTCAACTGGTTGCGTATCTGCCTGCTGCAAACAATTAAGGGCGAGAGATTCTGACGTATACAATTATCATAAAATATGAAGTTTTCTAAGCGGTCTAAATTCTTGTTACATATTGTAAAATCTAATAGCTACAAATTCTAAAAATAAACTAGAATTAAAAAATAGAAAATATCAATTTTTTAATTATCATGCTCCCTAAAAAATTTAGGTAGGCTATTTTGGATGATACACCGTTAACACGAGATACCGGGCCCAGAAAGCCTGTACTGCGAACGGCCCAGCTTAATTGGCCTTCGACTCCTCCCTACTCGATCACCCCCCTCGACTTTCGTCTCGCGAGTTCGACGTCGCCTGCGCCGAGCAGCGGCGATCGCCATTCCACGAGCAGCCGCGCCGATAGCCATTCAGCGAGCAGCTGCGCCGGCGTCCCTCTGCTTCCGCGGCATCCTCTCAGGTGGCAACCCGTACGGACATCCTCTTGCTCGTTTCTCGCTGCCTACACCTTTTCTCTTTTTTCCTTAACCGTAGCGGCGTAGCCTCTCTTCTAGATCTGCAAGCTTTTCGCCTTGCCTCATTATTATTACTACTAGCAGTTTGGCATACAAGCGATTGGATTGTTTAGCTAAAGTGCATTTACAAGTGTATCCGGCTTATGGTGTTAGACTTCTTAGTTCTTAAACTCGCTGATATCTTTGTGATCCATCGTCTCATAAATGGCTACAGTTTGACCATCGTCTCAATGAAAGGTAGGTAATTACCTGCATTGATCACACCACCGTGTTTTTAAGTTGTTTAGGACTTTAGGTAATTGATCAAACGGAGTTGTGTACTGTAGAACAACTTTACAGAGCAGCACTGCTGAAACAGATCTTTAATGTTATGGGCAACTAACTGTATGACAGGTTTTAGTGCTTAGCTTTCAGTGGATGAAGAATGCCTGTTGCGCTATTATTGTAAACTGATATCCCCATTATGCTGTAAAATCCTTTCAGCTTTCTATAAAAAGCTGGGCCTTCTAGCCTTTGGTCTAAAATAATGTTTTTGGGTACACCACAATTTGCGTGAAATATTAGTTTTCTTGGACCTGATCCTTGTTATCGTGGCTTATCCTTCTGGATGTGGTGTAAAGTCATATTGTATATCAGAAGTGTCATTTGTGTATGCTCATGGTGATTGAAGGAAGGCAGATAGGTACTTTTGTCTTTCAACAATTCTGTCAAAGTAGAACTTGTGATTTTGAATTTATGATCCGACAGATCTATCAATGAATGTTCTTACAGGTTCAATGAATGGAATGAATAAGAGTTCTGCCAATATCCCACATGTTACTATCGATTCAGATTCAGATTCTGAAGGTAACAATACTTTCTTTTCTTCCTGTCACAGACTCTTCGTTCTATGAAATGTTGAAAACCAGCAAATGTAAATTTTAGCACATGTTATTCTGTGTATGCTGATAAGTCATGGCTATGTGCGGGCATGGCCATGGCAGAAGATATGAACAGTGGCACTCTGACATGTTGATGCACATGACATGCAACTTGAATGATCAGCAAACGACAACCATGAACTCAACACAGGTAGAAGAACTGGCACCACATCATGCTTCCCACAGCCATGATGATAAATTCTATGAGGAAAAATTCACTCCATTCTAGGAGAAACACATCTGATGAAAATTCATTCATTAAATTTATCACAGCCTATGCTGTAATCACAATTCAAAATTTTGAGAAGAGAAAATATGGGTCCACGGTACATAGAAGGAAACTATAAATGTAAAGGCAGTTGAATGGTACTTGAAATATGAGTAATATGATGACTTTATTTTAACCTATATGGCATCCATATATCACTGCCTGTGTATAGGTTTTGTGGAAGAACTGGCTCGTGTCAACTCCTCGTTAAATGGTAAGGCTTCATCTGAGAGCCTAAAAACTGGTGGAAAGGCTTCATCCTTATCTAAAGGTATGTATATATTTGCACAGTTTTACTGTTTTTTACTTCTAAAGCTGCTGATATCTTTTGAATTCTGTAACGGGCTAATGGCTCAATGTGCTGGGTTCTTACCTTTCTATGGCCATTGAATTTATTTATTTCATGTTCTATTTTCTTAGTATTAAGCTCTATTTTCTTTTCCTTCTTAGGAGAAGCTGGCAAAGGAGGGAAATCATAAAGCACTGGCAAAGGCAGGAAGGGTTCTGCATCAATTGCAGTTTCTACTAAGTCTGATGCAGAGCTAAAGCTTGAGCTTGGTCAGCCTCCAAAAGTGAAATACAATAAATGCAGCTTACTATTTGACTTTTTCTATGCTAAATAGTTTAGTAGTAGAAAATGTCAATTTTGGTGTAGTAGTAAGCCGTTTATTTGAAAAGTTTTTATGTAATGAAATCTGGGAAATGTTACTCCGCATATATATGGGTTTCCACGCACTATCCTATCCAACCAATCCATTACTATGTGGGAAAATCATTCTCAACGAAGGTTTTTATATATTGACATCATTATAATAAACACATATATTATCTCCAAGAGCCTTACGCTCTACAGAAAAAAGGTGCAAGCCAGTCGCTGCTTCCTTTTCCATGTGACTGCAAATGTCTAAAATCTTCTTTAATGATATTTGGTTGTAGATATACCTCTAAATTCTGGAATTTTAATGAATTGTGAAGTAGCTGAACTATTGCAAGAAATTCATGAGCATATGGCTATCTTATCAGAGGATCCAAATATCAAAATACCAGAGTAAGAATTGTTGTGAATTTGTGTTGTAGTTTTATGCCACTAATCATTATTTGTATCGTGTGCGAGTCTTTAGCTGTTTGGCTAACTCATTTCTCTTTCTTTTTTCTTCTGCAGGTCATTCGACAAGGCTTTCCAATATGCAAAAGAAGGAAATCATTTTTCCACTGCACAGTCTGTAAAACAAGTCTTGGAGTATCCTTTGATTTGATTCTGTAACTGTTAGAACTTGGCATGTTATTGTATATATTTAATTATAATCAAGCAATTGGTTCTTCGATTCCTTGACTAATAGATGTAGCCCTCTTAAAAAATATGGGGTTAGTGATGGAGAGGTCTGTAACCCATTTCTTAATGTCTTTTTCTCACCAGTATAATGAACCATTTCTATCATTTAAGTATTCTATAACAGTGTGGTGTCCTTGTTACAGATATGCTTGATAGCTAACATTGGACCTGAGACCATTGAGGAGGTTTATGGGCTGGTACCATCCCTGAAGGTCAGTCTCTTTCGTTTGTATTTCAGCTCTGGATTGTTTAAACCTACAGCAGCTAAGGCATGCATAATCCTTTATTACATAGGCCACTAGTTCACTCAACGAAGGCCCAATCATGGAGGCTCTCACTGCACTCACTAACATAAAAGTCCCCAAGTGAATCTCCAGTGGGGCTATGCGGGTAATCCCTGTGCAGATATTTTTAACCACACATCTATCCTGATTATTCACCTTACTGATCTCAGTTGCCTCCTGAATTTAAAACCGACATGTTGTGTATCAAGCAATGCGGGATCTGCAACTTGTGGCTTGTGATGCTTTGGATGTTCTGTCCGACCAGGTTGCACTGTGTAAAAACTAACTTTGGGCCATGTGCACTTGTCTAGGTCCGACTGGTAAAACTTGACTTGAGAAAACTACCTTATCTAACTGCAGAATTAGCTAGAATGATCAAAGTGGTCTACTGTGAATTGCTTGTTGTTATCCTTGGGGGTAAATAGATTAAAAATGCAGCTGTGGTTGGTTGTCCGTTTTTGCCTCCACCTGTTTGTTTACTTCCTTATTGCGCAGTTTCTCGGCCTAGTTATTTACCAGTAACTCTGAAAGCTTATGTTTCCCTAGCGACAAATGCATTTCGCGGCTCTTCTTTTTAGTGCAATGTATACATGGAGCAATTGCAAAAGGAAAATCCCTTTATAAAACCGTGTAAGCTAGCATCAAGTGTCACCACAATGGCTGGTTCTAAATTGCACTCCCTCGTGATGTTTTTAACACAAGGTAGTAGATGATTTTGCCGCACAGTTTCTACTTGAAAGTCTGGGCGGAGCGACAGGTGCTAGGGAAACAATGTGCTAATGCCATCACTATGGGAAGCTGTGATGACTTGGCGTGCGGTTGTGAACAGAAAAAAATTGATATTTGCCACTTTTAACATAACTTTTTGATTATGTTGAGATCCTATAATAATGATATATAAAACTATTTAATTCTGTAATATATGTGTGCTAGGATGATGAAAAAATGGAAACCATTTATTGACAGTGACAAACGATCTCAAACCTCTGGTTCACAACTGTGTGAATGCTCTGGGGAAAAAATCCATTATTATGTAAACCTGTATGGACACAAAAGCCAAACAAATTAACAGCGCCCCTGTAGTAATCAACCTCGAAAACACCACACAATCCATCAAGCGACGTCTGCTGTTTGCTGTTGTTTTTGTTTGTTCGTCAATCATCCGCCACGACGCGTCGCGTTTTGTGGCTGTGTCGCGGGGGGTAGTCGAACGGCAGCGGCCGCACGTCGTCGCTGAGCAGGCCGGCGTGCCGGAACCCGTACGGTCTGAGCACCTGGTCGTCGGCGAAGTTGAGCGCGCGGCGCATGCCCTCGTCGCAGCTCTCCCTGGAGTAGTGCTCGTTCCGGTGCCCGCTGCACGGCTGACACCCCGTGAAGTGCGTCACGAACGGTCGCCGCCACCCTTGTACACCGGTCTCCGCCAGCCCGGCGCTCGCCAGCGCCGCGCCCCTCGCCGCCGCGTACGCCGCGTGCTCCCTCTCCGCGTGCCGCCTCCGCAGCTGCGGCGCTGCCCGCCGCTCCATCGCCTCGTACCGCTCCGTGATGTTGTCGAGCCGCCCGGCGATCTCCATCCAGTAGCCCTCGAAGTAGTAGTCGCTCTCCAGAAACACTTTCTCCCGCCACCGGCTGCCGTCCTGCAGCAGCATGTACACGAGCGCCGACTGGTCGTCGGACTCATTGAACACCTTGTCCTTGAACGTGGAGGTGAGCACGGCGCCCCACCGCTCGTAGTCCGGCGAGTCCGGCCCCATGGCGGCCCACGCGGCCATGAAGTCGAGCGACCACTGGCAGTTGCGGATGAGGAACACACCGGCGTTGAGGCTGGTCCACGACCTGGCCTCGTACACGAGGTGCGGCCAGCCGTGGACGACGAGGTTGTGCGCGCGGTACCGGCGCAGCGGGAGGCGGAAGTCCATGTCGGTTAGCACAGCGTCGGAGTCCACCCACCACACCCACTCCGCCTCTGGGTGGGCGACCATGGCCGCCCGGACCACCGGAATCTTTGCCCAGTACCGATCCATCGACGGCCGGAGCAGAGCCGTGTTATACAGCAGCTGCACGCCGTTGAGCCGGCAGTAATCCACCTTGTTCTTCAGCAGCCGCATCAGCAAGTTGTCACCCACCGGGGACCCGCACGGCTCCGGCTGCGAGCCGGATACCATCAGGACGCGCTCGCCGCCGCCCGCCAGCTCCGGATGCGCGCGGAGCCACTCGGCGCGATTCTCGTCCCACCCGGCGATTGGCTCCATGGTGTACGCCACCTCCGGATCGTCGTAGAACGTACTCCCACCGCCGGCGGACGACATCCGAACGACCTTACCGTGCCCCGCGGCGGGCGGTGCCGGGGAGGAGAGAGAGACGGGCGACGCGAGCGTGAGCAACAGCACGGCGCCCACCGCGGCGCCAGCGGAGAAGAGGGCCGCGTCCCTAAGCCACGATGGTGTCCTGCCCCGGCGCGTCGGCATCGTTGGCTTTCGCCGTCTCTGGATGCAGATGCCGCGCAGCCGTCGCATCATGACGCACGACGACGCCACGGAGGCACGGATCCGCGGGAGGAAGCGCATCTGAAGCCAGCCGATCAGTGCCGTGCGCGCCGGGGCGGGAACCGAGAAAAGCCAAAGGAGAAAGAAGGGTGGCTCTAGGCTTCTAGCGGGGGGATGTTGGTCGGCGCCGGGCGCGGCGTGGGCGTCGTACAGTCGGCACCGCGCCCGGAAGCGCAGGCAGCGCGGCGGCGATGAGAAGAGACAAGAGCGCGAGACACGGCGGCTAGCCGCTGGGTTTGGATGGTTGGTGCGGTTCGGCCGACACGGCAACTGGCACTGCGGCGAGACGGCCGCGCTGTGCGGAAAACGGTGTGCTTTCGGTGCGCGATGCAAGCATTCATGGATTCCTGTCGCTTCTTCCAGGTCTAGAAGGGCCATCACGTCACGGGGCAGGGCAAGGAGCCAAAGACAACTCGTCGGTGGGATAAACGACATTTGACTTTTGTCTTTTGCGATTCATTTCCTTTTTTTCTTAGAAAGCAGGGAAATTAATTACAAGCAGTATTGCATGAAGAGAATGTTGCAGATCGAAGAGAAGAAGAGAATGACGTGGGCATAGTGGTTCCCATCTCTACTTCTCTAGCAGCAGAGGATCCAAATCCGCAAGGAGCCAAGGAGCAGGCCGGACCCGGAGTGCCTTGAGCCCTTGACAGGTGTTGGAGTGGTTTGCTGCATGAGCCATTCCGAGAGCACGAGTTACGGCATACTGTGTGGCATGTGTACATGACATGTGAATTGTAGGCGTCTGGTTCTAAAATTAGATGGGGTGATATGATTTCATCATTTTCATCGCATTTCTTATTTTGTTGCTAGAATAAATTCAACCTATAATTTTTTTGTTTGGTTAAAGGTAATGAAAGAATAGGATGCGATACATGTCATGTGGGCCCACCATTATTCTCACATCCCTTATTCTTTCTAGCACCACGTCGCTACCATAGTGGAATTTGGTGGAAACTACACTACTCGCCTCTCGTGTTTGGTTGCTTGATTGGAGGCGATTGAGGCTCTTTGCTCTCAGCTGCGTGATTTCAGGCGCGATGAAGATGAACTGCAGACACCAGCTCAACTAGGACCAATCTATGGGCATGGGCATGGCTGGTGGGCACCTCGACCCGACACTTAGCTCCATGGTCTCCTCCCTATGTCTAACTCGAGGGGCGCCACGGCGCCTGATAGCCTCACTCTCAATAGAATCTCATCAGAGCTGCACTACAGCAACACTCTATAGGATCTCCACATAGTCCAGTTCCTTGCCAACCCTAGCTTCATCGAACATGCTGCGAGGCTCTCTAGCTTTGACGGTTGTGCTATGCCGCCTTTCACCAGTGCCCCGGCTCTGCCTCTCTGCCCCCGTCCCCTCACGCCAACAAAGTAGAACAAGCTCGTTTGCTCGATTTGAAGAGACAGTCTTGTCTCACATCTACACAACATTTTCTTTTAGATATCTTCATCTCACTTCACTTTCAAACATAACAGCACAAAAATAAGTTCGTACACTTCGTCACACCAATCAAATACACAGCTACGAGCTAACCTGCCACGCCACGGTAAGCTGCGTGGCCAGGCAATATTAACACGAGAGCGGCGCACCGACCAACCCAACAACAGCAAATACCTCCGCCTTCAGAGAAAACTCCTCATCAGAAGCCAAAAACCGAAACGCAGCCATGGAGTTTGCTGGACGCAGCATGCACGCGCTGTGGTCAAAATTCAGATATTATGCCCGGTACTGTACCTCTGAGGTTCTAATCGGAGCCATGGACGTAATGCACCCATGTAATCAGACAATCAGAGTGAATGGATCTTCAGCAAAATTTCCGGTTTTCGCTCTTGTCCGTCTACAAAACACGAATCCAAAACATCACCGAACCTTCAAACCCAACCTTCGGTCATACTGCTGCATTCTGACATCTCCTCAGAGCGAGTGAGCTGCAGCCTGCAGGCCTGCAAAAAGCTCAGGAAAGATCGTGGTGGAGCTCGTTAACCTTGTACGGCGGCGTCGACCTGGTCTTCGTTGCTGCCTCAGTAGATATACCACGTCAAATCAAACTTTCTATATGTAATTTATTAATCACCCAAAATTTATTTTCAACTATGCACATGTTTGGTTAACAATGGCCAACACGCCAAGATTGCAGAAGTGCTAATGATATGTTTAAATATGTTTGGTTAACAATGGCCAACAGGCCAAGATTGCAGAAGTGCTAATGATATGTTTAAATCAGGGTGAGGACTCCATAAGGATTAATTCCTCACGAGGGGAGCAAGAACAAAAAAAAAATCCTATCAAGTTTGGCAGGACGCGGAAGTGGACGAGTAAATTTAAACCAGTGTGAATTGCATTGCCATTGGTACCCAGTACCCACCCCTATTTGTCGCCTCCGCGCACGTCCTCCCCGACCTGTTTTCATCTCGCATCTTCGCGCCATTCACCCACACCGTCGACTTCCAATCCCCATCTCGTCGGCGCCTCGGCGGGATGCGGCGTTGGCCAGCCTCTCCAGCTCGGCGGCAGCCGTGGTCCATCGTCCGTGGTAGCGATGGAAACACGAGGCTGCTCGCGGGAGGAATGGCGGCAAAAGCTCGCCCCTTTTTTTTGCCTTCATAGTTTATCATGAGGTGGTTTGGCTGTCATGTCTACTGCAAGTAGTCCTCACTGTTAGCTTTCGGTCACCAGTGCTCAGATACATCCAGGATCATCCCAACATGCATATCTTGTTTAATTGCTGCTTCTGCTGTGGCTTGCAGTGAACCATTAATACGATGGTAGGGAAGTGACCTCCTACCTTATCTTATCCCTTTTCAATTCATATTTCAAGGTACAACATTCCATACTGTGCTTAATTAGCTAAATCCAGGATACAGCTATTGCCGAATCATTTTCCCGACAATAAGGTTAGCCAATCTTGTATGTTACTCACTGTCCTTCTCACATATTTCCTGCTACAGTTGCGTTGTCTGTGTTCAGCACTGTGCATAAAAATCTGTATCATTAGATGTGGCTGTATGAATGTGTGGTATAAAGAAGTGTTCACTATCTAGGCTTCAGTTGAGTGCATTACTGACCATGAACTGTCTGTTCTCTCACAGGCGAATATGAAGTCCTTCTCGTTCCTGTTCTGAAGAGACAACTCCTAGTGGTCCGTTGCCTTTTTCTTTGCACTCATCTTCCATTTCCCTGTGATTCCGATAACATCTACAGGTATTTACTGCTTAATGAACCATCATCTTGTACCTAATAATGTACTTTTGGACTGCCTTTTATAGACTATCTGGTGGGCAAAACACAATCACCTATTTTGCGCACCATGATAGAATCATGATTTGTTCTTAGTATAATGTAACAGATATAATATAGTGATTTAGACAAGATGATAACGGAAAAGGAAACAAGTTCATGAAAATCTGTTTGATGATGAAAGTTTCTTGGACGCGCCTGCACAAGCTCATGGTTAGTACCATCTAATTCCTTTAAGCTCATGATCCAATATGTGTTTTTCTCAGTTATTTAATTCTAACAAACATTTTTTTTTCTGCAGACCATTTGGATCTAAAAATGTTGAAGGGCAAGAGGACACCAGGGATTGTACTTTTGCATAAAAGGTGCATTTTTTTGTACTCAGGAGTCAAACAATACTGGCTCACCTTCATGGTCTTGACTCATGACTTCATTTTCAAGGTGATTTTGAAGGGGGGAGAAGGACTGGGGGAGGAGATCGCGAGGAGATGGCGGGCCATGAAACCGTCGGCTGCCCGCCCGCACCGGCCACGGCGCGGTTGCGCGCCGTCCTCCTCGAGCTGAGAACATTGCTCGTTGGGCTCGTTCCAGAATCGGGCGCGGAAAGCAGATGCACCCATATGAGAGGCTCGGAATCCTCCTTGGCCTCTCTGCTGGCCGTCACCCCGCGAGTCCGCCCCTGCCCTGCCTGCTTTCGTCTCGTACCATTCGTCCCTTCCGGCGTCTTATCACCGGTGCAAAGTGGCTATGGCGACACAAGGTTGGTTCCGGGAGGAGTGGCGGCAAGCCGGCAAAAGCTCGGCCTAGGCACCAAACAGATAAGTTTCATTCCCTGTGGATATCCCTAGCTTGGTTTATCACTAGGTAGTTTGGCTGTCAAGTCTACTGCAAGTAGTCCTCCTTTTTAACTCTCCGGTTAATTATCAATAATCAGAGGATTAGCCCACATGCACATATACCTGTGTTTTTATTGTGAATTGCAGTGAACCCTCTGCTTTTGTTTTACCTGACGGTTGTGAGGTGACATTTTATCTTATCTTTGTCAGTTCATATTTCAAGAGGAGTAGCCAGTACACACACACACACCATCCTTTTGCCAACAAGGGTTTGACAATCTTGTATCCTATCCTTTTGCCTACTACTGTTGCATTTGCTTTTATCTGTGTTGACTGTTGAGCAATGAGTACTGTGCATAAGAAGCTATAGCATTGGCTATACCATTCTATATGCTAAATGTCATAAAGATGTTGATGGAATTCAGTGTCTATGCTCCAGTGGAGTGCATTGTTGACAATGAAGTATATGTTCTTTCAAGGGTGACTATACGAAATCCATCTCGTTCCAACTCTGAAGAGAACTCCAAGCGGGCAATTGCCTTTTCACGATGCCGATAACTTTTGCACCAGTGACCAGTGCCGTCTTGTACTTGTCAATATCTATTTAATTGCACCTACGACGCGTCTTCAGTACACTGATCTTGCTTTTGTGATTATGCAGCTTAAAGCTTGCTATCAACAGTGGATTGGTCAGAATACGTCAACATCAGCCTGGAAAACATTCAGGTTGCTGAGGGGGTGTTTGATTGCATGTAAGAGGCTTAGCTAAGCTCACGTGATGTATGATTTATTTATTTGGTTGTCTGTACGAGTGACTCAGCTAGCTCATCGAATGCAAAAGGTGCTTCTCAGCCTAGCTCAACAGAAACAGATTTCAAATCCGTTTCTGCCTGACCTGGCTCGCTGGATGCGAGCAATTAAGTAACTAATGATGTTATTAGTACATAATTAACACATATTAAATGATAATAATACATTTAAATAATATTAAGAACTATTAGATGGATTAACAATGATAACAAAATAGTTGCACGTAATAAATACCATGATGATTTATTATTTATCAATTTTTATCTTACGCAATGTTTTCACGTGCGAGCAACTAAACACCATCTCACTGACCAGGTTAAATAAATACAGGCAACAAACAAACATACATTGCATATATCGAGTCTGTCTGAATTGAACCTGACTCACTGATACGAGCCGGACTAGATAAATATAGGCAACCAAATGCCCCCTAACACGGAAAGGGTGGAGGAAGACCCAATAACTGCTGTCGAGTCAATCTTTTTGATAATATTCGGCGTCCCTTTCATTTTCGTCAATCGAGTGCTACTTGGGTTCTCACACTTGCTATCTAACGTGCTTGAAAAGATTTTGCTTCACGTCACACCTGACCAGGATGGTAGAGCTAGCTACAGTCACACAGCCTATTGTAATTGTTCTTTTTATGCAGAAGGTTCAAGGTTAGGATTAAACTGACGAAAGCTATATTAGTTTGATGTTTCTAATAGTTGTTGGTTGCTTGAGTCTCTTGTTACGAAGACAAGACAGTGATTACTCATGTCCGAGGACAAAAGAATCGAGAATTATGATTGCTACCTCTCAAGATTTGGATGGAACATTTGACACCATTCTGGAATTTGTACATGCTATAGCTACAAGTTCCTTGTGCCCTCTGGTGTGCGTTGTATCTCTGCCCAAGTTTGCGACATCGATGGATCCAAGAAGCCGTCTTTCACAAACGATGTTCTGTCAGAATGATTTGCGTAACACTGGGTCGGCCACACATTAAGGTCTCGTTTGGATGGATTAAAATTAATAGTTAGCTAATTAATAGATAGAGCTAATTGTTAGCTAGCTAATAGTTAGTTGGCTAAAAATTAGTCCATGTCTGGTTAGATAATTTTGACTAATAGTTGGCTAAAGTCGATTTTGCCCCTACTATAATAATCGTGCTACAGTAGTGTTGGGTCAAAATAGTCCAATGACCTATATTAGCTCAAATTAGTTCACTTTTGTGGATTAATGGGCTAACCATTAGTTAGCCAAAGAGCTAATAGCTAGTTTACTAATTAGTTGCACTCTTTAAATAAACTAAAACTAATTTTTAGTTACTACCTATTAGTTTATGGAATCTAAACGGGTCCAACTTAAATGAATTTATTAGTAACTGAATTCACGAACACATGTTATGTTCTCTTATCCTTTTAGTGAGGAACACCCTGAGACAGGAATCATCACTGCTTTACAAAGTATTGAATTGCTGTGCAATTCGATTTCCACAGTCAAGACCAGAACCGTTCCTTTTGGAATAGCAGACCGGCTAAAATCCTTACTTCCTTAGTTCCTTGTTGCAAATAACTAGTAGTGTGCACGTGCTAACGCTACGGTAAAAATTAAAATACAAACTACATGGTATCCTGTCAACTACATGGCAAAAATAAATAATCAAACTCAAAAAATGAAAAGGAGAAAAAATATCAGATTGGCACAAAAACAAGCAAGGGAATGAACTGGTCCCTTTATAAACCAAGGCAAGTTTGAAAGCCCTACTACTTGCATTCCACATAATCTCATCGCCATTTAAAAATCATTTAATTCAACTCTATCATATCATCAATGATGCTCATATTTAGGATGCTAGGACATAAATAAATCCATGTTGTATTTCTAATGTGAGTAACTTGAAGCAATAAGGTCCGGTAAATTGTTAGGAGGCAAGGAAACAATCAATAAAACTTACAAAACATCATGTATCATGTATGAATAAAAGAGAACGAAGTATTTGAGTCATAAATAAGTGAAAGTCCTTGACGGATAGATTCTGGTCCTTAACGTACAGAAAATCCCAAGTGGGCATTTCTTCACATTGAATTTCACCGAGATATAAAAGTGTACTCTTTGTAAGCAATGGGTGGGTGAGTGTATGTATGTACAATCAAATCAATATAACTAATCGGTATATCCTTATTGGCCAAATCTAGAAACGCAAGCGAATATAAGAAACAAACATTATGAAAAAACGACAGAAGATATTACATTTACATTACAATCAATAGAAGCAGAAATCAATTCCTAGATTGGGTCCAAGTGAACAGACAAATATCACAATGCCAGTACTATACTGAACCCCTGAAGAAAGCAATACTATATACTTGTAAATTATAAAATATTATAAAGCTGCAGTGCATAATAACTAAAATACAGACTAAGCTGGTTCAGCCAATCTGGAGCGATTAAAGGACCGCTGTCTCTGAGATCCACTCTGTGATGCTCGCTCTGATCAGTGTGCTTATTTGACTTAAAGCGCTGCCTTCTTACAGAAAGAAGCCGCACATCCTCCTTCCATAGGTGACACAGTACCCTAAAAACTTAAAGGTAAGAGTTTTCTCTTTGATTTTTTGTCTATTTATACATATGGTAACCATATTTACTCTCAGAGACATATAAACAACTCTCAAGGAACCATATTTACTGTCTTCGAGCAGTTTTAGACCAGCAAACACAAAAAAATTGGAACTTTTCATGGTACGAACTCAAAAAATGCAATACCCTAGCAAGCCAACCAGATTCTTGTGCCGAACTCGCCCGATCGTTGCTACCTCCACTCTGAATTCTTTCTCTGCCTAGCCCCTGATTAAACACACAACAAATGAACACCCAGTGAATTTTGAAAAAAATGACGATCTGCTACTAAAGAGAAGAACACAGTTTGAAATATGAGTCTCAGGATGCCAGGAGAAGCAGCTACTACTTTCCATAGGCTCCCTCCCCGAGCAGTTTGAAATTATGGCAAACAAACTTACAAACGTAAAGCTCAAGACAAGACACATATCTAATAGCTAGGGAAGTACATTGAACCTATACAACCTAGAAAACAACGAGACTTCATTAAACATTTGATGATATGTTCTGGTAAAAGCTACAAGCAATATTCATCGTTGAACCAACCAATGATTAAATTTCTGCTGTCAAAATTTAAAGAAGGTTAATCAGACCTCTAGCAATGGTCTCCTCAGGGACGACTCTATCAATTTCATCCGTTGTAATTCCTGGTTTGATTACACGAGCAGCTGCATCTAAAACCTCTCGTGCAACCTAACAATATCAGCATGGAGTAGAACACAAATGGTTAGGGAAATGTCACTATGCTATTTTAGCATGAAATTTTAAGCACTGCAAGCTTACTCCGCATGTTTCTCTCATCCTTTCAATTTGCTCACGGGTCTTGATCTAAATAAAATAGCAGCAACGTGT
>KE372846.1:237661-260385 GCA_000418225.1 Zizania latifolia | reverse complement strand
GGTCCGCGGCGGGCGTGGCGCGGGCACACGAACCTCTGTCGACAGCCTGGACGTTGACAAAACTATCTGTCGACACGCTAAAGTGTCGATAGAGGATCTGTCGACATTCTAAGTGTCGACAGATAGCTATTTTGCTATTTTTTGAGGTCGCATACCAGAAATAAAATTTCATAAAAAATAAATATTATTTGTAAAAAAATTCATATAACCCCATGTGGCCATGTACCCATCGGTAATGGGCTTAGCCTGTAGAGCAGTCCAATACAATCCAAGAAGTCCTATGTCGATAAGGGATCTAGACGTCGACATGGTAGTCGGACATAGATTTAGAATTAGAGATAAAATATATACATATATACTTATAAATAGGAGATAAACAATAGTCCGGTTATTATCGCTAGATACTAGAAAACTATCGAGGATGAGACCCCCGGGTATCCCGTGATGGGATTTATCAGTCCAGATCAAGAGTGAGTCTGGTCAGCTTTGGGGTCCAGACGTCCGGTACGGTCCATAAACAAGAGTTTGAATCTGATAAGGAACTTTAGCGCCATATCTAAAAACCGAATGCTAGAATTTGGTATAAAGAAATATATATATATATATATACAAATATCCTTATAAATAGGAAATATGCTTGAGTTCGGTACATAATCCCAGATATTTAGGGAACTGACTCAGGTCAGAGCCCTAGTTCCATACATTTCGCTCCTTGACTATATAAAAGGGGTGAGACACCCCAAAGAGGCATGCTTTCATATGCTATCAAGTAGTTTAGTATAGATCCGATCTACAATCTACAAATACATAGGACGTAAGTCTATTATTTTTCGGGAGGCTCGAACCTGTCTAAACTTCTTGACTCAAGTTCTCTAGAGTTGACCTTAGAGATTAGAATACAACGCTTTTCTGCCGTCTCAAATACCATCTCGGGTATCCCGTAGGTGGACTGTTTAGTAAAACATTGACATAAATTGACTCGGGTAAGATACCATATATGTAAATCCCGTCTCCTGGACTACATAGGGCGAGGGACCCCCTCCAAAGACAGATTGCCTTAGCGTACATCTTAGCTCTCAAGCCTTTTGCTTACAACTTTAGATCCAATCTACAATAAATAACACATGATGTAGGGTTATTATCCTTCGAGAAAATCTGTATAAATCATTTGGCTCTATTTTTTTAGTTGACCATATTAACTAGAATCCAGCGCTACCCTACATATAAATCATCACTGTAAGTATCCATGGTAGTTCTATGATTTTTCAAAAAGCTGAACAAAATTATAATTTCTATTTAAAAATGATTGTTTAAAAAAATATTGAAGTCTGCATCAGATGACGGAAAGCAAAATGGGCCGTGTAAATTGATGCTGCTGCTGTCCACTACATCCATGATGTGCCGTTCCCCAGGAAAAGGGTTACCTGCACGTTTGACCATACTTTCCTTACCTCAGGTACAGTCAATATCCAGATATCGTCATGTCAAAATATTCAGATATCCTTGCCGAGGATAGACGCAAAACAACATTGTAGCTGGATGACAATGGAAAGCCATAAACACTTATGCTTATCGATCAGTGTATGTGATACCATCAAAATGTTACATCGTCGCTTCAATCCAGTTTTTTTCTACCAGGTTTATTTCCTCAAACAGCAGCCTTAGATCAAGGTCTTCAAAAGTAGAGAAAAATACAAGCTCAGAGCCTTATAACAAAGCCCCAGACATCAGTTCATAGCAAATACACAAACCACATGGCTACCGAACCACGCACAACCCAATATATAGCCCCAACCAGACCTCGGTAGACGGTAGCAGCAAACACAACTCCAGATATATGTATTATCAAGTACGGGCCGATCCGATGCTGGCGGTGCGAGACCGTTTTTGGGCATGTTAGCCAGCAAGGCAACCCCATAGGCATACTCGGTATCGGTCTCAGAACAGATGATTGGTCCTCCATGAAAATCTGCTCATTACCCCCTTGTCTTAGCCCTCTTCATTCCAAGGCTGTTGTGGAAAGGGGAAGCCGAACCAGATCTTTGCATCCCCTCGTCACGGAGGGTGCCATTGAGCATTGCGAGTTCACGGAGCTGCTGCTTCTTGAATACATCCTGAGACTCGTCCTGCAAAGGAGTCAATAATTACTTTTAAGGCGTTGGTTCTGCAAGTCGAATTCTACATCGAATTAAAGAAAATCAGTTTAAGAGTTTAAAGAAAAGAAATTGTCAAAGCTCAATACCATAGGCTTCAGCAGATCTTCGAGAATCTCACGGGCTTGCAACATACGAGTATCAATAATTTCAACAGGTAGTTCTGCCTCAACCAATATGTGCAGGGGTTCATTCAGATGTTCATAACCTGGTTTCCCTCGCATCATTTCCTCCTACAAAACATTAGGATTCGTTACCATAGGCCAGACAAATTCTAATGAAAAACAAAACATACAAAAATTTGCAGTATACACAGGCAGAGAGGCAAATAAGACGACCAAAAGGAATGGATGGTTCCTGTCAGAAACAAGCAGGTTTTGGAGAAGCTGGTATATGTTTTCTGTGCCAGTAGATCAAGGAACTATTTTGCTATGCTTCAAGAGAATGTGTATTGGTGATGTTTCAATCTCAGAGAAATATACAACATGAAAAACACAAGCAAAAATAAAAGGAAGAATAAAATGAGATCTCCCATGAGCAAAAATCGGAAAACAGCATATGCTAGCTACCCAGAGGGTAAGAGTCAGCACAGGCAGCAAGAGCAGAGGTCCTGGTTTCTAGTCCTACGTACAACTAAAATCTTGCTTGAAATGCATAATCAATATATCATTCCAGATTTGCCAGTCTAACTAACAAGATTATAGTATCAGGAGTTTTACCCGAGTTGGCTCTTTAATGCTGCCCCGACCTCTTATTAGCACACGACAGCCAGTGGTTGCCTCCACACGCTTCAAAGAATTCCCTCTAGGACCAAGGATGCGACCGACAAAGTTGAACTGACAAAACAAACAAGAACACATGACGATAAAGCCATGAAGGATATAACCTATACAAGAGTATAACTAGAGAACTAGTACACTTACTGTTGGATATCTGTCTACTGGAATATCAACCTTCATTGTTTTCTTGACAATTAGTCCAGAGGAACTGCCTTGAGAACCTCCAAGCCAGCTATAAGCTGGTGAACTCTGCAATGATCACAGGTTGACAATTTATAACTTCTTTTCCAATAGGAGCATTGGATATGGAACAAGGGGAGTAGCTTTTGCATTGAGCAATAAAAAAGGCAGAAATTTAAAGCCAAGTATAAAAACATATTGAACTGCAGATGATTTAGAAGCAATCAGAAGTGTTACAGGACTAAGCTTAAAAGAGCAATATTGTGCCCAGCTACTTTTGCACATATTGTTCTATTGACAAGATATTTATGAGCAATACGACAATAAGGATAGCTTTACAACAACTCATATTTTATTGACATCATAAAGTTGAGGGCATCACTATTTTGTCAAATCAGATACTTACAAGTCTCATGAATAATTATCTGAAACTGATTTGAAGTGCAGCAGAAAAAAAAATAAAGTAGCAAATAACATGGTTAGAGCAATTAGCAGACTCTGATGTTAGCATGGCAACTAACTTATTGGTTAGAATTTTGTTCTATGGCGTAAAATTAGTGAATTAGTGTTAGCATGTTATCCAAACTCCACTAGTTGCAATAAAGAGGAACTAATGCCATCTTTTGAACCCACTGCCTGGAAGGGATAACAAAGTTAGCAAATTAGCACAAGGAATATGCAGTACCAAGCATGTAATCAGCTTCAGTAGTGTCAAAATCGGTTAGGAAAAAAATCCTGATCTATGCTTTAAAAATGGTAAATTAGACATGAAGAGTAAGTTATGTTAAATGGTCAGTATCCATACTTCTGATTGAAATGCTGATGTCCACCCATTCATATCAGTTGCTGCTCCATTTGAATATAATCCTCCCATTGTTAGTGGACTACCATGTTCAAGGCCACTTTGATTTAAAAGGGACACGTTCTCCAATAGTGTTGAAACACGTAAAATTTCTGCTCCAACATTGCAATTTCAAGCACAAGATATAGAAAGTTAGCAGTTAGAATTAGTGATTAGCAAATGCATACATGTACCTGATGAGTTAGTATAAAATCATTTAAACCCTCACCCCTTTACAATAGAAAACTAATAGTAGTGTCGACTGCAAATCCATATATAGTTAGTTGTGTACCTCTAAAAAGTTTATGCAGACAAGATATGCAAATAAAAACAAACGATTTTTGTGCACAATGTAAAAAATTTGAGTAGCAAAAGAAATACTTGGAACAGAGAAAATTCATTGAAAACAAAACAAAAGATATGCAATAAAACAGACAAATGGAAACAATACCAAAAATATATGTTCATGGATTATGGAGATTTGAGGGCAATACATGACATGATAGAGAGGATGGTTGATATAAGAGTCAAAATTATAATAAAAAGGTAGAGATCAAAAATTGATCGTTGATTACCAAGTAGGGGTTGCCTGGTTGACTCTAAAAAAATGATAGCTACTCGTTAAAACAATATGAATGTGCAGTTAATCTAGCACAGTTGCAGTACATGAGCAACCAAGTATTACGAAATCGGCCAATCACGTTTGGTTGGTCTGGCAGAGAAAAAAATTGTTAAGATGAATTACAGCATGAAGCAAACACAGATGTGCGCAAGACACACAAGCAGCAAAGGTCAAAGATCCTCACATCACAGCAGAATATCCCGAATATATGGAAGAAATTGTAATTCGATCAGTATTCTGTCTCACTCATGAGTATAGATGTATCGCGGTACAGATGTGATGGATGGGTACATGAGAGCTTACCTTGATTCAGCAGCCGTACGCTATGAGGGAGCACTGGGACGAACGGGTTCAGCTTATGCCGTTCCGCGAGCAGTTCCGCAAGGTACCTACAAATGACCGTCACATACTCATCATTCATCACCCTTGTGATACAACACCCGCCGTATTACTAACTCTAGCTTTGATCTCCTCTGTAAAACATAGATTTCCAACCCGAATCCAACGAGACGAGCACCGAAAGTTAGTAGAATTGAGTACCCAAGTCTTTTCCCCAGTTCAACACAGTCAAAACGAGACGAAACTACCAGAAACTGGAGATCTCGTCACGGGGAATCAGATCCGATGCCCCCCAAAATCCCTATACCCGACATCAGGTTCAAGACACGTAAACCTGCGTGGCATCCCGGAACACAGAGAATCCGCAGTGGAACGGGCCGAATCTACCCTCCCGGCACGATCGGATCCCAAAGGCGGCGGCGGCGGCTCCTTCCCCATCCCCGCGAGACACACACAAATAAGCGCGACACGAAGCAGCAGAGGAGTGCTTTGCTCGCTTACTTCTCCTGGTCAGCGACGGCGGAGGAGGAGGCGCGGAGCCCGGAGAAGCGCGGGGAGTGCGGGGTGGTGGAGGGCGAGGGCGAGTACGCCATGTACCGTCCCGACGCCATGCCTTCTCCCTTCCGCCGCTGCTCCACTGCTCCTCTCCGTCAACGGCGGGATCTCGGCGGCGGGCGGTGCAGCTCGACCGACTCCTAGGCTCTAGCTGATGGTGGTGGCGTCGGCGGCGGCTGGGGGAGAGGAGGAGGAGGACTGGAGGAGGGGGATGAGGAGCTGCAGGATGAGGGCTTATATGGGGGCGCCCCGGCTAGCTGGCTGCCCTCCCTCCCGCGCGTGATGTGCGTGTGTGCGAGCGGCGCGGCAGTAAAGCCGTAAAGGCCCGCGCGAGCGCGGTAACAAACAAGTCAAGTGAACAGTTGTGGGAGGGGAGGCGACTGTAGATAGAACAAGCGTACTAGGGTAGAGTCCGTGGAGCGGAAGGCGGCGGCGGGCGGCGGGCGGCGGCGCGCGGTCTCCTGCTGCCGGTTCGCTCGTAGGTAAAATTTTCCCGGGAGTACGTTGGGCAGTTGAGAATTCTAGCTGACGATGCACACACACACATGACACATCGTCCGCCCAGATAAATTAAGACATGAATTAACTATATATTATAAAATTAATAAGTAGCTTGGAAAAAATATTCAAATAATATTAACGAAGAAAGTTTTTAAAAACAATTTCTATGTAAAAGTTTCTTTAAAAACTAAAAAAAAATCCTGTTATAATGATGTGCCTGTTTTTCGTGTATTGACTAAGCCAATGAGACGAACACAGTGCAAATGTGAGCTGGTATAGTTAGGTTTTGCTGACTGTCGCCAGTTTGAAAAACCTAGCCAAGTCAAGCTCTACGAGGGAGATGACTTAACTTACTAGTCTACTTACTTGTCTGCTAAAAATAGTGACGATTAGTTGTTTACCTACATAACTGGATTTCAGGCATGCACGCAGTATGAGAATTCTGGTTCTTTAAGCACATAGTATGTGATATGTATTATGTAGTATGATAAAAGAACAGATTCTCCTTTATATATATACAATTCTACGTGTTCCTGTACATCACATCACCTGTCAATACTGTTCCAGATGAAACACGATCATGGCGGTAGATTGAATTAACGAAAGTTCTTTTGCATTTTGCAACTCCTACTTCTGACCAGTACTAAATAATAAGGCGAACGATTACGAGATACTTACGCATGCATAATCTGCACAACTTACTTTCTCAATATCTATGTCTACGATCATACGCAGGATTATGAGATGAAGCAGCTTTGTCTCCATCGCTACATTATTACAGGGTTTGATTATTCTTCAATCAAAATAAATCTCATCCGGTAATTAAGGAGAGAACGGAGAAATCGATATCACATCAGCACAGTACCATATTACCATCGCAAAATATGACATTGGACGTACGCACTATATTGAAGATTAGGTGCCTGCAAATTGTCTCCTTTCCTTGCATTTGATTAGGTGTTTTCCTAATCACAAGAAGAAATCTGTTTTTTTTTTACAACAGCCGGCGTATACACAGTACACACGTTTCCAACTGTTCATGACATTATGGAAACACACAAAGGAACAGGCTACTGATTTGTCTAATGTTTCCGTATAGAGCAATATAAAATGTAACATCCACGACCACGAGATACTTCAACGGATTACCGTAGAAAAAATGTAATACAGGGACGGGTACGACTTCGCTGCCTCATTGAACCGTTCATGATTTCCTGTACATTAAGCAATTGCGAGATAATTATAAAAAACACTAATATATCACCAAGAACACGATCACACGGATAAAAAAGTAAACTTATCTTCTCTAAGAAAAATAGTAAAGTAATCCCAAATCCCAGGCCACCTGTTACCTGTAGATGTCTGCCATTTGCCAAGAAATGTACTGCACAAGCGTATAGCTTTTGTGTTTCGAGTGACATCGATGAAGGGAGACGAGCAGATAACCACTGCAGGCAAAGACGGATTCCGATGGATTACTCGACAAGGCGAGATGAATGGCGATAAACCATCGCTCCGTCCCAATCAACCAGGCCATTCTTGGAAAGGAAAAGGAGGGGGAAAGAGAAAAGATGAGAAAACGAAAGCGCTGTGTTTTGATTGCTTCGCGATAAAAGCGGGCAGAATCCGTCCGCCAACATCTTCAGATGGAAACAGCCGGTGCCTGTTGGTCCCGGTCTCAGGATCTGAATTCTGAAGTTCATCGACCGTCGAACCCTAAGAGCTACCTTGGTTAAAATGGTACTCCTACTTATATTTTATTTTTAGCATTCAAAATTTATCTTATCAAGACTCTATTTAGCTTGTTTTCTTCAGTTAATAAATGAGCAATTAATAAATTTTGGTTAAACATGTGGCACCACCTAATCAGCTTGACTAGAAATCAGAGTTAACAGGTTTAATGTGACACCTGAATTATTTCTCCACACTACTAATATGTATAAAAATTACAAAAAATAAAATATCCGTGGAACGAAAGGAGTACCCTTTTATCCGTATTCAAGTACTTTTATCGGCCCTCACTAATCTTTCTTACTATGCATTGGTGTGATCAAGATTGATTTGACTAATTTAAGGGTATTTTGGTCATATATGATACAAGAAAATCATTAGTAGGTGTGCTTTAGACGAGTAATTGGTGGCTCTAAACGGAGGGTCGGTTTACAGTTGTTGCTATGTGTTGTGTTGTGCTTATTTTTTAAGATCGTGTAGAATCATAGTGACGAAAGATTAAATTACTGTATTATAGTGCAACCCAACCTTTAAGCTAGCAGAAAGTGGAGTTAAGTTTACCTTTACCTACCGTCACTCTGGCTGGCATGAAATGAACCATATATGCCTGATTTCCTGCCAGGGTGTCATGACGCAACGCATGAAACTCGTGCTCATATGATAAGATGAGATCTCTCAGATTACGATATTGCACCTTTCGCTTCAGAGATGTTCATGCATCACGGATTGACCGAAGCTGCATTAGTAAATCTTTGGTTACAGTTCAGGAGTTTCCACACAAAAGGGAAGTAACAATGGTAAAATTCAGTCTCAGAATCTTAACAAGACATGAACAGATGAGATCGATAGCTGCACATGCACTGAGGTCCAGGCAGAGGGAACGAGCAGAAATAATCATTCGTAAAGGCGTCCAGAAAAGTGCCAACTCAAAACAAAATGTTAGTTGGAACATTGGAACGCAGTGCAGGTATCCAATGCTACCAATTCTGGTTGGTAGTTATTATAGATTTCAGACAAGGGCCCCTCCACATTCTAGGCTGTCACTTGCCTACCTGTCCTGAGTTTAGCGATTTATTAACAAACCCAGCAAAAGCGCTGATACGGCGCAGATGCTGGAGCAATATAATATCGGTAGGGTGCTCTTGAAGAAAAAAATGTACAGACAATGGGGTCAGCCGAAGGATATGAAGCATGTACGCAGTAAATGTACATTTCACAGGATGATCCTGGAAATTAGTCTTTGCCATGACAACTCTACTGGCGGCCTAACCTTAAACCTGTGAATTACTAGGGGAATAATTGGAGCTCTGCATGTGGGGCAAGTGCTTTGTCCATCCAGCAGTCCAGCCATGACATCAAACAATGCACATGGGACAACTGTCCACAAGGCAACCTATTTACTCTGCTTACTTCCTCACAACAGATAATACAACTTCCATCAACTATGCTAAAGAGGTTAGCAAAACAAAACCATGGACAATTTTATCATCGAATAAAAAAAAGTAGTGCAGTTTTGATACAACACTCTCGCATAGTACTAATTTGCTGTGGCATCTGGGAAGTATTCATTCATTTGTGGAAGGTTAACCTAGTGATGGTGTACCAAGTGTCATGGTACTCCCGGCTCTTGATTTTAGCAAAAAAAGAAGATCATCCACCAAATTCAAACAGTGTGAATCACACTGTATAACGTGTATTAACATGGAAAATGTGAATATAAGCATGTACAGAGTCAAAAGCAGAAGTCACTGATGATCTCTAGGGAAAAATATTATCCTACATTTTCTCCCATCAACCTTCCATGAGCTTATCATTCACATTAAATGGATATTTCATGAAAGTTGGTACTGAAGATTTTGCTAATATTGTCAGAAACAGGTATTGTTCAAAATTAATCCAAGTAAAACGCTCTAAACAGAATTTGCATAACTTCTTATAATTTCTATCAACATTCAAGACACTTAAAAGAGCAAATCAAAGCAATTAGCTGAAAGTAGGTCAGCACAACTAGGAAAACTAGAACTCATATGCCACAATGGAATTCAGTGGTTGAATGTGTCTTAACACAACTTGGCAAATTTTATCATGATAGATTCCAATGTATGACTTAAAATATCAGTCAGATTGATGCCTGCTTTTATAAATTGGGGGCTACATGAGCTTTTATCTCAGCAGCACTTATTCAGAAAATGGGCCAAGAAAAAATGTCCTGGGAAGCTTAAGCTAGCATATGATGCATGGATATTGAATATGGACAAGAAAATATCAACTGCAGAAATTAACATTTAGAAGTTATGGGCAGATTTTCTAGTAGGATATGGATGTAAACTGCAAAGATGTAAGAGAATGAGAGCTAAACAAATCCTACCAATCATGCATCCCCAAAAACATCAGAAAGAGGTAACAAAGCACAGAATATCACATTTCTGTAGAAGGAACCTCGATTTTTTCTACAACATGATGTAATCGATGGCAAACATGAAGACTATATCAATGGCACAAGTGCACAACACAGTGGCATCTCAATATATTTGGCCATCTTCTGCAACAACGAATGCAATTCCTTGATCAGAACCCACTCAGTCCTGACGGAACCAAACAACCAGAATTTAATTCCAATGTTCTGACAATCCAAGGCTCAAAACTGAAGAAAATGTTAATCAAAATAGATCAAAGCAAGTTGATTGAGCCAAAATTTCGGATATACTTTAAGGGCGCACCTTGCAGGTCGGAGAATAGAACCATCCATCGACACCGCAAACCCACAGTCTTAATAACATTCCAAACACGAACCCTAGCTGAAAAATTCCTCCCCCTTCCTCCTCCATTCCAGGTTCCAGAACACGAACGGACCGACGTGCCCAGCTGGGCCACCTACATATGACACATCCTCGGGCAACAATCAGAAACAGGAACAAACGTACGGTTCGATCAACGCGATTACCAATTTGGTGGGTCAATGCCGTAACCCGTCGACGTGTAGCCGGAGACGATTGGTTTCGCCTTTTAGCAGTACCCACCGGCCGACCGCCGCCGACGGCCTGGCGCCAACCGTGCGCGCGCCCGCCATTGCCGGCCAGCGCCGTCGGTCTGGGACTAGTGAAGGCATGTCGACTACTCGACCCGGCGTACGCGTACGCCATGTAGAAACTGGAAAGAAAGAACGATGTTAAGATAAGGAGCAAAACTACCGTCCGGACGGATATTTCACTAATTATTTAACGCTCAGTAAAACATTCATATTTAATAAATAAAATATTAATCTTCAATAAATAAAACATAGTATAAAATATTTAATCTAAGGGCCATATAATATACACATATAAGAAGAAAGCAAATACTATAACTTGTGTTATGGTGTCTGAGACTCTGAGCAAATAACAGTTACACCGAACGAAGCCGGAGAAGAAACAGGTAATCAGTCAAAAGCCGAGACACCCAAACGCCTATTCGCCATGGGACACGGCCACGAGGTTGCAGAAATAGGAGGATTCCGAACACAGAGAATATCCAACCACCGGTCCACCCCTTCCGCCCCGAGCTGGTCTCCCCCACGTCGTCGGCGGTACCCGCCCCCGCCCTCGCCCCCGCCGCCCGTCGACGCCGCGAGCGATCCATCCGGTTGGCCTTCTCCTCCGTTTCCTCCCCCCTCTGTGGTTCGTGATTTTGTTGCTTTGGGATCCGGATCCGGGTAGGCGGGTAGCCTCCTCTTGATCCGCGCGGGAAGAGAATGTGGCCCGGCGCGGCGCTCCATGCAGCCGGATGTCGTAGGTCCGTTTGATCCGGTTTGATCCGCCGGGTCTGGTTTGGTGGCTTGACCGTGATTGGGTCCCCCCGGTGCCAGGCGGCTTGGCGTCTGATTCCTCCACTCACTCTTTGACCGTCTCGTTTGGATGCAGCCATGCTCTCATTGTCTCATTGAGTGGGAGCTTGGCATAATCGATTAAGATCTTAGCATTAGATGCGTGGAATCTGGAGAAATTTTGCGTTGCGCGTGGTACCTGTCGTAATGCCCATTTAAAGAATTGACTTTTGTTTGGAGTTATGTTGGAAGAGTACAATTTACGGATATTAACCAGCTATATT
This sequence comes from Zizania latifolia, assembly GCA_000418225.1. NCBI lineage: Eukaryota > Viridiplantae > Streptophyta > Magnoliopsida > Poales > Poaceae > Zizania > Zizania latifolia. The sequence continues at coordinate 248,598 of KE372846.1, read as the reverse complement.
GAGATCAATATGCGAACCTCCAAATCTCTTGCGACATGGCAACCATCCTGTCATTTTCCCTGATCTAGGCAGATGTTTACATGCTGACCTGCGATCAGACAACATCTGGACCCGCATGTGACCTTGATCAGTGCTGTTGGCGTGGCCGAGTGGAGATTGCTGCAGGCTGCAGCAGTAATTCAACACGTCCTTGTCTCCTTGCAGTTCTGATGATGATGTGGCATTGAAGAAATAAGATCAGAATCAACAATTGGTGCTCACGTCTATACCAATGAGTGTCATATATCATTTGGCTTGCAAACTGTTCAGAATACATTAACCATATATTTTGGAGTATTTTTTTTCTTGAATTACATAAATGTATAGATTCTGACCAAGTCGTGGTTCATAAAAGGCAAGAACTTTACATAAAAAATAACAGATTGATCAACTCTTTTTTGTTATCCAAGATTTGCAACTTTGTATGAGCCCAAAAACCAGTTCACTTGTATGCTTCAATGTTCTGACAAGCAGGCTACTGGCTACCTTTCAGTACATTGTTTTGTTCATGTATTTTACCGTACCTCCAAAATTTGGCAGCGTTTGGTTTGACTAATGGCATCTCACCCTCATTTGTGGTCAGAGCATGGTAGCTGAACATGTTCTTGTGCATTGTATGTTTGTGCTATTAGGAGATAACATCTGGATTTTTCATGTTAGAAATCCTTGGGAAATTTCACAGTAGTCTTCTTTTGTAAATAAGCTGGTCCTTGACTCTTGCTTTTTATGTTTCTGCAGGTGTTTATTTGCTGTCGTGAGCTATCTGAGGTTGCAACTCCAAAATGAGTACCGCTAATCGCTATCAACACATCAAGTCGACCAAGCCTATTCTAGGTGCAGATCATTACTGGATTATATACCATGAGTCGTTCATGACCATATAATGCATGTATTCATATTGAACTATTGATCTAGAGCGTAAGGATGATGATGATAAACCTAAGCAAAATGGCAAAGGTTCTGTGCGTGAATTTCACTTTATTCATGACTAGGATAGAAGATGATGTATTCACCATAGCACGATGCACCAAATTTAGTTTGTTCAGTCCCCTAGATGATACCAATGATGTTCATGTTGTTTCCTTCCGTTTGCAAGTTTTTAGCAATTTGTTTTTACTATGTAGGAGGCAAAGCAAGAAAATTGAAGGACCTAATGTTAAAAAGCGACAATCGGGTATGTGCTGATTGCGGTGCACCTGATCCCAAATGGGCGTAAGTGTCTCTGTTAAACTGATTAAGGTGTCATTTTTTGTATAAATACCAATTGTGTTTTGATGCCTCTACAGTAATGGAAATACATTTGCATGGCATTTCTCTGTCATAGCCAAGCTGTATAGTTAAAAAAGTATGCTGAAGACCTTTGTTTTTGGACTTTCCATGCCTTATATATTAAGTTTATATAAGAAAATATTATTTTGCATTTCAGGTCTGCTAATATTGGAGTATTTCTTTGCTTAAAGTGTGGAGATGTTCATAGAGCCCTTGGGCCAGACATTTCAAAGGTTACTTGGAGCACATGAATTTTCTTTTTCAGTTTTAGTTCTTCCAAAAGAAAGTCCTATTGTGCAATTGTATCTTGGTTTTTTTTTTCTCTCCCATGATTTATTCTTAGAATTGCTATCATTATTCAGGTTTGCTGCCTTCACTACTGATTTCATTCTTCTGCTTGTTCTTTATCAGGTTTTGTCTGTAACTTTGGATGATTGGTCTGATAGTGATATCGACGCCATGGTTGAGGTTGGTGGAAACTCGTATGCAAATTCAATTTATGAGGCTTTTCTTCCAAAAGATCACCCAAAGCCCAAGATGGATTCAACTATGGAATATAGGACTAAATATATAAGGTTTGGTAATTACTCTATTCAATTCTCTGTAATTTCATCAGAGTTATTTGTAGTATTAATATCTTATCTTGTGATACACAGAGCCAAGTATGAGACACAAGATTTTTTGAAGCCGAGTTTGCGCATATCCTCAAAGACATCTTTTGATTCAACCAATTCTGTGAAGAGCGTAAACAGCAATTTTTCTAGCACTTCAAGGAAGCATGTCATTGTAAGATGTTATGCTGAAACATAGATGATACAGCTGTGGATATTTATCTAAACATTTTATTTTCTGGGTTGAAACTTAGCAATTTAAATGGAGCATATTTAATGAAAATTGTATAATTTTAGTGGTCCAGACAATCAGCCTGACCCTTGCAAATGGTCACAGGAAGATACAAGAGAATTTGTTGGAGAGCTGAACATTACAGTAGTAAGAGGTACTCAGTTGGCCATCAGAGATATGCTAACGAGTGATCCATATGTTATTCTAACACTTGGAGAGCAGGTATGTTTTTTCTTTTGACATACATAAACCATTTTGATTGTTATGCTAATCTGTTCTGAAAACACTCAATTGCTGGCCTAATTGCAGAAAGTTCAAACAACGGTTAAAAAGAGTGACTTGAACCCTGTATGGAATGAGGTGCTTAAGCTATCAGTTCCTCGAAATTATGGACCCCTAAAACTTGTAAGTCTGATCAAAATTATTTTTCTCATTTTAATAAGCTGCTAATGAAAGTATGAGAGAAAGTAGCAAGACCATCTTGCATCTTGTGTTCTCTGAATTACAATACAAAGTCATATAAATATCACAAAACACTTAATGCCAGAATCTAAAATAACGACATACATAGTTGGCTAGAGTACACTCATTATTTCTCAGTTTGCAAGTGATGAACCTACTACTGGAAAAAAGTGTTGTAGATATTTCAATGAATGTCACTGTTTTAGTGTTTTTCTTTCAATGTAGTGGAAGTGCCAAGCAAGAATATAAATCTCACTGTATCAATCCTTCTTCAATGTTCCTTCAGAGAATGAACAACTATCAAGTTCATGTTCCATATTGTTGGTTCCTTACTTCCTTACTGTTTTAAAATGTATGATTAAATATAGCTCACCAGTTACAGAGGGAAAGACTTTGAACTAATGGGGCTGTTATAGCAATATACATAAATTGTTCAGCATGAAAATACAACAATGATATAATAAATAAAGGTGATACTATAAATTGAGTTTTGATATTTCCTATATATTATACATCTCATTCTATCTTGGAATCACATTAACCAGTACAGATTGCATGAAAATTCTGCCAAAATTTGTTGCTGGAAAGTTATAGAAGAGAACTTACTGAAACATAATTACATAAGGCGTCCTTATCTGTTTTTAATCATAGTTGCATAAAATGTACTAGGGTGTTTTGTGATTCCTTTATTTATAGTGAGGTGATATTGTGATAGCATACTTGGCATTCTCTTTTAAAAAGAAGTGACAATGAAGAGAAGCCATTATAGATCCTTTGTATATATTATTATAAAGCAACAAATATCATGCTTGTGGGCAGCATGACAGCATCCAATAACTCATACTCTCTCCATTTCCAGCAAGTATATGACCATGATATGTTCTCTGCTGATGATATCATGGGGGAAGCGGAGATAGATCTTCAACCAATGATCACAGCTGCCATGGCCTTTGGAGATCCTTCACGTCTTGGTGACATGCAGATTGGAAGGTGGTTCATGACCAAAGACAATGCCCTGCTGAAAGATAGCACGGTCAATGTTGTGGGGGGCAAGGTAAAACAGGAAGTTTACCTAAAGCTGCAGAACGTAGAATCAGGTGAGATGGAGCTAGAAGTGGAATGGGTTCCTCTACTCTAGATTAATAAAACTCGACTGGTTCTCTGCCTAAAATTTACTCAAGGAGCTTCACTTTTGTAATTTATGATGAATGGCTTCGAATCCTGTGTACTTACTGAAGCTCTCTACACTTTCGTCATCTGGCCGAAATTTGTCAAAATGTCATTGTAAAATATCATGGTGTAATTCGTCTGTACTCACGACCGATTTTTTTATTATTATTTAGTGATGTGTGCTTTCAACATGTTGTCTCTCATAATGCATTGTGATGAAATAACATATACAATTCTGTGGAAATATTGATGATTTGCACTCATTATGCTGCATTGCTGCTGCACTTTAAGTAACTGAAAGAACAGGTGCACGGGGCCACGGGTATGTGTACCCAGACCATTGAATTGCCATTTTGCACATTTACTTTTAGCGATCTATACATGATGGTACTAGGTAGAACTTGTGATGCCCCAAAACACAAGAACAAATTGGCAATTTCCTGGCTAATTACAGACCATGTTGCCGCGGTTCCCACCAGAAAAAGAAAGCAATGGCCTTCTGCATACTTCATCCATTTAGCTGGTCTTGTTGGTGAACACTCCGATCGCCGAGCCAACGGAGGCGAAGGCGCTGATGACAAGGCAGGCGGCGCTGAACGCGCGGATGGCGAGCCACCGCGTCGTCCACGGCGTCACCTTCTTCTGCGCGAGGTACATCTCGGCGGGGAAGTGGATGGCAAGCGGCCAGAAGGTGAAGGCGCCGAGCAGCCCGACCACCTGGTTGAAGTAGGGGAACCACACGGCCAGCGCCGTACTCGCCGCCACGTACGCCGTGCGGAAGCACAGCCGGTACAGGTTCACGCAGCGGCGGCGGCGGCGCGACGTCCAGGGCATCGCTACCTCCACCACTCCCGCCTCCGCGCCGCCCATCAGCCGCTCCACCAGCCCGAACACCGGCTGGGCGTACACCTGCAAGGCTCACCGCCTACGCAGCGTCAGCTGGTCTCGTGCGGTGGTGGACGCACTCACGCACACCGAGCACGGTACAGAGTGAGTACTTGCCTGGTAGCCGCCGAGGAGGTGGAGGACGATGCAGAGGTTGGCGAAGTCGACGAGCCAGTAGGGCTCGTAGAAGCCGAAGCCGGTGAGGAGGTTCCCAGGCGTGGCGTCGCCGAACGCAGCGTAGCCGAAGCACCCGCAGCAGAGGTAGAAGAAGGTGGTGACCACGATGCTCGCCCTCGACGCCGTCTTCATCGTCTCGCTCTCCGGCGGCGGCGACCTCAGCGTGTCCTTCACCACGCAACACCGGATAACCACGTGTATCGGTGCATGCTTGCATGCATATGCCACATTACCATGGATACGTGCCGCGACGACGGCGCAGCAGCACCGCACGTACCTCAATTTCCAGCAGAACTGACGAGAAGGGGTAGGCGAACGCGATGTCCCCGAGCGCCTGCGAGACTTGCCACGCCTTCTGCGTCGCGGACACCAGCGCAATCCCCCCGATTCCCCCCTTGACCACTCCATTAGCTGAAGAAATTAGCAGCCTGTCCTCCATTAGCTTGCCTTTGAAGTTGACGGCGATCTCTACCCAAAATGTATGTTTTTACCGATGACTTTGGCGACGCCGAGGCCGAAGCCGATGAGGGAGTAGGAGAAGGACATGGCCGCGGCCAAGACCGAGAGCCACGCCATGTCGTGGAAGCCCGGTACCTGGGAGAGGACCACCTGCGCGAGCCCGAACGCGAGCATGTAGTAGCCGTCTCCGCCGGCGGAGCACGTCGCGTCGTGGCCTTCCCGGTGGTAGCAGTTCGACTTCTGAATCGCCCTGCAAGAAAAAAAATGTCGACTCAATTAATCAACTAAAACGGCGGGCCAGATCAAGCCCAAACTGATCAAGTCTGGGCCGTCTGGCCATCCTGACAGTTTGGCATGCATGGGCCATCGGCCATGGGATAATTAGGCTAAAATGAATGTGTCAAATTGAGCTCATTTATTCATTTGGTTGTGTATGTTTGTATTTTTTTTCAAGGTATGCTGAGCTAGGGATAGTAATGAGTACCCAAAACCAATAGGTTTTTACCCTATTAAGACATTAGCATGTACTAAAATTCTCACCCATTAATATATTAATAGGCATAAAACCATATCCATTGGGTTTATAGGGTACAATTACAATACTATAGCATATCAACCCACAAACCTATAGGTATATGTACATCTATTATGTATAAGTAATTTAGCTTATCACATAATCCACATATAGCACAAGACACCTATTTGTCTTGTATAGCTGCATATATTTATATTTATTAGATATTCATAAATTTGTGATATATTAATTTTTATTTATCACATAGTTTGATGCTATATAATATATTAACATTTATATGTACTGGGTATGAAAAATCTGATGAATGCCTGTTACCTGTATATATGGGAGTAAGTATACGTATGAAATTATCCATGTACATATGTATGAGTTTTTTAATACATAGAATTTAACATATATGAGTGGATGACATCCATCATGTACAAACCTATTGCCATTCTTACACTAGATGCAAAACAACAACCATTTGATTTGGGCAATCATTATCTTCATTTACGAATAAAATAACATAACGGATACTGATATTTGCGGGTAGCTAACCCATATATAAAAAGCAATTTGCTACTTATTTTTGTTTTGAGACATCCATATCATGATGCTTTTGCCAAGATACAGTACCAGACTATTTCTCAGCAGAAATAAATAGTAATGACGAGTGCGCTATTATCCAAATACAAGATATTATGTGCAAACGCTAGGTCCATGAGAACGACCTTTATGTTTGTTTATCTTTTGGTCTATCTAGCTAAACAGAGATTTAGCTTATGATAGTTGTGATTATTTATGACGCCCAGACTTTTGTTGGTCTTTAAAAATTAATTTGATAAAAATCTATCCAAAAAATTATAGCCTAGTGAGTCGTGCTTTCTCTACCGATTCTCCTCAACTATCAAGTTTTCCCCACTTCAATTCAAATATCAGAAATCCTAACTCCGATCAAATATTTCAAATATCAAATAAAAAACACCTAAAATGTCATACATTCAAATAGTTGTTTTGAACCAAAATTTGAAACCAAAGCTCAAAATACAAAATTCCTTCCCAACCCTTTTTAAATCCCTGAAGACCAAGTCCGGTTAAATTTCGAGTACAACTTATTTCTCCAAAGAGTCCTTAATTAACATATTTTCTGCGCCTGAATTACGGCTGCATTCCAACTAATAAATCAGTGGTTAGCTGATTGCCAGTTGCCACGGAAGGCGTAGAAAGCGAGAGATGATTAAAAATTTCACATGCAAAATGAACTTGCCTCATGCTAGTGGCTGAGGTGAGAGTGTACACCACCCCACCCCCAAACAAGCTGAAGTTGAGGAAAAAGCCGCAGAACCACTGGCTCTTCTCACCTGCAACCGTGCAATGCGTCAATGCGTGACGTCCACTGCCAGTACACTGCCATTAGCGTAAGAACATATATTTTTTGTTGTTTTTGACCATTGATAAAGTGAAGAGAAAGATGTGCTGCTGCTACGTAACATCAACCGTTTTTCATCATGTCATGTATTCATGTAAACGGTCAGCATTAGTTTTATAAACAATAATACCAACTTCAGACGACGATTGCATTTCTGTTTTTTTATTTCTTTTATTAGATGTATATTTACAGTTTTTGGTTGTTGCTAGCTTTATTTTCACAGTAGTGTCTGCAAAAAACAATAGCAACATTATTAGTGTTCACAACAAAAACATTAGTATAATAATAATAATAATCTGGGGATGATCACCTAGGTAAAACCTCACTGCGTCCACGTAGGACCTGTTCCTGACGGCGCCGTGCTCCGGGTCATGGGAGATGTAGCAGTCGGCGAGCAGGGAGGACTGGATCAAGGTCACCCCGGCGAAGACCACCATGGCCGCCGGCCCTCCGACCCAGCCAAGCTGCGCCACGCTCCACGCCAGCGACAGCACGCCGGAGCCTATCACCGCCGTTATGATGTGCGCGGTTGCTGTCCATGCCGTACCTGCACCCATCCGCGTGCACATACACAGATTACATGGCGTACTGTTTCAGAGAAATACACGTATTCCGTATTCCGAAGTCAAATTTCTTTGATTTTAAATTCATAGAAAATATACTACTCTCTATCTTATAATACTAGGTTTGACACAACAAGATATTCCGTATACTCTTAAAGTCTTTATAGTTAAGACCACAGTGACTGGGTTATGCTGATTTGATGCAGGAATTGTATAATTCACCCGCATGAATCGATCGAATGAGGAAAATCCTTACAATCCAGTGGGGCAACCAGAACTTAAAATAGAGAGAGTGAATGGGGAAAATTAGCTGTAGCTGCCTAGCTGGTGCCTGGTGGCAATTATGAATCTGGACAGTAAGAGCACAGACACTTCAGAACTGGCAGCAGGTTGGAAACCTTGTGACGGATGATCGATGCATATATGCAAATGAAAAGGAAGAGTAATCTTGTGAAGGATTTAGCTGATGACTAGGCTCACCTGTTCTCTTGACTATCTGCTCCTCCGACGAGCTGTAAGACGACTCCGAGAGCTTCCCGAGGAGCGGCTCTGTTTGGCGGTCGTCTCCCCCTGCTCCTCCTCTTCCTCCTCCCATAGCTGTACGGTGTACAGCTTCTTCGATCTCGCTTAATTCTCGATCTCTTCTTCTCCGGGCGTTGCAGTGTTGTTCGGAGGATCAACTAAGCTAGTGCTTTCTATAGCTTACATGCTTGTGCTTTATTAAAGAAAGCTTTGCAGCTTACTAAAATCTCTCCTATTGATCTAGCATTCTCACTGTCACTCCACTGCAATAGTGCAATGTGACAATGTGACAATGTGACGGATGCTTATTGGATTGGTTGGTAGTACGGCGATAGGTACGCACGTCAAGGGGGGTTGCTGCTGGTGTGGGGCCTGGCAGCAGTGGCTGTCATGATCGGAGCTCACATCAGCTCGTATACGAGTATTTGTACGCCGGAGAGCTCAGAGAACAAACACTACCCGAGCTGCTCCGGCCATGCATGGCGGTGAGGCAGCGGCGGCCGCTCTCGGATCTCCCCATGATGCACGGCGAGTCTCCGGTACGAAGCATACGCATCGGGCTTCTTCCTGTCGCGGCAGGGCAGCGGTGGGGGTCGCCGGAGAGGAAGCTGAGGCTCGGTATGGAAGGAAGTCTTGGGGGAGGAAATCCTGACCGTTCGATCAGATATTGGCGGTTTGGATTAAGACAAACGAAAGGCAAAGTTTATGTATTAGACCTCCATCATTGTTTGTGGTCCAGATCCGCCATCCTAACCCGTTGGATCGAACATAAGCGGTCCGGATCACGGATCGCAGAACGTAAAGAGTTTCGCGGGCGTATTGCTCGAGTACAACCTTTGTAGATTAAAGTATTCAAAAATAAACCCCAATTTGTATCGCGTCGCGATCCCAAATTCCCCACTGATATAGGTGCTTTGAAAGCCGTCCGATGAGATACGCGCGGCCCGGATTGAGAGGATCGTGTATTATCGCGCAGCACCCCTCGACCTTTCCACGTCATCGTCCCCCTCGGCCCTCCTGGCCGGAGCCCGGAGGCCAGCAGCGCCACCTCCGCCGTGATTCTCCACAGCCACCCAATGTCCTCCTCTCCACCAGCGCCGGAGGTTAGACAAGGCAGTGGCACAACGAGGTTTCTCCGGGACTACGCACAGCGTTGACCTTTTACTCAAAAGCAGCAGCCGCCTTTGAGTGTTGCGAGAGAACTGACCGGCGAGTGTTAGACTTAATGGACTTAGATTAATCCTTAAATTATTTATGATTATTCTTATGCAGAATAAGACGTTAGACAAACCGGATTTAAATGAAGTAACGAGAGTCATGTGGTTATCCTTCTCTGTTTTTGGCCGATATAGATCACCTAGCGATAGGAAAGTGGCACACCTATACCGTCTTTGGATAGCCTTTTGAAATTCCTCTAGCGCAACTAATGACCGGGAAGATTTTGAGAGTCAAATGTTGGGCTGGAAGAAGTTTTTGCTTGGCCCGGGCTCCTTTTTATATTGAGCGTTGTAGAAATCGGAGACTCAATCCATATAGAAAGAAAATACCTTCCGATCATGTTACTCGCATTAGAAGAAAAGAGATCAAACCAGTAAGGAAAGATCTCATATAAATAAAATCATTAGAGGTAAAGATATCAATCCACTAATTAAAGTTCTTTATAAGAAAAATCATTAGAGAAAAAGATATCAATCTACTAATGAAAATTCTTTACATGAAAAATCATTAGACGGAAAGATATCAACTCATTAAGAAAATCCTTTAGATTTAAAATCATTAGATGGAAGGCATCACTCTTATAAAAGGAATGATCCCATTTATTTAGAAAGTTAATTGTTAGTCATTAACAGCGAGGTCTTCGGCATCGTTATGGAGCTCCCGCCGCCGGCGACAGCCACTTATACGACGCTCTGCAGAGGAACGCCCCGCCGTTCTGCAGTTCTCAGCATCTATCAGTCCGATCTGCTTCGTTAGCAAAGCCGGTCTGCTTCGTTAGCTGTGATTATCTGTACAGTGCCCATATAATAGGCCATTTGCCCTGTGAACAAAGCTCAAAAGATGTGTTAACGAATATATTTGGTCTGCACATCAGATGTACTATATGATCATGTATCTGCATATTTCTTTCCTCTGATCATTAAATATGCCTGGCATGGATTTGCCTACCAGATTAGTGGAGGTTGGTTTTGATGTTGCACCAAGATGTGTTATAGGTCACTTGATTTATACTTCCAGTGATAGTAAACTTGCAATCTTTCAGACTGCCCATCTCCTGTCCTAATTTCAAGGTCTGGCAAAAGATTCAGGGAAAGTCAGGGTGTTTGCAACTGAAGCAGGTTGACAGTACTACCCCAATACTGCAATCCAGCTTCTCAAAATTCCAATTAAATCATCGTCCTACTTTTCAGATATACTATGTTTTTTCAGGTACGCGCCATGCATCTGATTTTGTTGATCAAAACTTATTACTAAGATCTTAACTGCCAAGGTTACCTGTTCTATAATTGATTCTAGACAATCAGCTTTTATCTAAGAATATTTTGAAAGGGATTATGACTTTGCATGAGGTGATTCATGAGCTTAGGGCTAGAAATCAAAAAGG
>KE372846.1:217249-229198 GCA_000418225.1 Zizania latifolia | reverse complement strand
TGCTGAGAAAATGTTGATTTACAGAACAAAAATTAAAAAAGCTTAAATATGGTTTTTCCACTTGTATATAGATGTCCATGTATTATCATTAACACTAAAAGTGGCTCAAGATTGATGCAACTTTCAAAACTCAACACAACATCCTGCTCGATTAATGTAACAACTCAATAAAGTTTTCGCTAACCTTCTCATCGTGGGGTTTGTAGGGGTTCACGATCTTGGAGGCCCGGTAGGGCACACAAGCGTAATGGCCCTAGGGAAGTTAAGGACATGTGGTGGCTTCTTTTTTTAGCTGAAAGATAATGAGAATTATCAACATTTTGTAAGTAACTTGCATGTTATTAATAAAGTATGGAAGTTGATGTCTATATTTTACCCAGTCCAAAATCAGCTAAATTCACTGTAAGGTTTTCTTCTAAGAGGACATTTGTTGGCTTTACATCACGATGCACGACACCATGTTGGTGCAAGAAGCCCATGCAATCAATTAATTGTCCAAAGATACTCTGCTCATTGTTAAAACTGATCTGCGGTCTTTTGTTAAGATAGTCAAATATCCAAACATATATCATTCAGCCAATATAATTTTACGACACAATTTGTGATTTCTTTTTCAATTTCAGAATAGTACCTATGACTTGGCTTCATGGAAATATACATATACTAATACGACTTCTTTTGAATCCAAGCCTGATAGAGCTCCACAATGTTGTTATGCTTTAGAAGTGCAAGCATATTTACATCGCTGAATGTCACAAATACAAAACACAAATTAAAGTGGCATCTTTTTAAGAGTAAATATGCAACTCAAGAAAGTAAATATATTTAACATATTTGACTGCAATAAATATACCAATAAGTCTGGCCTGCTCTTGGTGAATCTAGAATTCAACCTTGAGTAGGCTTTTATTCCAGACATATATAAGAAGTTGTATTCTAGACTTAATCCAAACATACAATTAAATAAAGAAAAAGTTCTATATATGCTACGGAAAATTCACACGATTCTTTATTTGCCACTAGTTCTCTCACTGACATGTTCACAAGAAATCTATCTTTTGTATGTCAAAATGTCAGTTGGATCAAACAAGTACAGAAGCTTTAGTCTCAAATGTGCTACACGGTGCTTTGCTCTTATCTGTTGTTTATCTACTGTAAAACTGATTTAACTTATTGATTGGTACATTGATTACCCTTGAATACTTTTAGCCATATGGAATCTCCTGTGAGGAGAATGTCATCAAGGAATGTGAAGAGGAAGCAGGAATCCCGCGATCCATCTCAAGCAAGTAATATGACAACTGTTGTCTGAGAAACTATAAATTTCACTGTAATCTCCATCATGTTTGCCATGTGAAGTATCCATTGTCTAACTCATAATTACAATAATTGCTAGTGCTACATCGGTTGGAGCAATCTCTTACATGGATATTGAAGGGTTTAGATACAAAAGGGATGTTCTCTTCTGCTATGACCTTAAACTTCCTGCAGATTTTGTTCCTAATAATGAAGGTAAATATTTACATCTACAGATCAAAAACTTGACATAATGTTATAATTTACTGTTCTGTACAAATGGCGCACTATCAGGACAACATTTAACAGATCTGTTATGAACCTACGACAGATGGAGAGGTTGATAGCTTCAGATTAATCCCTGTACGACATGTTGCAAATATCATACGGAGGGCAGATTTCTTGAAGCCAAATTGCAACCTTGTGATTATTGACTTCCTCTTCCGTCATGGGTATTGCGCGCACCTTATATTCTTATTCTCTTCCTTGGAAAAAACTTGTTTTGTGAGCCATGCGATTTCTCGAACAAAAGTTTCTCACATGCTGGCTTGATAATTTTGCTTCTAGGTTTATAAACCCAGTTTGTCATGGCTACCTAAAGTTGCTTGAAAGCTTGAGGAGAGGTGATTGTTCTTAATGCTGCCTTCAGTTCAGACAACTGGATACTTATCATTAATTGCGGTCTCTTGGAGTAAGCCAGAAAGGTCATAGTTTCGAGACTCACATGTCAGTGAGAGAGCGAGTGTCATATATAGAAACGGATGAACTTTCAATCATATATAAGAAATTATCTCTTAAATAAAGGAAGAGAACTGCACTGGAACGGATTGCATCAAATGAAAGCGAAAGCAAAGGATGTGAATAAAGCCCCCATGGATTGACACAAATTCTGTTGATCCGTGTTGCTTGTTACAAATGAATGAAACGAGAGAAAGAAGTACCTTGGTTCATCAGGAGTAGGTGTTATATAAAGATTCTTTAGATGAATATTAACCATTTTGATAGCACAAGAATGGGGACTAAAATGTGAAGTGCATTTATAAACGCTGCCTTCAGCTCCTTTCCCTGGAATATTTTTTAAACATAATCTGTTAAGTATTCAAACTCACTTATGTAAGCATCAATAGGGTGTGAATGAAGTTTACCTATTTGCTTTTCACAAGAGAAATCCTTCTAGAAATCCATCTTCAAAGGCGGTAAGCATTTATTCATATCTGCTTGCCTATGAAAGAAATTTTAATACAATAAAAATATTTTAATATTTATTTAAAATATAAATCCTTATAAATTATGTTTTTCCTTTGGGTTGAAAGTCAAACCAACTCTATATCTCTCCTAGGCACACAACTAATTTGGTTGCCTTGAGTTTGAATTTCTGAATGAGTTATTCCAACGGTCCATATTCATATCTATTAAAAATATTTAAATTCAAATCTAAATCTAAAACTATTTAAAAATTATCTAATCTAATACTATATTTATCTATGACCACGTTTGTTTTAACTTCTGGCTGACCGATCTAAGTAGTTAGATAGTCTATATATCTAACTAATTTATTTCTAGATTCTATAGTTACTACTGATTTTTATAATCTAGATCATTTATTATAACTTTAGATTAAAATAGCTAAAACAAACCGATAACATTTTCAGCCGACATACCGCCCCCTTCAGCCGTTCAGCGCGTGAGCGTCGGTGCTCCCTCCCGTGGTGCCTAACGCAGTCACGCAACACGGGCGAGAGCGCCAGGTCAATCTCGACGAGCGCACGCCGCTTGCGTACCCAGCGCCGCCGCACACGCCACTGACGCCTGGGCCCGCCTCAAAAGCCCCCCGAAAAAGGAAGCCCAGTAAACCGAGCACTAGAATTTGCAGTAGGCGTATAGGGCGGAGTAGGAAAAAGGAGGCCATGAAGCGTAAGCGCTGAGGAGAGAGAAGACGGGGGAGGCGCAGCGGATCAGGGAAACGCACGCATAAGCTCGAATTCCTTCGCGTCGAGCGCCTCGTCGCCTCCTCGAATTCTCACTCCCCCCGCCGTTGGTAGCTCCGTGGCCTTCCGATCCGAGCCCTGATCGGAGGAGTCCCGCGCTGCCGCAGCTGTCGCGCGCGCGCGGCAAGCTCCAGATCTCCTCTCCCAGCGACGGACGAGGTACGGATTGGGTCGGGGTCTCTCGCTGTTCGCGCGCGCGATCGGGAGGGTTGTTGGATCTACTATAGCTGCTTGCGGTTGCGTGATTCGAGGCGGTTGGGAGTTGGGGCGGCTCCCGATGTATCTCGCGGCGGGAGCATTAAATCGCTTTCGCTTTTTGGGGAATCGAGTTTTTAGCTGCTTCCGTGCTTATCGTTTCTATGAGCCGAATGAATGTGCGGCAAGTTCGTTATTGTTCCAGTACGACTGTCTGAATTGAATTCTAATCCGTGTTAAGCCTCTGGCAGTTTGAAGGCTCGTGGTTTTGTGTATCGAATATCGGATCAGTCGTCGTTGAGAGGAACATAGAGGGAGGAGTCTGATCGTCTGAGGGGCATTTGTGGAGAATGTCAGGTATAAACAGTTCAAGGTTATTGTATTGTTAATTTGTTATATGAGTAGGTTTCTGGATAATGGCCCATTCAGTTTACGTCTTGTGGATTGCGGCGTGTTGTTGCAGAGAACAATGCCGATGGCATCGAGATATCAGCCAGTAACGATGAGAGGAGGGACAAAGGGGATGCAGAGAACTCGGAGGATGAACCAAGGCACACGAGGATGCGGTCCTTCAGGAAGAAGGCGATGAATGCATCTACAAGGCTGACACATTCTCTGAAGAAGAGGGGGAAAAGGAAGGTGGGCTGCAGAGTGCCAAGGTTCACTATAGAGGATGTCAGAGATGCAGAGGAGGAGCAGGCTGTCAGCGCTTTTCGAGAGGTTTTGTTTGCCAGGGGCATATTGCCGGAGAGGCATGACGATTACCATACAATGCTTAGGTTAGCATGAGTTGATGCGTTCTCATATTAGTATTTTCTGTTATCGAATTCCCAATTAGGGATTGTTTGTTCTGATCTATCCAATATCCTGCAGATTCTTGAAAGCTAGGAAGTTTGACTTCGAAAAGGCAGCGCATATGTGGGCTGACATGCTGCAATGGAGGAAGGAATTCGGGACTGACACAATTTTGGAAGTAAGGTCTATTCTAGAGTTGATCTGAAAATTATATTAGATTTAGATGCATTTTACCAGGACTGTATGTCTGTATGGATCTATACAATTACTCCCCACATAATTTTTCTTTACTATGCCATGCATACTGATTGCATCTAACTCTTCTCATTAAAGGATTTTGAGTTTCATGAGCTAGAGGAGGTGTTGCAGTATTATCCCCATGGTTATCATGGGGTTGACAAGGAAGGAAGACCTGTTTATATCGAGTTGCTTGGGAAAGTTGAACCCAATAAGCTTGTGCAAATTACAACAGTGGAGCGCTATATTAAGTATCATGTACAAGAATTTGAGAGAGCATTCCGAGAGAAGTTTCCTGCATGTTCAATTGATGCTAAAAGGCACATTGATACAACAACTACAATATTGGATGTCCATGGTGTGGTATGTTCCATTGTTCATCGCCAGCTAACTATAATTTCTTCAAGCTAGTAGTTGTCCTGAAAGGGATATAGTAAAATTGACAGTGTTGATCATTCTTGCTTGTGTTTACAATAGTATTATTTTGAAATTATTTTGTTGATCAGCCTTACATTCAGTTACTTTTATGTGTACAATAATTCACTAAGGCAAACGGCAAACCTAGATTTTAGTGACCTTTAGTAGTGACCAATACTCTAGCTAGATCGACTTAAGCCTAATACGAAGAGGATATACAATCATGCTTGGATTATAAGGGGGCTATTTTATGTTATATCTTTAGAATTAATCTCAGCCATTGATTAGAAAAATTAAAGTGATCTATTACCTCTTAGGAGGTAAGACATCGGTTTTTTTAATCGTGACTGTTAGATCAAGGCGATCTATTACCTCCTAGGAGGTAAGACATCACCATTTTTTAATTGTAGCTGTTAGATCTATAAAAATGAACGGTGCTTATTAATTTGATGTACCTTAAAATTTGCCTTATAAGGTGATACTTGAAGAGTGTTGTTTTTCAACATAAGCTTGTGGTGGCCGATTTTCGGTATTAGGTGCGTGTTCGTAGGGATAAACAAGCCAAGATTGCAAGAACAAAGTGGTGGAAACTAAAAGGAGAGATGACAGAGTCTTCAAGGAAAGGGTTATCGAAGAGGGCTCTTGGAAGGAAGAAGGCGACGCAAACAACATGTGGGAGAAGATGGCAACCTACATTTGGAAGGTGTCTTCAGATGTATTTGGAGTGACCAAAGGGAGTGGATGTGAATCTAAAGATACTTGGTGGTGGAACGAGGACTTCCAAAGGGTATTAAGGAGAAGAAAGAATGCTATAAGCGCTTGTACCATGATAGGAGTTTGGACAACATAGAAAAGTACAAGGTGGCAAAGAAAACCTCAAAGTGAGCTGTGAGTGAGGTGAAGGGCCAGGCTTACAAGGACCTTTACTAATGACTGAGCACGGAAGGAGAGAAAGACATCTATAGGATGGCTAGGGTTCATGAGAGGAAGATGAGGGACTTCAACTAAGTTAAGTGCATTAAGGATAAGAGAGAACAACTCTTGGTGAAGGAAGATGAAATCAAACATAGATGGCAAGAGTATTTTAACAAATTGTTCAGTGGTGAGAATGAGAACACAACCTTTCAGTTGGACGACTCTTTTGATGAAACCAATAGGCGTTTTGTGCAGAGGATCCAAGAATCTAAGGTTAGAGAGGCGTTGAAGAGGATGAAAGGGGGTAAGGCGATGGGCCCTGATGGTATCCTATTAGAGGTTTGGAGATGCTTCAGGTATATAGCTATATTATGGCTAACCATGTTGTTTAACAATATTTTTCGGCAGAACAAGATGCCTGGAGAGTGGAGGAGAAGAATATTAGTGCCAATCTACAAGAATAAGGGAGATATTCAAAGTTGCACGAATTATCGAGGGATTAAGTTGATGAGCCATACTATGAAGCTATGGGAGAGAGTTATAGAGTATCGTTTGAGAGGAATAACATGGGTCTCTATGAACCAATTTGGTTTCATGTCTAAAAGGTCAACCATAGAAGCAATTTTATTAATAAGACAAGTTATGGAGCGGTATAAGGAGCGAAAAAAGGACCTACACATGGTTTTCATTGATTTAGAGATGGTTTATGACAAAATACCAAGGAATATCATGTGGTGGGCTTTGGATAAACATAAAGTCCTAAAAAAGTATGTTTTCCTCATGAAGGACATGTATAACATTGTTGTGACTAGTGTTCGTATGTTTCCCTCATGAAGGACATGTATAACATTGTTGTGACTAGTGTTCGAACAAGTGATGGTGACTCATCTAACTTTTCAATTAAAACAGGACTACATCAAGGGTCAGCTTTAAGCCCTTATCTATTTGCCTTAGTGATGGATGAGGTCACAACGGACATAAAGGGGATATCTCTTGGTGTATGTTTTTTTGCTGACGATGTAGTGCTAGTTGATGAAAGTCGGGCGGGAGTAAATAGGAAACTGGAGTTGTGGAGACTGACTCTTGAGTTCAAAGGTTTTAGACTTAGCATGACTAAAACTGAATATATGGGATATGACATTAGCACTACTACACATGAAGAGAGATATGTTAGTTTGGAAGGTCAAGTAATGCCCAAGAAGGACACCTTTCGATATTTGGGATCGATGCTTCAAAGAGACGGGGATATTGATGAAGATGTTAGCCATAGAATTAAAGTCAGGTGGATGAAATGGCGATAAGTATCTAGCATTCTCTATGACAAGAGGGTATCACAGAAGCTAAAAGGCAAGTTCTATAGAACGACGATTAGACCTACAATGTTGTATGGTGTAAAATGTTGGCCTACAAAAAGACGGCATGTTTAACAGTTGAGTGTTGTAGAAATGTGTATGTTGCGTTAAATTTATGGGCACACTAGAATGGATTGAGTCTAGAACGACGATATACATGATAGGCTAGGGGTAACATCAATTGAAGAAAAGCTTCTCCAACACCGGTTGAGATGGTTTGGACATGTCCAATGGAGAACTCTAGAGAAACCGGTGCCTAGTGGAATCCTAAGGCACGGCAATAGTGTGAGGAGAGATAGGGGAAGACCAAAATTGACTTGGGAGGAGACAATAAAAAATGACTTGAAAGGATGGTGGAGTATCCCCAAAGATTTGACCTTGAATAAGAGTGCATGGAAAGAAGCTATCCATGTGCTTGAACTGATTAATGGTTTCTGTTAAGTTTGAACTCTAGCCTACCTCAACTTGCTTGGGATTGAAAGGTTTTGTTGTTGTTGTTGTTGTAAATATTAAAAAAGGTGAATATTATGAAACCATAAATTTGCAAATTAGCTTTTCATCATTGATCATACAGTAAACTTCAAGAACATGTAAAAAGAATATTTCTCATAGAATTGATTTAAGAATCATTTTGAAGAAAAATATTATAGTAGTCAAATTGCTATGATGTTTTGAGCACATTTGACAATGGAGATAATGAGAAAGAATACTAACATATTTTGTTTATCCAATCCCCTTAGTTTAGTTCCAAGTTTGATATTGGGAATCTTGGTCGGTTGGTCCTGATTTATGCAAACCAAATCTGTACGGTGGATTTAATTCTAATACTTGGGTGGAATTTCCAGGGGTTTGGCAAAATAAGAATGCCATCGGTAGATCTGAATAGGTTCAGTTTCCTTAATACTGTTTTTATTGGTGGAATTGCTTCGGTCTAGTGGTTTTGCTATTTCAGTCCTTAACTATATGCATATATAAACCAGGAGAGTTTTTTTGGGTAGCAGAATATTTTCTTCAAGCTGTATCTTTCTTTATGAGTACTGTTAACCTCTATGTTGTCTGCATAATAGTGGAATGGCTCCATAAGATTTTGGCTGTTTTCTTCGTGTGAATTAGGGCTGGAAGAACTTTAGCAAGATTGCGAGGGATTTGGTGCGTTGTATGCAAAAAATCGATGGTGATTATTATCCTGAGGTAGGTCTTACTTATGATATTTAGGCCTGTTTTATAACCATGCTGACTACCAAGGATGTCCTAAATTATGCAGACATTACATCAAATGTTCATTGTAAATGCTGGACCTGGTTTTAAGCTGATCTGGAGCACTGTGAAGGGACTTCTTGACCCCAAAACTTCATCTAAAATCCATGTACAATCTTTTTCAAGCTTCCAAAGTTTATTTTCTATCTTGTGATCTTTGTGTGGGTTCACACAATCACACCTACTTACCATTACTTTACAGGTTTTAGGAACAAAATACCAAAACAGACTTCT
Organism: Zizania latifolia; assembly: GCA_000418225.1. Lineage (NCBI taxonomy): Eukaryota > Viridiplantae > Streptophyta > Magnoliopsida > Poales > Poaceae > Zizania > Zizania latifolia. The sequence goes on along the minus strand of KE372846.1, from coordinate 220,512 downwards.
AGAATCTATTGACGCAAGGTTGGTGATTGTAACATTATGTGTTATTCTGGACTTTCAAACATAAGTTTTGTTGGTGTTCTGTGGTGCATGACTTAGCAAAATATATCTGCAGCCAATTACCAGAGTTTTTTGGTGGTTCTTGCACCTGCTCCAGCCAGGGAGGATGCTTACGGTCCAACAAAGGCCCCTGGAGTGATCCTTTAATTATGAAGGTAAATTTCTAAATTTGCTGTTGTTCTCTTACCATATCATAGTCTTCACAATACAGCAGGACGATTAACTTAATCTGCTGTTGCTGTTCATGAACTTATTTCCAAGCTTAGGTTGTACATACTATGGAGTCATCTGCATTGAAAGATACTGGACAAGTATCTGATATAGAAGAGGCAATTACAGGCTCTGTAAGATTGCGTGCACTCAAGGCAAGATTACCAAATACTTAATCTGTGAACTCAGATGCTGAATTAACCAATATTTTCTTTCCGGTTTTGATGTTTATGTAATGTTACTTCTTTCAGTTACCACAAAGAATTAGTTATACATCAAATGCTGAATCAAGTTCAGATGTTGATGATCTTGGATCTCCTATGGCCCAGGAAGATGTTGAGTATCATAGTTTGGCTCCGGTTAATGAGGAGGTCAATTCTTGGTCCTTATGTTCGGCTACTATTTAAGAAGTTTCATCCGTTTGCTCCATCTCAAACTACTAGCTTGTATATTTACTACTTCGGTTCTCATGAAAAAGTAGCTTCTATGTTTTTTTGGTGACCACCTGCCTGCATATAGAGCACCACATAATGGCATTCCTTAACAAACTTCATCTCCTGTTTCTATCATGCAGGCCAGGGAATCAGGATCAACATGTGTTGGTTGTGACGATCACTCTCTTTTGGTGGATAAAGTTGTTGAGACCAATAAAAGATACAACCCTTTAGGGCAGTACAGCACAAGACAAAATCCCATAATAAACAGAGTTTTGCCTCAACCAGGTATGCAAATAGAACCTGCATGCATGAGTTATTCTCTATAAAGTCATTAATCCATTCATTGTTTACAAGTCGTCTGATTAATCGTGATTAATCACGATTAATCATCCTTATCGGTCCTCTGGACCCGACTAGAGACTCCGAGGCGACTAGGCCAACCAGACATCTGGTCATCCGATTAGTCGTCGATTAATCGGATGACTAGGGGTGTGGGACGACCCGGTTTGGATGCTGGTTTTTGTTGGGCCTACTCAGCTGGGCTTAGAAGCAATCTATTGGCTGCCAATGTGGCCTGTTAGGGTTAGCACTTAGTACTCTAACCAGAGCATGTGATAGCGCATCTCGTTGCCATGCAGTTGATTGATTCTGTTCAGCTAGAAACTACAGTACATTTTAAGTCATGCACTGATGCTGTGATGCACCAATAGGCGAACCCCACATGAAAACGGCTATGCAGATTGTAGATTGTAGAATGTAACCTAAAGTCCTAAATTGCCTGGGGTCTGCAACAGCTGAAATAACTTACCTACTGTTCTAGCTAATTGGCTAATTATCCGGTGCATAAAAATCTGCATACCAACATACTTGCTTGTGTTGCATGCAAGTTTGTTAATTCCATTCCGGTTTGGCTTTTGGGATGGAATGTTTTGGTACCGGTCAATACTGGTATACCGTTTCGGGGTCTAATAAATAATATAAATATATTTAAAATATATATTAATATGATTAAATACGATATATTTAAATATATTAATATCTCAAATATAGTGTATAACTTGAATACAACATAATATATAGCTTAGTATAAGTAAATATGTAACACATATCTCAAAAAAAAATTCAAAATACAATTTTATGATTTTTATTCAGAATGGTCGGTATTGACCGGAATGGCTGGTATGTACCAGTATTGGCCGGTACGGGGCCGGTATTGATCGGAATGGCTGGTATTGACCGGTATTAGAAGCGGAATGGTACGTCACTTAATATGTACCGGTTTTAGCGGTGGAATGGTACATACCGGCCATTCCGGCCAATACCGGAACGGAATTGATAAGCTTGGTTGCATGTGTATATGTGTAGATGTGGAATCTCACAGGTAAGTCAAGTCACCAACTAGCCATTAATGTAGTCTTGAATTCTTGATTATTGCTTTATCAGCATATACTAATATACTATGTAGTATATAAAGATATATACATATAGTATGTATATGTTCTGAAATATATAGGACGATTATATGGTGGATGACTAGGACTGATCGGGTTCAACTAATCGGTCTGGTCGATGACTAATCACGATTAATCATCTGGTCGGTCCCATGGCGACTAGGGTCGACTAGGCGACTTGTAAACATTGAATCCGTTAATATTTCAAGTCACTTGTGTCACTAAGTTGACCAGCCCCTCTGATGCTTGAAATTAATTAATTATGAATTGAATTTAGCAGGTCACATCCCAAGTGATGGGGGAGGCGATGCAGATGATGGGATATTGGAATATTTTTCTAGAAAAGTTGTTGCCATGATTCTCAAAGTACTCTCTCTTTTCCGTATTTTCATCCGTCGTCCACAACAGTTGGAAAATGTTCGTCCACATACTACAACTGTGCCCAGTAATCAGGCAGATCTTCAGATAATTAAGGAAGACCGTGTAAATCCTTGTCTGGAACGTCTTGAAAGGCTTGAGTTAATGTTCAATCAGCTCAGCAGAAAGCCTCCAGAGATCCCAAAGGATAAGGATCGTGCTATACAGGATTCTTTTGACAGGATAAAGTGCATTGAATTTGATCTGGAGAAGACAAAGAAGGTATAGTGTTACATACTTTATGGTGCTGACTTTTTTATGACTTTAAGGTTAGAGCTCTATCATGCGCTATACCACAGAAAAGTGTTCTGAAACTTACTAGATGAAGTTCTGTTTTTTAGACAAATTTTGAACAACATAGTTGAATTCAAATAGGAAAAGAACATGTGGTTTTATTTATTTAAATATGCAGGTTTATGATACCTCAAAAGCCCTCATGAAACTTTTGATCACATAATCCAAAAGGAACTGCATGGACTATGCTAGTCCAACCTTTATAAGACAAACATCAAACATAAAAGGAAAGGCAATGTAGCCTATTTAAATCCAAAAGTTTAACAAGAGATATATCATCAAGGGCCACTTGGTATTTTTATTAATACCTTATGTACTTTATGACTTTTTCAAATATTAAATTGCTACTCTGAACATTGGTTATGAACTGAGGACATCCTAAAGGATGATTAAAATA
>KE372846.1:184885-201896 GCA_000418225.1 Zizania latifolia | reverse complement strand
ATATATTCAAATACTATTTATCCTATCAACCACCATTCATTTAATTTTATTCATGTTTCATTTCAACTACTTTTTTCCACACACCTCTCATTAAAAAATAATGTCATAATATTTTTCATCTTAAAAAAGCCCTTCGTGTTATGAGATGAACTATCATTCTTCTCTAGCCTGCTAGTATTCTACTTTATCCGTCAAATAAAAATTTTATTTTTGAGATAAAGTTATAAAATTAGTTATACACGTAAAACTAGAATATTCTTTATTAATAAAAGATAAAAATAGTATTATATAAATGAACTCCCTTTATATAAAGTTGTACCTTATGTTTATGTGGTTCGAAGAAGCACGAACGCCGAGGCAAACCATCCTACAGCGCTGCCGCCGCAACTAATGATTGATCAATCGAGCTCCCTGGCCGCCGGCGGGCGGCGCGGCGTGGAGCCGTCGAAGGGGCCCGTCCAAACCGACTTGACCAAAATGCCGTGCCCTACCGCGCCGTAGCCAACCCCGCCGCCCACCGCCCACCGCTTCAGGGGCAAATCCGACATTTCACCGCCCACCCGCCGCTTCGTAGGCATCACCATCCACCCTGCTCTCCCACGCCTAGGTCATGGGCTCCGCCTGTCCCGCCATCACGATGAACATCGCGACAGCTACGGAAAAAAACTACTGCTAAAAATCCAAAGTACAAAATAAATTCTATTAACGGGGCGGAATTCGGAGTGGAGATATAAAGCGGTGCAGGTTTGGGGGGAAATCCCAAAAGGAGTAGGCAAGATAAGCATAAACTGGGGGGAATTTATGAGCGTTTATTTATATAAAACAATTCGTGCAGTTGGGGAGGCAGGAAAAGGGAAGCGGCTCCCCTTATATTGTTGGTGAATCGTCCCCGGTTTCGGTTCGGGCGGCGTCAGAGGCGCAGGCGCTCCGCTCTGCTCCTCCGGCGGCCGATTCGTCACTCGCTTGATCGGGCCAGGTGCGTGCAGCCGCCGTTTCCGAGTCCTTTTTTTGGTATTTTTTTGATGATTTTTCGGGGGTTATTTGTGGTCGGAAATGGTGATCTGTTCGAATTGGGGCAGATCTGTGTGGTGGGCAATTTGTGGTGGCTGGTTCTAGGGTTTGTGAGCTGGGGGCGGGACGCGGATTAGCGTTCCGCGGGTTGCTTCTATCCGTGCCCCCGATACATCGCAGGGTTCTGGATCTCCAGCTCAGTCCCACGGCTTCTATCCGCATCTCTGCTCTTGCGTGTTTTAAACCCTTGGCAGGTAGGAGTCTCCAAAAATCTGCAGCGAGAGCGCGTTTGTTTAAGGATTTAGGAGAGGGAATTTGTTGGTTTTGTGATGTTAAGTCGTCTGCTAATGATATGGCTGTTGACGTTGCGCCTGGTTTCATGCCATTTGATACACTTGGGGTTTTCTTCCGTGTTGACTTAGTTCCATTTGGTGGCGATTTTGTTTGCGTTTGCTTAATCATTAAGTGCTTCGAAGTTTTTAGAATAAATAATTGCTAAGCCATGTTTGAAGCTTCTCAGTTGTTAACATAAACTCCAAAGAGCTTCTATTGTTTGGTGTTGTGAGTGGCAACTGGCAACCGCTGCAGATTGTGTATTGATGTAGGAATATCTGAAAATGTTTGTTTGCTTGCTTGATGTGTAATTGGTTTTAACTGAGAACGTGGTTTCTGATGGTTGTGTTCTGTTTGCAGGCTAGGGTCACTCCTCTCAGCGAGAGGATCAATGTCGAATTATCACGAAGACCACATTGATGACATGGATGATGATTACGACATGGACGATGCTGCTGATGACATGGGTGAAGAGCACCATGAGCGAGGGATTAGGGATTCAGATTCAGAGGATGAAGAGTTCCGCCAGTCGGTATGCAATTGTTTTTCTCTTTGTTGCTTCATTGCATTTGGAATCAAGTTTTCACAAATTTATTTTTAATGAAGTTCTTATTGGTTTGTGGTGACACTACTCATGACTAGGAGCATATGAGAATTGAACATTGTTGTTTCAATTATTTAGTTACTTGTGATGTATTCTAATAGCTCTATCAGGCTTGGTTGAGACACCTATTGTTTAGACGGCTAACTGAGTCTATGTACAGACAATACTGACTTCATGTGTGTATCCTTGAGAATCGTGAGCCTTGTACAGCTGTCTCTTGTTTAGAGGGCTGGCTGAATCCACAAAGTTTGTCTTCTTACGCAATCACACAATACCCTTTGTCCTCTACTGTTCGCAATTCCATCTTTTCGGTATTATATTCACATATATTTTGAAAGATCATGCCTCTCATGCTCATAACCTAATTTCTTATATGTCTATAATAAAGCTGAGTACAAAACAGGGCACTAGGGAGTGCCACATCACACCATTTTATCACTACTGCCAGATTTAACTCCAATAGGTACAAATGGAAAGAATTAGTTGATCTTATAGCTATGATAAAGCTGAGTACAAGTACGAAAGATGAATTAGGGAATAGGGAGTGCCATCACCTTGTTATGTCACTACCGCCAGATTTAAATATACGGCCACAAATGGAATGAGTTAATTGATTGTACATCTAAAACTTACCATGTAGTTCTTCATGTGCATTTCCTTGATGCACAATTTTCAAACTAGGCTGTAAGAATACAATAGAATTCCCACCACATGTTTAATTCTAGTTTCCTGTTATGCAAATGCTTATACTGTTCTGTCTAAATAAATAAAACTGTTATGTACGTTGCTCAATGTGTTTTTATCTAAGCCCAGCCTTCAACTTTACTAAAATTAGAGTTTATATAAATATGGATTTCTTGGTACTGTAGCATTTTGATCATTGTTTTGGTTACATACACTGCACTGCAATGTTCTTAATGGTTGTTTTTCCTCTCTGTGTGGAATGATAAGATCCCAGATACTTCGTCAGCAGATGCAAGAAAAGGAAAAGATATTCAAGGAATACCATGGGAGAGGCTAGCTATCACACGTGATAAATACAGACAGACCAGATTAGAGCAGTACAAGAATTATGAGAACATCCCAAATTCTGGAGAAGCAGCTGCAAAGGTGCGTCCTCTGGAAAGTTCATCTTGGGTAGACCTGTCTGGCTGTCTATCTGCATGTGGTTGACAGTTGAGATGACATTTGCTAAAACAGGAATGCAAACCAATTGAGAAAGGCGGGATGTATTACGAATTCAGACAAAATACTAGATCAGTAAAGTCAACTATACTACATTTTCAGGTTGGTTTATTCTTACCTCTTTTATTTTTCCATTAAAGATAATGTCCCCCCAAACTATCAGACATGGTTTTTCAGATATTATGCTAACTGGTGATACTGAATTACTGAGTTTCCAAGTGTTTCTTCATAAGATTATGTTTTTTATATATTTCACTAACTAAATTAGCTTCAGACTGATTAAGTGCCAAATTTCATCTCAATTTCTTCTTTAAAATTTTTTGCCATGCCATTTATTTTGAATATTAAAATAAAAATAACTGTCTTGCTTGATTTGATAATCTATCTAGCTATTGAAGACGGTTTTTGTATCAATTTGCTTGGTTGTATTAGTTTCTCAATTTTGCAGTTAGTGTGCTGAATTAACTGCAGGGGAATCTCTTGCTGTTTTCCTGAAAATACTTTGCATGTATGTCAAGGGATCATTCTGGTGGCGAAACATCTTCATACTCTCCCCTCTTTATAAAGGAATAGCTAAACCCAATGTCTCATGTGGCTCAACAATTTCATTCTGGTCTGATCTTTGGGCTGATCATCTACTGGAACACAGCTTACCCAGGCTCTTCTCCTTTGTCAAGGCCAAGAATGCATCTCTTCAGAATTTCCTCTCATCTCATAACATGGATAGACTTTTTTATCTCCCTATCTCTGACCAGGTCCTTCAGGAATATGAACAGCTCCAACTCCTAACCAGCTCAGTGCACCTAAACCCCAATGTTTCTGACAGTTGGACTTATATCTTGGGATCCCCAATTTACACCTCAAAGCGCTTCTACAACCTGCCCTTCCAAAACTACCCTGCGCCTCCAGTCTTCAAATGGCTCTGGAAGTCCAAATGCAGTAATAAGCTTTGGGTCTTCTTTTGGCTGCTGTTAATGGATAGATTGAACACTCGAAACATCCTTCGGAGGACACGCTTCATGATCGAGAACAATGACTTCAGTTGTGTCCTCTGCAACCATGGACCTGAAGAAACAACCTTCCATCTCTTTTTTGATTGTCAGTTCAGCCACGGATGTTGGACTTCTCTGGGCCTCAATTGGAATTCAGACCTGCCTCTTTATGACATGACTTCTCACTTGAAGTCTAGCTGCCGGAAGAAAGTCTTTATGGAAATCCTCATTATCGGATGCTGGACAATCTGGAAGCTTAGAAACCGCTCTATTTTTGATAATATTCAAGTCTTCCCCCAGAACTGGAAAGATCTCTTCAAGCTTGAATTGTACCTTCAATCTTCTAGATTCCCCGAGACTTCTCGGCCTCATGTATCCTCCTGGCTCAGCCAGCTCTAGCTCTTCCCCCCTCTGTCCCCCTATGTACTTATTTTCTTCGGCGTTTGCCTTAATATAAAACCACAGTAGGAGCCTCTCCTTCTGGTTTTCTTAAAAAAAAGGGGGTTGTTCATTCTCTACAGGTCCTGATTATGTGGTTCAGTGGTTCTTCCTATAATAACTTCTATATTAGTAAACTGAGATGTTTTTGTGTTTTTGTTGATCATTAATTCTTGGTTGATGTGCCTCTCTTTTATATGATATGATCTGTACTTGCAAAGATTATGAAAAAACTGACCCAATTGTTCCTGCAGCTGAGAAATTTAGTATGGGCTACATCCAAGCATGATGTCTACCTAATGTCACATTTCTCAGTTCTTCACTGGTCGGCATTGAGTAATGTTAATACTGAACTTATGAATGTCCAAGGACATGTGGCACCTAGGGAGGTATGTTACATTTCCCCCCTTTTTCCATATTAAATTTTCCTTACCCTTCCTCTATTTATTTTGCTTCTATCAATGTTCATGGTTCGCTTATTGCAGAAGCATCCTGGAAGTTTACTAGAGGGTTTTTATCAGACTCAAGTTAGTACTTTGGCAGTTAAGGACAATTTGCTGATAGCCGGTGGATTTCAAGGAGAGCTAATTTGTAAGGTAAATTAGTCAAATTGATTTACATATTTTTAATCAAGCTGTAAAGCCATAACTCTGCTAGGCTTCTTGCTCTATGACAATTGAACAGTTTCTGTTATTTTGGAATTTTGGTGATGCTCATCTGCATCAATATTGTACTTTTATTGGTGAGCTATGATGGTATTGTCCGCTATGTGTTTTGCAATGTTATGGTGACATGTATGGTGGACCAACATATTCCGTAGTCTTTGCAAACCGACATGTTTTTTGTGCAAATTTTTACTGGAAGATAACCAAATGATGCATGTTGCACATCTCATCACATGCTTAAATCTTAATCTATTTATGAACTATCAGTGTTTATCCTTTTTCTTAATTGTCTTCAATTCTTCGTTGATGTGAAATGCAGCACCTTGACCAAGAAGGAGTTAGTTTTTGCTGCCGAACTACATATGATGATAATGCTATTACTAATGCAGTTGAGATATTCGATACTACTAGGTAATGTCATACACCTGTTGTTGAGTTTGAGAGGTAACCTTGTTGAACTTGTGCTTGTATTAATTCTATTTTCTTTCCAGTGGTGCCGTACACTTCATGGCGTCGAATAATGACTGTGGTGTAAGAGACTATGATATGGATAGATTTCAGCTCTGCAAGCATTTTCAGTTTGAATGGCCAGTGAACGTAAGTCTTTTTTCGCCTTTTTGGTTTCTTTCCTGTATCATTGCATATTATGGTTGGAACATACCAATAGTTCCTCATTTTTACAAGGGAAACATTGTATCTTTCACCATATGAGAGCATTGTGTGGTTCTGTACTTCTATCTTTTGGATTTGGTGGATAAATAAAAGTATAGTGTTACATCTTGGCAATTGGCACTCTTCAAGATAATCTCACTTAACAATACATCTGTTTGATTTCCTTTTTCCAATAATACCGTAATCTTGCACTGCCCTTTGATGTGGTATTGTAAAAAAATAGATCCAACATCAGTATGCAGAGTCCAGAACCAATGAAATGCTTTAAATGTTTGTGTTGATGTATTCTGGTCTCACAATGCATTGTTATTTTGTTGATGCAGCATACATCATTGAGTCCTGACAGAAAGCTTGTTGTTATTGTGGGGGACGATCTTAATGGTTTACTTATTGATGCCAATTCAGGAAAGGTATGCCTGCGCATATGCAAACCTGGGCTCATATAAATGTTAACTAAACTATGATCAATATATCACGTTGAAGAATTACATGTATGACTGTATGACATCTGATAATTTTATTTCCGGACGCAGACTCTTCATTCCATGAAAGGCCATTATGATTACTCATTTGCATCAGCTTGGAGCCCAGATGGCAGAACATTTGCTACTGGCAACCAGGACAAGACATGCCGAATTTGGGATGTGCGAAATCTCTCTAAATCCTTGCATGTTTTGAGGGGTAACCTCGGAGCCATAAGATCAATCTGCTTCACGTCAGATGGGCAGTTCATGTCGATGGCAGAACCGGCGGACTTTGTCCACGTCTTCGATGTTGGGAGTGATTACAACAAAAGGCAAGAGCTAGATTTCTTCGGTGAGATATCTGGCATGTCTTTCAGCCCAGACACTGACATGCTTTTTGTCGGTGTATGGGATAGAACGTACGGCAGCCTCCTGCAGTTTGGCCGTCTGTATAACCACTCATATCTTGACTCGCTGTGCTGAGATGAGAAAAGGTGAAGCAGATGTTGGGCTGCCGTGCCTCAGCTGCGCTGAATCTTGTCATCGTACATTAGGTATCCCCAAATCAGAATTGAAAGTTCACCCGATAATTCAATTAATAAATGTTGTATCGCCCTTCTGTATGTGTATATAAAGAAATGCGCAGAGGTGCATATAGTCTGTTCCAGGGTAGTGTGCAAATCATGTGTTAGATTGCAGTTAGAATATGATGTGAACCTGTAGATCAATGGTGCCGTGACTGGTGTGTTGGACTGCATCACCAGTCTATATATCAATAGAAGCTAGGTCTCTTGGTGGAAGCTGTGATGTGCTTGCCTTTGCTTTGCTCGAGTGCTGTCGTGCCAAAGGTGCATTCTTTTCATCTGATGCGGTTAAGAGTGGATAAATATCTTTTTACTACACGTCTGGCGCTGGTCAGTAAGCTTAAACTTGGTTGGTTTACTTTAAAATTTAAATACAGATTTGATATTATCAAAAAAAAATCCTGATAATTTGTGGTAAATCTGTTTTTTAATATTCAAATTTATTGAAGCATAATAAAATCGTTAAAAATTTAAAAAATGGTCTGGTCCAATAGTCTATTATTACTATTTTTGTTTTTGTTTATTTTCACAAAAATGGTATTATAAATTTGTAATGCTTTACCATTTAATTTAACCAAAAACAATAAATATCATGATATATCACAAATTTTCTTTATATTCCTTTATTTTTTCTATATTTTCTATGTCCTTTCTATATCTTTTTTAAAAAGTCAGATCGTTTTCAACATAAACTAGTGATTAACTGATTAATTACCGGCTCTAAACCACTCGGTAACGGTTCTGTCCAAATTTTTAAATTCAAAATTTGGAATCCAAATTTTGGCTGATTTATTGTTGATAACCGCCTTAATTTGTCGTCTGCTCATGACAGGTTACCAGACCGTCACAAGTAGCATCAACCCGTACGGCCGTACCACCGTTAACAAGTCCGCGCCACGCGAGCGAGGCGCACCCATGTCCGCGACCCAAAAATCCCGTGGGCCGCGTGAAGGCGAGCGAATGAGCCACAGGCCGAGACTACCGAGCGGAATGGCTTGCTCGGCCTCCTTTTACCGGCCGGCACAGCCGCACAGGCCTGTACTTCTACAAGCAAAACTGCCAAATAAATGCCACGCAAATGACATCGACGCGCCAAGCTCCACATGAGCTTCAGCTCTGCAAGCAAATGTTCCTCATCCGTACGTCCATCAGATCCATGTCGAAGAAGCGTCTCACACCGTGACACCGTAGGCGGACAAGGAATTTTTTTTAGCATAGTCACATACTCACATCTAATGACAAATAACAAGTACAAACAAATCCATATATTATTTACCATCTAAGTATAAAGAAGAATAGCAGATGACTCACTACACCAGCAGCTGGCCAGGCCTTGCCCCGGAGATGCATGACACTTCAAAAAAACGCAAAGAGCTAGCACGGCAGTAGTTAGTCTGCACGCCCCAATCAGACTCTCGACCGAAAGCTCAACCTCCACACGCAACAAAACCACACGTCAACGACTCAACGAGAGCACCTTGGCGTCTACATGTACGCGCGAATTCAATTGGCGCATGGCATGCAGGGCGCGCCCCCTCTCCACCACCCACCCGCCCGCTAGCTAGGCGCATGCACCTGGTGGGCGGCTGTCACGACGGCCACTGGCACTGGAAAATTGTTGCGTGTGCCATGCCGTGCCGCGCGCTGGGTCCCCACGCGGATGGCGATGGGTTACCGGCCGGCCGGCCGACAGGGACTCGGGTAAGGTGATACATCATATATACAGAAATATATCCGGCCGGATAGGATCGATCTATCCAAAAACTCCGGATGCTAGCTCAATTAATCAAGTCCTAGTTATTATCCGCCGATCGATCAGTCGGTCCGTTTCTTGAAGCGAATCTTCAGATAACTGTTGGTCATTTACAACTGAAGGTACAGTGGTATATAGGAGGGGGAGAAAAGGGACTGATGAAGCAGCAGGACATGCCAGGACGAATGTCTTGAAGTACTGCATGCCCAAAATCTGCCCTGCTTTCAGCATGTCAAAAATACCCCGTTGAAATCCATGCATGCTCACCAAGACAAGGAGATCGAAGCTGTGTGCCTTTTCTTCTACAGGGAAAAAAAATAAAGGGTGCAAATGGTGGAGACTGGAGAGAACAGATCCATCCATGCTTTGACGTAGGAGAGAAGGGCTTGCATTTGCATGTCTCGCGGGCGTCTTTTGGGCGCCCATGCATGCATCAATTCCGTGTGATCTTTTCGGTTCATCATAACGCGCGGTTATGTGATGTGCCTGTGCGGTTGCGCTTTCTGTGTTGCAATTATTGAAGAGATCGCAACATTCCAGCGACTAAAGTCTCTACTCTTTATTCTCGCCGTAACAACCAACTAATTCTGCTTTGCATTTAACCACTTGTTCGTCGACTTACGTGTGTGTTTAATCATACATTTGCTTGCAAAAAAAAAGTTCAGGAGAGATATAACGGCTCTTGTCTGGAGTATATAAATCAACTTTCATTTTCCGAAGTACGTACATATATAAGAATACAACATGCCTAGCTTCGAATTTTACAGTTTTCCTACCTCCTGAAGAAGCAGCCACACATGCACTGATGCACACGTACAATGACACAACCCCTTAATTTACCTTTACAAAGTAAATATTTTTGGCCGGACTTGCCAAAGAATCACTACATGACAAGCTACATATGCCACCTCTGTATTTGTAGTCCTGAGTTTGCAATTACACATAATTTTTAATTACCCAATTCATTTTTTATGTACCTTCTTAATTATATTTCTGATGTGTTCATCTCGATACCCATGCATGCATGCATGCAATATAGGAGAGCTTGTGCGGTTGAACTGACGAGCTGGCTATCAGAGAGCGAATCGAGGAATAGGAAATGCGTTACCCATTAATTTACCCAAGTCTGATCGGTGTCTGGGCGGGCCGCGTTCGATTTCAGCTGCAGCCGCCGGCGGCGAACCCGATCCTGTTGCTCTTGACGTCGTAGACGACGCTGAACGTCTGCTGCTGCGTGTTCCCAATGATGGCGGCGCTCCTGGCGGGCGCGAACGCTAGGCAGGTCGTTGAGCTGTCCACGTCGACGAGCAGGTTCCGCGCCGACAGATTGAGCACCGCGCCGCCGGAGAAGGCCATGGTGACCGCCGGCGCGCGCACCCGCGAGGCCTGGCCCTTGAAGCACGTGTCGAGGATGGAGTATGCCGACGCGCTCGGCGTCCCTTTCATGGCCCCGGCCATCGCCTTGCTCAGCGCCGAGTACACGTTCGTGGGCAGGCGCGTGATCACCGTGCCGGAGTCGATGATCGTCGGCAGGCTGGAGTATTCCGACGAGGAAATGGACAGCGGTTTCCCGGCGACCGTGATCCCGGACAGCTTGATGAAGTAGAGCGAGTCGTCGAGCGAGCTCGACACCATGGGCGTGTACGAGTACTGCCCCGGGTTGTACGACCCGATTGACAGGTACCCTGACGACGACGACGACGGGAGGCAGTAGGTGAAGGAGTAGCCATAGCTGGGCGCGAGCTGGTACAGGAGCGAGAGCTTGTTGCGCGCGAGGCCGATGAGCCCGGCGGAGCGGCCGAAGAGCCCCTCGTTGTCCTGGCCGCAGCCGTAGTAAAAGTTTGGCTGCGAGTTGGAGCCGAACGACACGGTGTCCTTGCTCAAGTAGCCGACGGAGTAGGAGCTGTCGCCGTAGCTGGCCTGGTAGATGCAGACGTTGGAGGAGGAGCAGGCGGCCGGGTTGAGCGTGGCAGAGGGGAGGTCGTTGCACTGCTGCGCGGAGCACGACACGGAGGCGTAGGTGCTCGACGTCTTTGGGTTGAACAGCGGGCCGGACTGCCGGTGGCACGACACGACGCAGGGGGAGCACTGCAGCCAGGTGAGTGAGGAGCCCGTGTCGACGACCATCACGTACTGCGTCGCCGGCGTGCCGAGGCCCATGCGCGTCACGTAGTTGCCCACCCCGACCGACGTGCCCGGGCTGAGCGGCACGGACGCGAGGGAGTCGGCGACACCCTCGCCGTCAGGCACCGCGCGCTCGTTGGCCAACTGCAGTGAGGTGGGCCGCCCAGACGGCGTCTTGGCGAGGCGCGCGGCCAGCGACGCGATGCGCGCATCGTCGTGGGAGAGCACCGCCGAGAACGGGAGATCGGCCGGGACCTGCACCGGCGAGCAGGGGCTCCGCGGGTGGTGCAGCTCGAGGTGCAGGCCGGGGCCCGTGCTGTTCAGGTGCTGGAAATCTGCAAGTTCACAGTGTCAGTCCGTCCAATCTTACCGCGAACCTGACAAAATAATCTACGGTGTATATGAGTATATCCAGTAGGAAACGACACAGATTGTGCATCGAACCCAGCTCATTTTCTTTCTCAAATCCCAACATTGGAGTTTGGATCACATGATCCAACTATCCAAATAATCATGCAACAATACTTTGTTTATTTATGTAGCAGATAAAGAGTAGCGATCATATATCTGTACGTCGTGCGTATAAACCGGGCACTGCACGTACCCAGTATATCATATATTAAGGCTCAATTCGCAGATGGCATCAACTCGTCGTAATCGTATTAAATCCCCTCCAAAACGATGCTAGAGAAAAAGGTAGGTGGCAGCTTGGTAGCTGCAGGGATGCTATTGCAATATAATTTGCAGTTAACCAACATTCTTATACAAGGTCAAGACTATATTAGTTGTCTGAGCTAGCCATGCCAAAGTGGTAATTAATCTCCTATTTCGCACTAGGTCACAAATTAACACGGGAAATTAGCCAACTAAGTGTATGCCATTTTGCCATGTCTGTGTTGGGCAAGCTTTCGCTAACACAAGTCCAGCAAGAGACTGAGAGAGGAAACACCTCAAAAAGGGACTGAAGTTGATGCTTTCGGTTGGTAGTTAACGTGATACCGGATAATGGAGTGGTTATTGTCAACGTGCGGGCCACAAACTCCACACCAGCCTTTCTGCCCAAGTACAGAAAAAAAACCACACAACTACACAAGCAGATGGTACTGTACCTAGCTTGCTTTTCTCCCTCTCCCTCTCTCTCTCTCAATTATGAGAAACACCCAAAGATATTTTTCTCAAACCAGAAGAACCAATACTGTACTGCAGCTTCGGATGATAGGAGAACTATTACTACTTCTGAAAAAGGCCAGGGGATTTGGATTGGATTGGACCAGCACGTACCGCCCAGATCTGGTGGAGTGGTGGCTAATAATAAGTAGGCTAGCCATTTACATACAAGAGTGAAGAGTGACCACCAAGTTTCTGGTGATGGAGCCCTGCAACTATGCTAGTTTGGCTGGGTCATGTCACGGCAAAAGCAAACGAGAGGAAAAAGAAGCCAATGCACGGCAGCCGGGCGGCCTCGACGGCATTGAAGAGCTCGCTTATCCGGTGACGTTTCTGACGCCGCATGCATCTAATCTCTCGTCCTGCCCATCTCGGCGGCCATATCCTGTGCGTTGGAGCTTCACATCATGGCCGGCCATCAGGCCATGGCAGATTGGCATGGCAGCAGCCGCACCACAGGTCACTAACCGGCCGGCTATCAATTCGCCCGGGACCATTAATCGCGATGGCTCGGTGAAAAGGGTCCTAGATTGAAGGCTATATTTGATCATGTCAGGATGAAGTTGTGGCCGGTGTGGACCGGCTCAGCGAAATGACCATCGTGAACAAAGCTTTTTTGTCGTAGATGTTACGGATTTGCAGATTAAATTTGCGCTACAAAAGTATTGGAAATTAAACGCTTTGTTTGGAGGGATAAGATCGATCGCTGCATGCAGCCAGACTATAATTGGACTTTGGACGTCGACAAAGTAACTACCTAACAGGACTCTTTTGTTCTGGTGGTGACGGAGCGTTGAAAAAAAATGAGCAAGATCTATCGATCAGACGTACCAAACGTACTTAGGCTATCGACTGACCTGTTTACCTTAATTCAAGTTGGCGAAAAGAGGTTGGAAAAGAAGTGAGAGAATTGAAAAGATTCGGTCTAGCTTGTCACTCATTTGGTTCCCATGCACCCTAGCTGTCATCTTTTCAGTTCTTCATAAGTTAGCTATCGTACTTGCAGGCATCGACAGAAGATTAAGAGCAGACTGAATATTTGCAGGGGGAATGTATACTACATGCCCAACACAAATTTGTCCTCAATTAAGCTACCATATTTACCCTCATTTGCCATGTTGGTTCTAGTTTAACCGAGACGCGAAAACAAGCACACTTATCGTCTGTTGTCTCGTCAGGCTAAGAAGGGAAGTGCAGTGCAGAGCACAAAATTGTCTCAAGCTTCTACTTTTGTCTGCGCAAATTGATTTTTTTGTTCGTCAAATGCTACTTATAGGCGTTTTAATTAGCAATCTTGCGCTTTTATCCTCCTACTGAAGTGTATACTTCTATGTAAAATCAGTAGTCTCAGGCTCTCAGCTGCACTGTTATAGATATGTCAACAAAGTATGCATCTTTCATCATCTAGTTGCAGAAACCAGACATAACTAATTAACCGTGTGCATGCATATCACGAATCAAGAAAGCTAGTTAATTAACCAAGAGGACAAGGCCGGAGAAGTATTAGTACCCTTTATCTCTGACGAGCATGCGCCGGTGATGTCCCTGGTAGGGGTCGCCGTTGCGAAGAGCAGGGAGAAGGCAAGCAGAAGAAGATGCAGCGCCATCTTATCTGAACTCAGCTGAAAACCTCCTCCCCCTCTTGCAGCTGCAGGTGGTTCAGTGGCTGTAGCCTGTATGACTATGAGCCCAGCCTGCAGCATCACGGCCTTTTATAGATATTCCGATCGAGTGAGCGCGCGCTCTTCTCGCTTTGGGGAATCTCACGAATAGCTTTCAGCAGCTGAAATAATCTTTTATCCGCGGCATTCCAAGCTTCCAACCACCTGTTGACTACTGAAATAACTGACGTACGTTTCAGTACTACGAATAGTACCTCCGTGATCAAGATCACCAAAGGCTTGATTTCTAGCTTTAACGTGGAAAATGAGCTCACAAACGGCGACGATCAATGTAGATTTTCAATGGATCGTCAACTCATCTTCCCGTATGGAAGTAGGAAACGGAATGTTGGAAACCAAATGGGAAAATTTTGGGTCATCCACTACCATGTACAGATCGTCCTTCGTCGTCATTGTCAACGTCGACAGAATTATGGGTATCAGCAATTCAGCACGGTCTGCTCAGGTTATTTAATTGCAAGAGTTCAGGCATCTAGATTAAGGGTTCAGAGTAGTTTATTTCTTGTCTAATATTTTAATTTAGCCGTGTCTTTTGGTTCTTCGGAAGCTTCTGTGGTCGCATGTGCTACGTACTACTGTATTGTTGCCCTCAAAAACAGAAGCTGATCAGTATCTTGCAGAAAAGAATATCATGTAATGAGATCAGCTGCTACATGCTAAAGTTGTGCGGTTCAAAGTAAGGTTAGGTGCACAATTATGGATTCGCGGCTAATCAGACTCAATTAAGTTGGCAGTTAAGCGCACCTATCTAGCCAAATGAAAAACCTCTACATCTGTCCATCAATCATCGATGTATTAATAGCATCGGCACTTATAGCTGCAGTAGTACCATCTTTGGCGTTCTGTTAAACTGCTGTGGTTTCCGGTTGCTAACAGTAACCTTGACCAACCATCCAAATAATCAAGATGGCATTGGTATTAGATAACAGATTTAATCTGATGTAGTCCCACAAAAACACGAGTGAGAGTCTGGTCTAACCGTTAGCTCCGAGTCGTTTAACTTTTTTTAAGTTAAACTTTTCTAATTTTAACTGAGTTTAAATAAAAAATATATCAACACTATAATATCAAATAAACACACTATTAATACATATTTAATACTCCATTCGTCTCGTAATATTAAAACCTATAACCGGATTTGATATTTCATAATACAATGAATCTGGACAGTACCACTGTCCAGATTCATTGTACTATAAAATATTAAATGCGGTCTTACATTATAATATTATAAGATGGAGAGAGTACTAGATGATTCAATAAAACTAATTTGATATTGTAATTGTTCGTATATTTTTTTATAAAACTAATTAACGTTAAAGAAATTTGAAAGTCAAACAAATAATAATATATACCGAAGGGAAAGGAACTAATAATATATACCGGAGGGAGAGAGTAACTTGCAAAGCTCTGCTAGCTACCAAACCATCATAGTCTCTGTCCAAATCATAGAAAAGAAGAAAGGAACCTACCAGTTGATTCAAAACTCAAAAAAGCATCAAGTCTCATAATTTCCCTTGGTGGGAATTCAGTTATCAGAGTTATATATATAGAGAGAGAGAGATTCTTGTGTGTGATTAGTCGATCGATGAATCTCTCTTTTTCTCCGAAGCTTCAGGCTGAAGCCTCTGCAGCTAGCTGAAAACCATAAGAGTCTGTCTGTCTGTCTGTCTAACCATAAGAGAGGAGATGGAATAATCTCATCTGCAGCAGGCATGCAGTAGGCACGTACCAACCGACGACGCCACCATCACCAGCAAGAAAATGACCATCTTACCAACCACGTGAGATGTCCCGGAACCAAAGGTGAGTGAGCGAGCTAGCGCACCAAGAAATTGATCGTGCCCATTATCATTTATCAGAGTTAGTTAGTTCCCATTACGTACGTACGCGACGAAGATAAAATATACTACATGGCACCCGTTCATGTGCAGAGAGAGAGAGAGGCCAGCAGGCAGCAGGCAGCAGGCAGGTAATAGTAGTATTAGGTGTAGACGTGTAGTAGCTGGTAGTATACTCCACTGACTGATACAGTGGCGCGGCTAGCCGGCTACTTAATGTAAACAGTAGCCGCTAGCTGCTTGCAAGTTGAGATACGTTGCTCGTGCAGTCGTGCATCCTTCCAGGAAGGAGGCCAGCTAGCGCGGCATCTCGCGTTGGTTAGTGCGGCGAGGCCGCCGCCGGGCCCGGAGACGACGGCGAGGGCGGCCATATATGCGTGCGATGCGATTCTCCCCGTGACGACGCAATCGCCAAATTCTCATGGCGTGCGTGGAATACCAAGGTTTTTGGCGTGATCCCAATTTCCCAACAAAACATGGTCGATTCAGGCTCTAATAATAATAATAATCAAGTGGCACTCTTGACACACTGGACACTAGCACCGCCCTACCGCTCGTTGTATACCTTAAAGATAAGAGAGAACCTCTTGTAAGTCATCCAAACAACTATGAAAAAAATTGACATCTCGATAGTCATAAAAAATTCTTAAAATATCTAAATTCTTACCACACTTACACTAGCACCACCCTACAACTCATTTTATATCTTAAAGAGATACTCCATCCATCCTAAAATATCACGTCTTCAAAATTTATTCTAAATATAATAATCTACTACTTATAAAAATTAAGTTTTACATATAAGGTATCAACACCACTCTTAGAGCATCTCCAACATTATTCTTGTCTAGCTTTTTAAAATTACATTTAGGTATTTAAAAAAAAACACTCTGCAACAGTATCCTTAAATGATTTCCTATCCTAAGTGATTCTTTAAATCACCTCTCATTTCTCTCAGAAGTAGAAACTCTCTTTCTAATCCCCTTTAAAATATTAGAATTGAGATTATAGGGATACTGTTGTAGACTGATTAATTTTTAGGGATCAACAGAGTTTTGGATGGTTTCTATATGAGGTTTTAGGAAACAAAAAATAATAACTCTATTGAAGATGCTCTTATACTTTATTACTCATTATTTTACCTAATTATTCTTAGGCCCACACTTACACACCGCGATAATAGTATTATGATTTTTTTATACATCTCCTTAATACATGTTTCTAAGACTAAAAAACACTATATTTTGAGACATGTGAAGAGATAACCTCTTGTATGTCATCAAATAACTATGAAAAAATAGCATCTCAATAGTCATAAAAAATTCTTAAAATATCACAAATATACATGTTTAAATTCGATTATCACTCCACCGCACGTATATATACACTCCGTAAAGTTGAGCCTCCCACTTTTTTTAGGAACGGAAATTGTTAAATGAGACACAATGTATTCCAGCTACAACCCACCGTTGACACCATTAGGAGTTCCTAAAGAA
>KE372846.1:127389-137804 GCA_000418225.1 Zizania latifolia | reverse complement strand
AGTATCTACTAAACCATCCCATTACAGATTCGATGCACCTGACAGTAACCATCCCATTCACTAAACACTGCACAGGAGATTGAACATGTGAAGTGAACTTATGAGCTGTCCCATCCATCGGGTTATCACCCGGTGCGAGTTGCCACCGCCGCGCCCTTGTTGTCGATAGGAGTGCTGGGCTGCTGGCTTCCATTGTCCTCTCAGCTCCGAAAGCAAAATTACTTGGAACGTTGCTTGGGCTGACCCGGTGGTCGCCGCCCCGCTTGCGCTCCCGTGGGCGTCGCCGGTGGCCGTCGCCCCCTCACCCCTGCAGCCGCCGGTGAGGATGAGCCGCCCCAAGTGTCGGCCGCCGCCCCTGCAACTTCCAGTGAGGAGGAGTATGTGCGTGTTGATGTCCGCGAGCGTCGCGCCACCGTCCAGCCCGTCGTCCGGCTTCAGCACCGCAAACGGGCGCACCACCCTGCACGCCGACGCCCCCGACACCGCCGCTGCCGCTGACGTCGTCTCCGTCCGCCACAGGCTGACGTTGACCAAATATGACTCGTGAAGAAGTTTCAGCATTTCTGTTTCAAACTAGCCTGGTGGTATTTAAGAAACAAAGAAACACTCCTACTGAGAAGATGTTAATCGAAATCTTCCATTTGTTGCTGGTTTGTTGACTTGTTCTAATGGCATGTGTGGAACAACAGATTGTGCCATGACCTCTCTCAACTCTGTCATTGCGCAAGCATTTCATTCCAATTTCCAAGCAACATTTTAACTTTTGACACTTGAACAAACTGTTCCCTTGTTAGTTAAATTCTGCATATCAGCTTTATCTGTATAGCAAATCAAGCGCCTTGCAGGCTTTAACCTACCATTCTCCTTTTCTTTTACGGATTTAACCTACCATTCTCGTAACTGAGAGGACCGGTGGTTCGAGCCTTGGAGACCTGATCCAACCTAAAGCAACAATGCGTGTGTCGTCCGTGGCGCGACACTCACTCACGACAGAAAAACGGCAGAAGGTTCCCTCGTCGCGTCAGTGCCGTAGTCGTACGTACGTTCGACGACATGGCAGTCACGAACCGTCGCGTGGTAGCCGCCGCCGCTGCCGGCGTTCTCCTCCTGTCACTCACCGTCGCTGCTGGAGCAGCTGCCGCCGGCGCCGCTCGTCACCACGTCGTCGGAGGCGACCCGGGTTGGGCGGTGGCCTCCGATGTTCTCGCCTGGTCAGCGGACAGGCTCTTCACCATCGGAGATACTCTCTGTAAGTCCGTGGTGCATGCATCGATCGGTCTCCCGGCTCCAGAATTAACTCGCTCCTCCTTTCAAAGCCGAATCACTAACAGCGGACGTCCTCTTGCTGTCAGGGTTCGCGTACTCGGCGGAGGACGGCGGCGTCGCGGAGGTCGGCGGCGAGGAGGAGTTCGAGTCGTGCTACGCCGGGAACGCCGTCAGGACGTACACGGAGGGGGTCAGCCGCGTCGCCCTCGACGGCGAAGGCTCGAGGTACTTCGTCAGCGCCGACGCCGCCAAGTGCGGAAGCGGGCTGAAGCTGCGTGTCGACGTGCGGGCTCCGGCGCCTCGCACGACGCTGCCGCCGCCGCTGGTGAGGAGGGACGACGACAGGGTTGTTGCTCCGGCGCCCGCGCCGTTGGCATCAAGCGGCGGCCGAGGAGGTGCGACGTCGCCGACGTGCGTCGTGTGGTGCCTCCTGTTCCTGGTCGTATGAACATGGGGCGTATGCTTCGGTTGATCCGGCTGCACATGCATGCAAGAAAAATAAAGAAAAATACCCGGCCAAGGATCACGGCCTGCTTGACCTGCCCCTCAGTTAATTTTATATTATCATTCATTCGACTTTTTAAAAAATAAAATATTTCTAACTTTAATTAAGTTTTAAAAATATATTAATATCTAATAAATATCACATTAAAATAAATTTTACGGTGGACTTAATGAAATCAATTAAAGATTGTAATTATTGGTATGTTTTTATAAAATTGACCAAAATTGAAAAAAAATAACTTATAAAAAATAATAAATAATATATATGTGACAGACAAAGTATAAGATATCTCGCGTTCAATTCAACTGAATTTAAAGTATTCTTTTTTGAATCATAGGGGGATTTGAAGCATACATAAGCATATGATTATCGCAGGGGCTGATCCTAGATGAGCTCCAGCTTGCTCAAAGGCTGTTCTTAACGAATATAATAACGACTGCAAGGAGCAAATTAATCTAAGCAAAAGTGGAGGAAAATGTACAAATTGGAATAATGCTAATAAGTAAGAACACCCGTGCAAGATTTATGGATAGCTAACCAGAGTGTCACGTACGTGATATTAATGGACTTTGGTCTAGCTAGCCCATAATACCCCCATTACAATATTCTCCCATAGGCGACACCAATGGATTTTATTGTTTAACAGCACACCAAATTACAATTTGCCTAATATTTAATATGTTGCTCAGCTCGAATGTATCATCAAGTAACATTAGCACAACTAAACGTTGATTTCATTGGATCAGATTGGTTCTTGTTTACACACACGAGTAATCCTGGTCGAGCGGGATCAACTCAAAAGAATGAATTGCACACATGAATTAGTTACAGACATATGGGTATGATCCGATGATGATGGAAGCATGGAAGCAGGAAGAAGTCTAAAGTCTAAGCCATGCGATGCGACGACACGAACGAGGTCCTCTTCGCCGTGGAGGTTGCGCAGCTCGATCGGCTTCGTAGCTTCAGTATCGGGTGCATCTTCCGTTGCCGCTGCTTCGCCATGGACGGCGCCTGGATCACCTGGATCATGCGCTGCCGCTTCGCGTCCTCCGCTTCTTGGTACCCTTCTCGGAGCTTCCGCTTGACAGCGTTCAAGGCCTTCTCGTCGGTGTAGCACGACCGATCGACGGCGGGAGCAACTGACGACGGCCGTTCAAGGCCTTCTCGGCGGGAGCTTCTGACGACAACCGACACCTTCTCTGGCGGCAGCTCCATCTTGGCCGTCTTGGCACGATCGTCGCAAAAGACCGGTGGAGCACTCTGCTTCTTGGGCAAAGAAGGGACCGAGGTCTTTGCCGTCTTCTTGGTCGCCGACGGCTCTATGATCTTGGCATGCTCGTCGGACTCTTCTAGTTGCAGAACCTGAGACAGCTTCGTCATGGCGCTCTTGACAGATGCCTTCCAGTCGCAAACGATGACGGTCGCAAGGCCACGGACTCTCTCTGACTCATGCTTCATCAGAGCACCGATGTCCTTGGCTAGATCGGTGGACGACAGCATCGTCGGCATCGCGGGCACAAGCTTCAGGGTGAGGAGCGACTCGATCATCACCTCGTCGAGGACGACGCAGAGCTTCTCCGCCACCGCGTCATCCGTGGCATCGCAGAGCATCTCCAAAATCTTGAACCTGGCGCCTCGGAACTCCTTGCGGCAGATGCCCGGGTCAGCGGCCTCGATGGCGGCGTCGATGGAGGTGAACACCGGGAGGAAGCGCTTCCACCGCCTGAGGACACCTTGCTCGGCGGCCATGTCGAGAACTACGGATCGATCGCTGCTGATGGTTGCGGTGGATGGGAGATCGCTCGAGATCGAAGGGGAGGAAGAAGAGAGAGAGATGCAGGCGATGGATGGCTTCCTCCGGGCGCATGTCCCTCCCGCTATTTATCGACTCGAGTGGCGGGAACCCGAGCTCGAAGCGGACACGGCGTAAGAGGTTAGAGTTCGACTCGTACTCGTGGCTCCAAATCCGATTCGAATCGTGTTGTCTCCTCCTCCTACTCGCCGTCGTCCACGCCGCTGACGCCGCGCGGGGCAAGAACCTCGCGTCGAGCTTCCTGGCCCCGCACAACGCCGCGCGGCGAAAGGTGGGGCTCCCGCCGCTGGCGTGGGACGAGAAGCTGGCGGCGTATGTACGCGCGGAACTACGCGGCGGCTCCGCGCTCATGCCCTTGCACAGGCCCTACGGGGAGAACGGTCTGGAGCCTCTGATGATGATCGATACGGTTGCATTGTACCCTCCGCATGCTCGCCTACTTTCTTAATTCCACGCAACGAAGAATCTGCTTGGCTGATTTCTACTGGCCTGACAAGTTCTCTTTTGTCAGGACCTGGATATTCATGCATAATTAAGCATGCTGATGGTTTTGATGTACAGTATGTGTTACAGAGGTTACAGTTCGGCTCACTTCGGTGCAGGTCATGCAACATTCTGCCTGCATTATATCTTCATTTGGAATTGTGGGGGTAAATTGTGTAAGGTCGCTGTGCAAAGACAGTAAAGCAGCCTGAAAACTCAATACAGCAGCTTTCTCATGCTCAGAGTTCCTGTAGTATTGCATCTCGTCAGAGTATCGGCGAAGCCGGCTCCAAGCGCGTTTACCTCGATGGGATCATGTGAATGATGTCTTCAGACATGCAAGAATGCAACTGAGTACAGTGCAGCAAAAGAGTGGAGAATACAGATCGGATAATGTGTAACTGCAACCGTCTTGTCCCCAGGGTGCTGAAAAGGTGAACACTTGAACCTGGGGCGAGTCGCAACTCGCAATCAGTTAACAAAGCAAGTAAGCAGTAGACGTGTCCCCGGCCTTGTCTGGCCTAGCGTATCAGGTGATCTTCAGAGCCGGCCGAAAGGTACACCAGAAGTCCAGAACTCTGGACGGTGCACGAAATGTAAGTCACGTAACTATGGAAAGACAAGCTCAAAGATTCACGTGTATTTTCAAACGATCGACAACAGCCAGCTGCACTGGAGACCGGACCCGGTTGAGATTGTTGGACGAAAATCATCATTACGACATAACCCAGGACTGGGAGTCACTGAGCCAAATCCTATGTAATTACAGACTATAAGATTAGCATGGAGGAACAAACGGGAAAAAAGAAATTTAATGACTTGGAATCATAACTGAAAGAACTATGTAAAGTACAACATCAATGTGGCTCAACCTCAGCACGCCACACTATTCCAGTTACTCCAATAGGAAGTGGGCACTGCACAAATTTAGACAAAACCACATGTCAACAGAAATGCACAAGAAAACTGGATTAAACTAATAAAATGTGTGGGCTGTGCCTGATGAGTATGTTTCTATCGTGAGACCAGTGCCCGTTTAATTTCAGAGAGGTTTTAAGTGTGGTAAGGCCGTTGTACAAACCTCAAGGGAATTTGGCTGGCAGTGAGTGAAATTACAAAAGTGGTCCAAAAGAATGTAAGCAGCATGGTCAATCAAAGCCATGCTGGGCAGTGAGCACTAACCAAACTACAGGTGGATAAAGCACGATTCCATCTGTAAAACAGTTGAATATAAGGTCAGCTACAGATTGGATTGAATTTCTGAAAGGCCTGCCAAAGGGTTTAACTCTAGAAGTTGAGCAAAAAGAAAAAAAGCAGCACTGCAGAATGGTTAGGTCACTTAAGGTCTCAAGCACATATTGCACCACGGAAGGCAAGATTCGCTAGGCCAGTAAATGTGTTATGGATGACAGTTTAATCACATATTCACAAGAAACAATATTCAAATATATTCTTTAAGAGCTAGTACCAACACTATGTCAAATAAAAACAACCAATTTTAGGGCTCTTTTGGAACACAGATGAAGTAGTTCGTTTCCCGCAGGAATCAGAAAAATCTTGTGTTCCAAAGGAGCCCTTACTAACACTGGAAAATTTTAAAATGCAATCAGCAACCTCGCACCATAAATTGTAACCAGTTAGATTCAAACAAACCTGTAAATGGAATTGGATGCAACCTACTACCATAATCTACTTGCATTCCTCTCTTGCTGCAGCATTGTGGTGCACAATTTCACCTTCATGGCCACATACAGCTTCATCCTTCGAATGTATCACTCCATTTGATGTTACTTGTAGGGCGCTACCCATATCTGACATTCGACTATAGTCAGATTTGTGTTTATCCGTTTCTCCCACGGGACATTCTTTTCTGCCATTTTCAACCAATCCACTTGCTTGCTGTGTTTGATTTGGTAGTATTCTAGTATCAGTGACCACGTCAGCATACTTAGTTGCAGAGGTTGGTTCAGACAATGGCTTTTGTTCTGTATTAACATTGATGTTTTGATCTATTGGAGTGGCACCATTCATAGTAATTTTTGTATCTCTGGTTGCATGTATCTCAGAAGTTACATCAGTCTGGTACTTTTCTTCAATAGCAACATTGCTGCTTGGACATATTGTTATTCCAGCGTTGGTAGCCAGAACCACATCCTTGACTGTATGTGGATCAGAGGTTGATTCAGTGTAGAGATTCTCTTCAGCAGTAACACTGCCACCCTGGGCTATTGGTATTCCAGTGCTGGTGCTCACTTCCACCTCTTCCAATGTACGTGGTTCAGATGTTTCTTGCATACTGGGCTTATCTTCATTGGCGATGTCGCTGGTTTGATCCATTGGTGATAGACTATTATCAACCATTTCCAACTCTCTGCTTGAGATGAGCTCAGAGTCTGCTTCGGACTTGATATTTTCTTTAGAAGCAACAACAGAAGGGTTGTCTGAACATTTTTTCCCAGAAATTTCAGGAGATTTCTGCCCGTGCAAGGTATCATTTGTTGAATCCACATGGCCTGAAGCTAATACACTGGACACTTCTTCATCAGGATATTTCCCTGACTGAGTTCCAGAATTACTGTCCACAGGTAGTCCACTGCTCTGAAGTTCATCAGGGAACTTTTCATTACGATGTGCAATGCTACTGCAAGGTCCAACATTCCCCACCTTTTCACTAGATGAGGTTGTGCCATTATTTAAAATTCCTTCTGGAGGTCTCGATGGAGAAAATGCTTGTGATTGTGTGCCAGCAGGAGTAACACTTAGAGCCAAAACAGTATTTCTGTGTACAGCACTGCTAGCTTGCGTGGAGTTTGGATTCATAATATTACCATTTGCAGCCAACTTTTGGTGATTTTCCTTCACAGCAATATTTTGTGCTGCTCCTTGTGAAGAAACCTGTGTCCCACCAGGTGGTGGAGCAGTCTTTGGTTCGGCGGCAGTTCTTGTAACCTTGCCATATTTTGGTGGCAGAGGTTTTCCCTTACTTTTGGTCAGGCATGTTGGACAATGCCACTCAGCTTTAGGAACACCTTTATTACCATAATGCTGAAGGCATTTCAAGTGTGCTCCCTTCTCACAAGCATCACAAACAAGCAAACTGTCCATATCCATGATAGGAACTTTGCATATTTGACAGTCCAAGCGAGAATGCATGTACTCAGTTGATGGTGGAATCCAGCTAGGATGATTAGCTGGTTGGTAAAGGACTTGTTGAACATTTTTCACTATTTCATTGTGGTTAGCAAAAGTAAGTTTGGAAGGAACAGGTGCCACCCTTGGTGTAGCATGATGCCCCATAAGAGGGTTTCCTGATGTAGCTTCCATTGATGCCGCCTTTGTGTCCTGATTTTTCACCACCTGATTAGAACTTTGTACCACGTTCAGATTGGACCTAGAAGATGTATCATGGAATGATTTGTTCATGTGGCCAATAGTTGCTGCAGCAATGGGAAACACACATAATTAGCTTCTGAGCTAGGAGAATGGATTGAATACATCTCTTTTTTATAATCAGGATTATACATATAGAGTATCAGTATTCCCTCTGGTCATAATATATGACATTTTTACTACTAAGTTTAGTACTAAAACGCCATATATTAATGACCGGAGGGAGTATATTTTTGACACAATCACACAATAAAGTGACATTCTGAGCAGGTAAGGACAGATGCACCCAAGGAAGAGTGTCTGAGAAAGATACAGATAATGGACACAGAAGAGCTTAGTAGTTTCTAAAGTGGTGGTCATAACAAAATCGTATCTATAGCACAAGGATTTGGCACATTCTAAAAAATAACACAAATTTTTTAAATACCAATCAGTACCCAAGAAGTCATCAAGGCTTCTCATTTATACCGCAAAAGATGCTTTTCTATAAGCAAAAAAAGTTTCTCTCCAAACTCTGCTTTTACACTTTATCTTCTCGCCTCAATCTTATCTCCAGTGTGCTGGCCCTGCTTCATGCCACAACCTTCATCTTGCACCAGGCATTGATGCTGCTGTGTTGCACCATAGCCATGATCATTATCTTGCCCAAGCACCAGACATACTGTATTCTGCTGCAGTTCGGCAGCAGTTACATTCGGTGATGGAGAGGATGTGACGCAATGTCGCAATGGGTGATGGATTGGCAAGGAGAGACAGACCTCATGAAGTTTTGGCTTGGAGAGGGGAGGTCCAGTGCGATAGATCATCAATGGAGGCCAGGCAGCGGCGGCACAGCACGATCTAGGTGGATTTTCAGCAGTGAAACAAGGTTAGGGACGCAAATTTGTTGGCCCATGGGTATCCACCGGCCCAGCCCATGCAATACAACGAAAAGTCCCCCCTCATCTCAATTGCTAGTTCAAACTGGATACAAAATTGTAAACCAAATGAACTAGCATGGGCCAACAGGTACCCATGGTCTGACCCACGTGCATTCCTAGAACAAGGCTGGTGCCATGCTTGCCATGGAAATGGCCAGGTGTTCCTCCTCTCATACCTTGTGCACAATCACTGATTCCATCATCATCTTGCATCGATTCAATCCAACAGTGAGAAGCTATAGACTGGGCCTGTTTGGGGGAGCTTCTGGCAGCTACGGCTACTCCTAGAATCTAAAGCTCCCCCAAACAGTCTAGATTATGAACCTAAATTGTGAGACTCGATAGCTACAGAATCTAAAAATAAACTAGAATCCAGAGGCTAAAAAACACCAGCTACTTCTCATAATCTGAAGCTCTCCCAAACAGGCCCAATGTCCTTCTCAGTGATGATGACCACGGTCAATTGAGAGAAAAAAGGGAAGGGAAGGGAGAACAGGGGCAAAAGTGGCAAAGTGGTATAGATAGGAAGTTCTACCAAATGTTATGGTATTGATTGGTACCCTAGAGTTTCTATGTTGCTTTTTGTAATGGATCAAATTCTTGTGCTATGATTGTGATTCTCTTGAAAATTGTGTCCATCAGAAGTGTGCAGTGAATGATAGCAAAATGTTTATATATGAGTTTGTATTCAAAAGCCTTAGTCACTTTCTAGAGCCAACCAAGCATCTTACTTTTAGTTAGACGAAATAAGAAGGGCTGACTAAAAACACGTGGACATTAAAAAATGGATAATAGATGCTACAGATAAGAAAATGAAGCAGTACCTCCGCTGTGTACTGGATTAGAAGGACCATTAACTCTTTTATCCAATTTAAGATGTAGTGCAGCATTATGGGGTATTGTAACAACTGAAGGGTTGGTAACTGGTTTTACAGGAGACGATCCATGTGGTTTCAACGTAACTAGGGAAGCAGAAGTCATTGAGGCAGTAGCAGGTAAGGCCACAACAGATGGTGGATTCTTAGTAGCTCCAACAGCAAACTTGGTAGCTGCATGCAAACCTTGGAAGTCTGCTATTCCACTTGAGATAGTTGTTTGAGGTGTACTAGTCGTTGCCTGTACTGGAGCTTCCTTGATTTCTTCCATCTAAAATGAGGGGGAAAGGAGAAAAATAAAATTGTTACTTGGTGAATGTACAAAAAATTGCAAAGACCAGATAATCGGGGCAAACTCACCAGCTCAAAACAAGATTATTGTTACATAATTTTGTAATACTTATCCAATGATAATTAATTGGCAACTCAATTCAATTCAGAAGTAAACGTAATTCATAACCGAAAGCCTAAGTGAAACCACTCAATGCTGAGAAGTACAATCACATCCATCAAATAATAAAATGGATTTGACGAGATCCATACATAAAAAATAGTAAGCAAAACCAACACAAACCCATGATGATACTAAGTTCAAATTCATGCTACTCCTACAATCATGAAAATAGAAAAGGACAAAAGGTAGCACTTAACATAAAGCTAAACATTTACTCAAAACATATGGCTGCAAAGTAATTTTTTCTTAGTGGGCAGCAACACTAGGAAGGCAAACAGACCCTACCAGACTAAACTGCAACAGGGCTACACGAACAGGAGTAACAGAAAAGTACCAATATATGAGTTATTTTCTAGGAAATCAGTCAATATTAACTATCGATTGAGCATAATTCACATGGTATAGCTTATGTCATACTAATATCACGAGCGTTCTCACAGGTGCAGTGTAGACCAAATTATGCCAGTTCACAGCAAGGCTCTAAAACTGGTGGAAGCGAAAAATGAGAGCTGCCAAACCTTGCGCTTAGTAAGCATAAGCCTGTCGGCGATGGAGGCCTTGGGCGGGCGGAATCCCATGGCGGCGGGGTCCCTGGCCCTATTGAGCCCGAGATCCTCGACAACGGCGCGCACAGCCTCCCCGGGAAACAGATCCTTTGGCCGCACCGCTCCCTCAGACACAACCGCAGCCAACCTCTCCCTCGCCT
>KE372846.1:45395-70725 GCA_000418225.1 Zizania latifolia | reverse complement strand
CCCCGAGGAGGATTGTCCGACCACCCGTCGACAGATATCATCTCTAGAAATTAAATTCTCAATCCTGATTTTTTAGTATAGACTTATAAGAAATTTTTTATACTACTCTCTTTTCTCTCTCTCCCTCTTATCTAATCCATTTCTATTACTGCCTTGGATATCGTAACGACATGGTGCCTTACTTAAGACATGGTTTTTTACTTTTTATTCTTTCTTTTTTTTAACTCTATTGCCACATCAGATTCTTTCCTACGTGAATATCTAAGACACTATCCTATGTAGAGGATTGGGAATACCCTAACTACGTCTGCATTATTGTAGTCCTGTCATCTCTATCCTAAATTCGTTGGTACATACGTGCTCAACTACTACTCTATGCAAGAAACCGAACAGTCTAAGATTATTAAAACCGAAATAATTCAGTTTAATCGAATATACTATTATCACTATTATTTAGTAAGATAGATAAAATTAAAATTACATTGTAATTTGATATATCAACTTATTAAGATATAAATTTTAGAAATTTTAGACTTTTTCGGTTTTTGTCGGGACCCCTGAGTGTATCTGGGTTTTAGTAGTCCAGGCCGAGAGTGGGTCTAGCCAGCTTTGGTGTCCGGTATAGCTAATGAAGAGGACTTTGAATTCGATAATAAAGCTTTGCATCATATTAGGAGATCAGACACTAAAATTTGATATTAGAGATCAATATGTACAGATATCCTTGTAAATAAGAAATAGATCAAAATCCGGTATATAATTCATGATATTTAGGAAACTGACTCGTGTAGAAGTCCCCGTTCTGTACGTCTCACCCCTTGACTATATAAAGGGAGCGAGAAACCCCTCCAAAGACATGCTTTCTATGTTTTTATAGGCTTACAATCAATAATCTATCAAAGCATTGAACGTAAGGCTATTATCCTCACGGAGGTCTAAACCAGTATAAATCTTTTAACTATTTTGTCTCAAGTCAACCATAGTGCTTACATCACAACGCTTTCCTATACATCAAATACCATTTCAGGTATTTAATATATCACCATTTAATTTATCAATTTGCCAAGATATAAATATTAGAAAATCTACAATTCTTCGGTTTTTGCGGTTGTTCGGTTTTTCTAGAAATCGAACAAAAATAAAAACTGAATTTCTTTTAAATAAAAACCATTTTTAAAAAAATATGATTAAAATTTGGTTCGTTTTTTTTTTTGCTTTTTTGCTTTTTTGTCAACTCTCCACCAGCCACTCAACTGCTACGTACAGTTTTGGCCGTTTTTTTCCATAGTGTCCCTGTATAGCGCCCATGTTTTTCGTCACTACTGCTGCACGCACGCCTCTGTTCGAAAATGTCGGTCCATTGCACCGGGAATCACCGTGAGGATGTCTGTACAACGAAAATGAATCAAGAAAGCAGCGTTGATTATTACAAATGTTTCTCGAATCGCGCAAGTGACGGTCAACATGCACGAAAGATCACAACTTTGTACAGTCAGCGGCTGAAATCCATGAAGGAAAAACGTGACAATGCCACTGATGAATGGTTTCACCTGGGCTCTCGCTACAGTCCAGACACGGATACGTGCTGCTGATAACTACAGAGTACCTCTCAGTCTCATATACGATGTACTGTTGTAGTACTACTAGTAACATCATCATCCAACATCCCACAAACAGAACCGAGAGTCCGCGTGTCGTTGGCTCCAGCAGCCTCCAGGTGATCGTTATTTAAGGATATGGCAGCCCCTTATTGATGTTTTGAGTTCAACCGGTGATCGTTATTTTTCGGACTGTCCCTGTCACCATGTTTTTCAGCTGCACGCCTCTCGTACTAAAAGCGGATTCAAGATTTCACATTAATAGCATCACCATTAATTTATTAATTAATCAATGTTTATATTTTTAGTAAAATATAGAGCTTATCAAATAAGTCAAGTAGTATTATTAATTTCTGAATCAAAAAAATACTTAAACCAACTTATATTATCTTGCATTATCATCCTATATGACTACAATGAAAATGAATCAAGAAAGCAGCAGTGATTATTACAAAGGGATTTTGCTTCTGGCATTGTCTTATACTCTTATAGCATGTTTTAGTTTTGCCACCAAGTTTCAAAATTGTTATTCAAAAACACCATTGTAGCCAACTTATGTCAATCAAGTCCCTGTTAGAGGCATGATTTTTCTATTTTGCCCTTGTTTGGTTTGTTGGAATAAAACTTTTTGGGCAAATATGCTTGGCTGCTTTCCTCGATCTCTCTTATACAAATAACACGCTCTCAGCAATATAGTACTTCTACTTCTGTGCATATATGTAGGTAAAAAATACTAATACTTTACATCAGAAAAAGGAACACTCTAATAGGAGTTGTGTCAAATTTCGAGTCCAATTCAAAATATTTTGTCATAATGACAACCGCCAAATGTAAATAATATTTCTTCATAATTGAAAATAGAAGTATCACATCATTTTAAGTTATAGATGATTGAAGGTACTAATTGAGTTGGCTTTGAGCCTTTGACTCTATTCTGGACCTTCGAGGGTATTTTGGGCATAAAAATTTTTATCACGTTTGATCTAACGACTTACAAACTGCAATGGCACTTTCAAGCAAAAATTGAGAAACCAGATGGCATAAACGAAACCTAGCATAATACGATGGCAAAAGCAAAAAACATGTCCACTCTAATGGCAATAACAAAATTTTCCCTATTACAAATGTTTCCTGAATCACACAAGTGACGGCCAACTTGCACGGAAGATCGAAGCTTTGTACGCTCAGCGGCCGAAACCCGTACAGTAGTTTTAGGCAAGGAGAAAAACGTGACTATGCCACTGAAGATTGATTCATGGAGAAAAAACCATACAGACATGGATGCTGGATGCATGCACGCTGACAACTACTATGTCTGCTTCGATCGAAATACTGTTGTGGTTTTGTCATCTCTATCCTGAATTCGTTGGTGCATACATGTCTGAGCAACTGTGTTGGACGATGGCCGTCCTTGAGGCGTACGTGTCAGTCACCGCTATATCCTGAATTCCTCCCATTGCTCTCGCTTGTCATATATTGTCAGCGCCGCACCAGATGAAAGAACCAATCAATACATGCTGCGTTCACATGTTTATTTCTAGGAGCCGCGTTCGCCGGAGCTGTTCGGCTACACTGTCGCGGCACGCAAAACGGGAGATATCATTAAAATGTGATCATTTAACGATTAAGTAGAAAAAAATAAAGTATTTTTTAATAATTAAAAAGACTTAAAGAAAAGGTTTTCATAGAAATCAAAGCTTGAAAAACGTGCCACGATAATAATCTGTTCAGCTGAGACGAATCATTTGGTATTAACGGGGCGTTAAAGCTAGCTAGGGACGGCCATCGTCCATCGATCGACGCCGGTGATCGCTTGCTCGTTACATTCCTCGTTACTCCACGCCCAGGCCCCCGGCTTCACGATACCGTTTTGAGATTAGATATCGCTTGAGTTCAGGATAACGGTAACCGAACGGATATCGAAGAAATTTGATTAAAATTTATATTTTAAAATTTGAATTCAAATCAGTCAATGAAACGATTTTAAATTCGGTTACCGTTGGTTCGGTACCAGCTCGGTAACCATGGTACCGGACTCGGTTACCATAGTACCAGGCTTGATTACCATGATACCAGTCAGATAATTTTTCAGAAAAAATTAGAAAATAGAAAATTATAGAAAATTATTTTTTGAGATAAATAAAAAACTTACAATACCATAAATTTATATGTTTACAAAACAACATGATTAGTTGGCAATTCGAGCATTTCTAACTTATCATTGTTGGCTCTATTGGTTATAAGTGGTATTGTATTCGTCTGTAGACATTAGTTATAAATCACGTGAAACAATAATATTTATTTTATACTCCTCTCAGCTTTGTTCTATCCAAGATACAGTGATTTGTCATTCTTCATATAACATGAAATAAAATTAAAGATCTTGCCACTCGTATATATATCTAGTATGAGTAGCTTCTAAAATGGGATAATGATATGGATAAGAACACGGATAAGAATACTCATAAGTGATATTGCCGTACATTGTAAAGTCAGAACTACAGCGGTAACATACCAAGAGCAAATAATCATATATGCATGTGATTCAACAGAATAAGTCTTGTGACTCAACAGTGTGAGTATGTGCTTGTGGATTAACATGCTTAGAATAAATAATTAACAGGCAACACTCATCAAGCATGAAATTTTATTTGATCAAACATATGACATTAATCCAAGAGCCCTGCATGTAAAGCATCAAACAATAACGAGTGAAGAAGATTGAAAACTGAATTATTTTTGTATTTTGTTTTTTGTTCATCTTGCTCGGTTCATAAATTTGTGATAGTTCAATATTTTTTGAAACTAATTTCACCATAAATCATATTAATTCACCTACTATTTTTAGAAATTTTTGAATTTTTTCAATTTCAAATAGAACTTGTCGGTATGCCGCTATCGCTCGCCATCGGACGGTCGGTTACTGAGCGATTACCGCTCGGTAGCGTGAACCCTACTCCACACCGGTCTTTGCTTTTTTATTGGGCAACCGAAGTACATTAGTTAATCTTGATGTATGGAAAAAATAGGGTGCAGTCAGCAGTCGTGCTCCATGACGTCACCCCTGCAGCCTGACCCTAGATTCACAGCACATGTCCACAAGGAGCATCCGATGCTCTATAGCTCCGCTCGCCTCCCGGAACACGTGGCGAAGGATGGTTGCTTTGCCCGGCGCCTAGCAGCCTGCAGCAGCAAGGCATCGGACTACGTAGTGACTCGACCACGGTGACACCCCAATCAGCGGTAATGGCTCCGCAACAGCCCGCAGCTCCGCCCGGTGCCCCATGGCGCACGACGATGGCTCGCAACTCTGCCTAGCACCCCCACCTCATGGTGATGGCTCCACCCGATGCACAGAGCCTCGATCTTCATGGCTTCGAGGGGCGGTGGTGGTCTATGGCTCTGACTGGCACCGCGCAGTGATGGCATGTGGGTGGGATTGTAGCGAAGCCAAACGAAGGAGCCAAGCGAGCGTGCTATGAAGCCATTAGATGCTCCTCATGGACACGTGCTGTGAATCTAGGGTCAGGCTATAGGGATAGCATCTTGCAGCCCAACTGCACTCTATTTTTTCATGATATATCTATTGTGTAATAAGTAGAAGTAGAAGGCTTTGTCGGAGGGATTTCTAACGGTTGAATTGTAAGAGAGGAAAAGTATTGTAATATTGGATTCTATTGCATTAAGTTTTAGGAGCAGGAGTACGGACGTGTAAAGATAAGGTATGTGATCTGTAGATAAAAAATAACTAGATATAAATACGATCATATCTAATACCATCGCTATTACTATATACTCTAACCTACCATTTAACTCTAACATTCTATATACTCTAACACTGACAC
This sequence comes from Zizania latifolia, assembly GCA_000418225.1. Taxonomy (NCBI): domain Eukaryota; kingdom Viridiplantae; phylum Streptophyta; class Magnoliopsida; order Poales; family Poaceae; genus Zizania; species Zizania latifolia. The sequence goes on along the minus strand of KE372846.1, from coordinate 65,282 downwards.
AATAATTATTGGATAATAACAACTTAAAATCTCTTTATAATAACTTTGAGGCTACACTTAAAAGACAGATGGACAATCTTATATTAATGCTAAAAATTTATTTGTAGAGTCGACTTGGCTCTAAGGTTTAATTCCCAAAGAGAAAATGAGTCATATTGAAATTTTAAAGTTTTTTTAACAACCCACACTAGACAATGTGGAGGTATATATTAATAGAAAAAGAAAAATTCAAGATTACAAACCTGAGAGGCTATAATCAGGAGAGAAAAAAACAACGCTCCCACAAGGGCAGCAGCACAAACCCCGGACCCAAGACAACACTAGCACTACATCAGTCACCCCTAGGAGAGACTGACCAATGTTAGCAGGAGAGACGTCAATACTCGCCAAGACAGCTCCACTAAGAGGAGAGAATAGAGTGGCGAGGACGAATAGCAAGACCTACGAGACAACGTCTTCAAGGAGGTCACGATGCCAAAAGACGCCATCATCGTCCGCCTAATGGACTTAGGCAAGGTTTTCACCGAAGGATCTTGCTAGGTAGGAGAGGAAAACTACTCAACATAGCCCATCATTGTCGGCCCAACAAGACTGGGCTAGACTTTCACTTGTAGCTTCCTCGCACAAACCTGAAGACGCCCTCATCTGCCCAACAACCGAAACAAACCGAAGCCAACAAGCGCCCTGCCGCAATGGCACTTCAACACCTAAAGGCCCAGAACAAGCATTGGACCTTGCACCCTTCTTCCCCCAACTAGGCTAGCGCCCCACCACTAGCACCACTTATCCAAAACGGCAGCAACAGCAGGCGAAGACCGTAAAACCTAAAGCCGACTACCACCATACCCAATGAGCACCTTACGACCGAGAAGGAAGACGGCCAATGAAAAAAATGAGCTCTAAGTGGAGGGAGAGAGGAGAACCTGAAGAGACGACCGCCGCACTGCCGAGACATCGCCAGAAGAACCACTCCAAGTCGGCCAAAGACAGCCAACCGGATAGGAACTGGCCGTCGCCAACTCCGCCCGACCACGGATCCCGCACAGTCGCCACCGCAAGACAGACTTGAGCCCAATCCACCACCAAAGGTCTCCGAGGCTCACCACGGGCGATGCAAAGGTACACCCACAACCGAGCCAACTCCTGTGCCGACGCCCAAGGCCGCGAGACCACCAGGCCACGCCGCCAGACGAAGCATGGCCGCCGCGCGCCACCTCACACCGCCTCGGCATATAGAATTTTTGAAGGCACATAATTGTTTTCTCAATGCAAGTATTACATGTAGAATTTTATTTACAACTCCTATGACTGTTACGTCGGCATGACATTTTTTTTCTAAATTAAAGTCGTATTTGCATTCTAAAATAACACAAGAAAGTTTTAACTATTACGTCCAGCTCGCTATCCTCGCAAGTGGTCCTTTTGTCGCTGGAACAGCATCACTGGCCTAGTGTTAATGCACCTGCATGTCGACTCGCCACTATGCCCTAGGCGAGGGTAGTCACTCCTAGCCCCTAGGCGAGAGCGGAGCTGGTGCTGACGCCGGTAACAAAGTTTCCTCAACAAGAATGAGCCACATGCAAGATTTTGATGTCTAGACTCCAAGCCCTGTTTCGAGTCTCAGATCACACAGGATAAAACATACGGAATTAGCAGGTCTTCCACTTTACAATTGGACCGGTTCCGCTCTCTTTTTACACCAAACCGAAAGCGGCCAATTATAAACTCCCCACATCTATCTGTACAGAGGGGGTTGAAACTGGAAAAGAAGACATGAAGAGAGACCTATAAGACTCAAGCGTCCCACTCCAATTCATAGTTTTCTTCAGGGGGGCGACATCGTTTGCCAATAAAATTTGTAGATGCGCCATGCCACACCACAAATTTCACAAGGAACCAATCTTCCTCACTTTTATACACTTTGGGATGGATACCTTTTCTCTAGACAGTTAGGCTCATCAGCAACTCCGAGCATGGTCATAACCTACATACTCCCTGCCATGGAGTTCTCTCCAGTTGTTTTCTCGTTGTGATTGTCCTCTTCATTGCCAAGGGTATCCCAGCTTGCAATTGTTCCATCTTCTAGTGGCATATGGATGCAAATGTCGCCCATGGGAAATGGTTCCTGGTATTCATTCATGGTGTTAGAAACATACACTTCAACTAGATGCAGTTCGCTACTTAAATCACCATTATTAGTTACTAGATGCAGTTCGATACTTAAATCACCATTATTAGTTTGTTCAATAGCGAGTATGGCCTTGCCCAATTAGCATGGTAAATTCCTATGATGTTGCAACCATTGTAAACATGTTTGATGACTCCCACAATAAGTATAATGCAGTTGTTGAGGACTTAATTACAACATATCCCCTTAACATGGTAGTGATATTTGAAGCTATGGTTAAGTGTTTTGTGAAATACAAGTTCATTGCGCACATATCCTTTTAAGAAATATAATGAAATAAATTTGACTGTTTCGAGAAAACTGGCATGCTTAAATGCACTAATGTCAAAGGATCACGAGTACCACATCAGATTTCAGAAGTACACATAAGGAAACGAATACTGTTTGAATCATAAGAACCAACAGATCAATCTGTGTTACCGTTCTAAACAAGAGTGAATACCTGATTTCCAGCCTCTGGCCCGTTAGAATGAAAAAGAATGGGGCGGCATCTCTTGTCCTCATTCATTAAACATGAATTCTGGAAATGTGAAATGAGTGCAGTCCTTCCCTGGATCCTAGCATAGGCCAAGGAGGCTACTTTCTCACTGTTGAACTTTTCCCATTTCTTCCCATTGAATGCCTGCAAATTACAGTGTGCATCGAGAAACAGATCATTCAAGATGTTCTGAATAGTTTTACCAGCAATATTAGACTGATGTGCAACACAGCTAGACATTTTTGTAGGGGAAACCCAGCTAGTGAGCTAGATACAGATCGAGAACTTTATGTTGATGGATATCAATAACAGAACAGTGCAACATGCAAGAGTCAATACAATAAGGGAACATACCTGGTAGAACGATACAATGTGCACAGGTGATATCATGTTAATGAATGCGTAACCAACATTGCAGTTGTTCTGCATGGATCAAATATAATTAAATTCTGCTAGGAATCAAAATAAGTTACTGGAAACAAGAGGGAAATACAATATATATCTAGTACCTTGAAATCAATTGGCAGGTAGAAAAAGTCATAAGCTCCTTTATGAAACTCATCAATTGCAGCTAAAAGCATCTTAGAAGTGTACCTAGCAAATTTAGGAACTGAGTGAGAACTACATAGCAAAATTAAGATCAGAAAAGAAAACACAATATGAAGTCGCATACTTGTTAGGAATATTTTTAATCATCAATGTAGTTCGAGTATCATCGCCTTTACGAATCTTCTCCAAATCAAGCTGGTATCGCTTCTTGTTGTCGGCTAGAAACACACTGCTGTCAACTCGTCGGTTACGACCGCGTTCAATGGAGCTGTCAAGTCCAAAAGGACCAGGCCCTTGATATGTGCGGTTTCCGTACAATGCTTGTCCCAATCTTGGTGACATTATTGGTCTAAAACTGCTAGAGTTATTGTCTGACGAGCTTCCACATAAAGCAGAAACAGGATTTACAGAAGGATGAGCAGCCATGTTCAGCATGAGACCAGCTCCATTTCGGCCACTACCAATATCCCCAGTGTTCCCAAACCTAACTTGATTCATATAAGACGTCTCTGGTGATTCAGGTAAAAATCCAAAGTGGCTCTCAAAAGGAGCACCTGAAGGTGCAGAGCCAACATGATGATGAAGGTGCGGATCTGAAGACCCAAATAGTGAAGCCTGATGGCTGCCATACAACAATCCTTGCCCCTGAGGGCGGCTATTAGATGGCATTGCATGGCCAATTGCTGGTGGGTGCCAAATAGGGGATTGAGAATGTTCAGAATAACGCTTTGGACTGCCCCATAGAAACTCAGGCCCAGTTAAAGTCCCAGAACTTGAACTCATATGTTCACTTTCATGATCTTGGTATGAATGGGATTGCAGAAATGCAGCACCATGGGGCTGGTTGCTGTTTGAGAATACTTGATTATATTTAGACCAGTTGATATCCTTCCCGATTGGCGCAATCTTCATGGCATTTGACATCAGGGAAGGAGGCATTCCAATAGGACTCATTCCATTTCCAGTTGGTGACTTGTTAAATGCTTGCAACAAATTGGTATCAGTTGGACTACTATATTGAGCCCATGCCCCTGACAGAAGATGATGTAATGTTCCTCAGTTGTTAACAAATAGATGGAAGCAAAATAAATGTCCCTAAACTAGATCCAGTGAGTACCTGGAGGAGAGCTAGCAATAGGTGAACCAATATGAGGATGCATGTAGCTTCTGGGTTCATCTTGATCTATATCATGACCAAGCTGCTGCATCAAGCTAAATGAAAGAAAATAGATCATATTAGTGTCAGTAAAGTGAAACATTCTGTCAATGCTAATTGGTGTGAACGACAACTGCAAAAACATGCATTCTAAAACCCAAATAATAGGAAAAATTGGTACCATGAAATCGAAAGTTCGCAAGTTCTGCTTTATACCATCAAAAGCTTGGAATACACTTTAATGCCAACAAAAGTTTGCCTTTTCTGGTTTTCTGGTTTTTGTTTATTTTCCTAGCAGGAGGGGCAATTGAAAATGATGGTGCTAGCCTTTTTTATCCAACAACGAACTGATCGATCTGTGAGCCTGATTGAAAGCAAGAAAGGGAAAGAAGAGCAGCAGTAGCCACAAGACAAGGTGAGACTTGATCGCTCAGCCTGTCTGTCTGTGCACTCCCTCGGCTACAAGCACAATTTGTTCCACATGGCATGGTTTTGCTTTTCCTTATTCACGATTCCCATAATGGAAATTATTATGATCGATTCAAGCTTTCTTCACATTATCAAATAGAAAACCAATCCACATCATAAAAGTCAGGATCATATTAATCAAAGTTGTTCTCATTAAGCAAAAAAATGTAAAGGGAGTGCGTTTTCTTTATAAAAGAGTTTATGAAAACCATCTGACTCCCTAAGTAAACTTAATGATTATTCGTTCACCAGAATCAGAAGTAAAATTGTTGTAGATAGGGATTCTATAAAAAAAATCCACCTATAGCAGGTCTCAAGCCCTAGTAAATGAGGAGGGAGGGTCCCTTTCCCCTAAAAGGTTGTTATAGACTTGGCAAGCCAATGGAAAACCTAGCCACTTAAATGGAGTCGAAACACAAGACACAAGATTGGGTTTCAGCTCTAACCTACCACAACTTGCTCGGGATTGAAAGGCTTTGAAGAAGGAATCATGTAAAAACATCTTTTGAGGAATGGGCCAGACCCGGCCATTTCTCAAGAACAATATGTCATTGGCATGGGCTTGGAGGCCAAGGCCCACAACCTAGCAGCGTGAACAGTCTGTAGCAGCAGTTTAGATATAAGATTAGGTTTCTTATTTAAGAGATAGTGTTAGATTGAGTTGTAATCTATTTCCTAGATTTTAGAGATTAGCTTCTTGAGAGTCAAGTCATGCCATCTATATAAGGATGGTTTGTATCTCTATTTCATTAAGCAATAAAGAATTAATCTAATCTCTCTCCAATGTTCATCATCCCAGTCTAAAGTCCTCTCATCCCTAGCAGCCGACGCCACCTGGCTATTCTCCCGGCGGTGTTTATCCTGTCATGAATCAAGTTCATGAATCTTGACAACTTAGTATTAGATCTACTCACCATGGCTTCTAGTGTTGATATTAAAACTAAAAGTTGTTCTCTATGCCACGGTGAGCCATCTACTCTACCCAGCTATCCAAGAGGTACTCCATCAAGTGTTTGATGTCTATGGTGCTGAGAAGAAGATCCACCTCAAGCTAGGAGGGCTTGGTGACCCATAATAATCTTAGATTTATTTTTTAGTTCATAATAATGTAGTAAGTCAAGATGTAAAAGGCTTAAGTCATATATATATTAGGTATCATGTTAGGTTTAAGATCCCACTATAGCTCGAGGACAAGCTATTTAAAAGGAGGGGTGTAATGTCATGGGCATGGGCCTAGAGGCCAAGGCCCACAACCTAGCCCAATATAGAGTGTGAACAGTATCACGGGGTACTGTAGCAGCAGTTTAGGAATTGTTAGTTTAGAGATAAAATTAGGTTTCTAATTTTAGAGATAAGATTAGATTGAGTTGCAATCTATTTCCTAGATTTTAGAGATTAGTTTCTTGAGAGTCAAGTCATGCCATCTATATAAGGATGGGTTGTATCTCTATTTCATGAAGCAATGAAGAATTAATCTAATCTCTCCCCAATGTTCATCATCCCAATCTAAAGTCCTCTCATCCCTGGTAGCCGCCGCCGCCTAGCTATCCTCCCAGCAGTATTTATCCCGTCATGAATCAGGTTCATGAATCATGACACAATAGTTAAGGGCCCTGATACTACCACTTGGATATGGGACCTACATGCTGATGTTCACGATTTTGATAGTCTCATAGTCATACCGGTGATTTGGAGATCTCTCGAAAAGTCTTTCAGTTCATCTAGTGACTTCATGGTCACCAAAGAAGCCCCAAGAAGCATCAAACATTCCCGATGAGATCCATGGAGCTATTCTGAGATAGCAAGAACTAGCTCCTAGTGTGACTTCATAAAAAGTAATCAAAGGTAGCATCTTGCCAATTCACTAGCTTGGAAGTTAGATAAGAACCTATCCAGAAAATCAACCCCCTCGAGATAACAGGTTTTATCTACTTTCGTTTTACTTGGCTTACTCAGGTAATCTAATTAATGGGCAAGCCCCACTCAAGCAATTCAGTCCTAGAGCTCTTTCTTCTAAATGTGGAATTGTGGATTCAATAGCATGGCAGGATGTGGGTGGATCCGATCAGGGATATGGGGAAGAAAGAAATGGCCCACAAAAAGAAGAATCCTAGAACAAAATGGGAGGTCGATAACCAGCTTCTAGGACTTATATTTCTAAACAGAAATGCCCAATACATGGAAACTCATTACCCATGGATAAGCCAGTCAAAAAAAAGAAAACAAATATGGTTTAGCGTATTCAGAATTGTAACAAGGCGGGCGACCACAATGTCCTGATGGCTTGGCTTCCTCAGCACCGACCCCACACTTGCCTGCCATGCCATCATCTATGACCGTCTCACTGCTCTGCACATCGTTGCCTCCAGGTGTTGTCTTTCTCTCTCTCATGAAGTTGTGAAAGTATGTGTCTCTCTGAGCGGAGCTCTGTATTACACTGCATGAGCTGTCCATGCTGCTGGATCAAAACGTGCACCCAGCCTGTCACCATGCTGACCAAAGACAAGAATTGGCAGCCCATGGTGGGAATCGGAAGCGGCCGACAATGGGAAATGGTGGCCAACGATGGGAATTGGCGGTGCAGCTGGAGCTGAGTTTTCTCCATGGTAGAGGCTGAATGCGGTGCACAAGGTGTATTTTCAATCAAGTAGATGGAAATGGTATAAAGTGTGCTCTAAGCTTTTGATTAATAAAATCAGATTGCTAATTGCCTCGCAAAAGGCTAACACAAAATGTAAAAAAAAGCCTCAACAGCATGCCTTGTTCAGTCAAGTAGTGCAGTTCGATACAGTTAAATATTTGTGTACAGAAGATAAAAATAACCTAACTGCAGAATGAATCATCCTAAAATACAGGTGAAAATTTGATGTTAATATACTTTCAGTGGGGATCTACTGTTTCCTTTAAAAAATATAGATGAAAAGTTGAACACAAAAACAACAACCGATGGCCATAAACAGATAAATGGATTAACAAAGAAAACAACTCATAATCATACTTTCTGCGTGTTCCACCAGGACGGCTTGGTTCCAACTTGATGCGTTTTCCAGCTATCTCGCTTTTATTCAGGGACCGAAGAGCAGCTTCTGCTGCTCTTACATCATAGAACTCAATAAACTTATGGTGCTTTTTATTTGGCGTCTCTCTTATCTGTGTATAGAACCAAACACCATCAGCCTGAATTCCAAAAACAGAAAGAAAGTATGCGAAGAACCTATGGGCATGTGTTTTTCAAGCAAAAGCACATTTCCGGGGGGGACTTGGGAATAACTCTGACCTCCTTCACTTCCCCATATATTCCAAAAATCTGGCGAACTTCTTCATTAGAAACCGAGGGATCCAAGTTAAAAATAACAAGAGTTCCCTGGTTTAAGTCTTTGTCCGATGGGTTCTCCTACAAGATCAACATGAAGAAATGGTAAGTACTTTTGTGGGCAAGGGACTAAGCATTCAAAAGTGAACCATAACACAACAAACCTTTGGGATGGAGAAATGGATGTCCAGCTTTCTCCTCCTCAGAGGCTTGTTCTGCAATGCACGCATCGCACCACGCGCAGCTCGGATATCAAAATAAGATATCATTACAAAACCCCTATGTTTTGTTGCAGTATAGAGGGTTCGGATATCCCCATATTGCTGAAATAAAATTATGAATGAATACTGTAAGACCAACTGAGATTCAATATCAAAGATGTGCAGACAAACACTGTGACTGTGTGAGATACTGAAATGACTAGACAACACAACACATAAAGTTGTTTAGTTGCAAGGTATACCTACTGATAAGATAAAATGTATGTATATATAAAGTTAACAACCACTGCATTTATTACCTCAAAAAGTGAGTGCAATTCTGAGTCCTCAACATTGCTATTAATGTTCCTCACGAACAATGTTCTAGAAGGGTGCTCCCCATATGGATGCTCCCCAGCCACAGTCCCAGAACTATTTGACAGACCAAAATGGTTGATCCCATTGCCTCTAAGCCCGTCACCTATACTCGTATTCCCCAAACCAGCTGTGATGCTATCCACAGGGTCTGAGTCCAGCTCCATGCCCCCTCCACTGCCAAATACATCAAACTCCTCTAGTTCTTCCACAGAGTTTGTCTGACCAGCCAGATCAATCTCATTTGTGATCCCCGCAAAAAGCTCATCTCCATCAGGCAATAAGTCATCAATTTGACAGAGATCAAAGTCAAACTTGTACTCCTTCCCTTCAGGATCATCATCAAACTCTTTTAGCTTTGCAGATGTGTCATCCATCAATGGGGTGCCATGGGCAGAATCAGGAAAATTGACTGAAAGAGAAGGAAGCACACACAGTCAGGAATATCAATATGAACATGTGCCAGTGCTACAATGCAGAAGAGAGGGTTGGATTCATGGTATCTTTGGCATGTTAAAGATGAGACGTTTTAACATTAAATGGCGGTATGTGACCACATATTTGGCATTTGGACACAATACTAATTTATGTTTGCTGTCTTCCCTTATATCTCCCTTGGTCCCTAGTGGCATTCCCTCTTCCACCTATCCTTTCCAGTTTGCACACATCACAATTACCATCCCTCTGCGACTACACCCAAAAAAAAGAAAAAATAAACACCCCACTGCACCCATGAGGGCATTGGGTGTTTGGACAGCAAGGCTATTTCCGATATGACATGCATAAACAAAATGCCAAAATATTTATTGTGATGCCTGAAGTGGCTTTGGAGGATGGAAAGCTACTTAGCTACATACATTTTTCATGAGGAAGGACAGGCAAAGAGGTGGAGAAGAGGCTGGCACTGCCCAGTCCATTCCGTGCATTCATCGGCGGCGGCGGAGGGACCATCCACGGATTGTTGTTTCCAGCCATGCGTCGCATCTTGACTGCAGGGGGGACTGCAATCCCTGGAACAAGACAAAAGTGTATAGGGGCAGGGAGTCAGGTCCAGGAACAGAGCAATACAGTTTACCTGGAAGGTCAAGTGCATGTCATCATACCTGGTGAGTTGGAAGGATCCTGTGAACGGTCCATCACCACATTTGCCGAAGGGATGCCTGCATATTATAGAGAATCAAAGGGAGCTAGTTTTAGCATCAGAGTTCAGCCATATGATAGCAGATTGAAATGAATAGGGAAAATCGAATATTTTTCTTTGTTGGTTTTGCCGGGCATGGATGACACAAAATTGGCGGAACTGATAGTGTGCATTTACATAAGAAGAGTTGCAATACAAACGACCCCACCGCACGGTATGGTCAATGTGACTGGGGGCAGAAAAGAAACAAAGTTTTATCCGGACTAGTGGGAAAATAAAGGAAAGAAAGGGCATTTAACAAGTCAAAGCAACAAATTTTGACCCAAATGAAGCATCCGTAGCACGATTGATGAATCAATCTACAAGGTTGTACATCCTAGAATGAGCTGGTTAACTTAACGAAGCAGGAAAATCCCAGGACAAGGAAGAAGACCACACCTAACCAATCAAGCCGAGAAATCAAAACTCAACCGGATGAATTAATCGACGAAAAGAGGCAACCAATCAACCATGTATAAGCCCTAATAAACGATCACAAAACCCCCAGAAGGGAAACAGTCGAGGCGATAGAGAAGGAGTGAGTAACCCGCCAGCAGTGGCAGAAACCTCTCCTCTTTCTTCTCTGGCCTATTGGAGGCTGCGAGCGAGATGCGGGGGAGGGAAGTCAACAAGGCGAAGAGGAGGAAGAAGTAGGGGAAAGAGGAGAGTAGCAGAGAGGCGAGAGAAACCAATTCTGCTGCTTATGAAACTATCCTAAAAATAGATGGATAGATATTAGATAATATCCAATTTAAGATTTTGCTAGGAAGTGCAACTAGCTACACCAGTGACTCAGTGAGGGCTCGCCAAAAATTGGGAAAATACCCAAAAAAATTTTGGGAAGCCAGATATGTTTCCTGCTCTGGCGGCGGCGAGGTTAGGGTTTCGGGACGGGATGGGGTAGGGTAGGGGTGGGGTGGGATCGGGGTTTAGAAGGATGGCCCGGTCGGCGGTGGCGCCGCCAGCAGCGCGTCGGAAGACGGCCGTGGGCAGAGCCAGCGACGGGGGCAACGGGAAGACAGGTTAGGGCGAGCGGGGCGGGGGCGGCGGCGAGGAAGAGGGCCGCGCCGGCGGACTCGGAGGTGGGGGCGTGGGACAGGGGGGCAGGCATGGGAGGTGCGCGGAGCTCACCGGAACGGGTCGCCGGAGCTCGGAGGAGGTTGTCGAGCGGCGGAGTTCACAGGGGATGGGCGGCGGCGATCGCCGCTTCGGAAAACGGCGGCGGCCGTCGATCGACAGGGATCGCTGTGGGAACGGCGCCGCAACTCGCTGGGGACGGCGGCCACGGTCGGAGGAAAGAAGGAGGCGTGAATGGGGATAGAAATGGTTGGAGGGTGTGTTAGAGTGGATAGGGGTGTTCAGTTTGAGGCTTACTCGCTTACCCGTTAGCCTACCCGCAAGGCCGCAAGTGAAGGCCCAAATTATTCGGAGTATATATTTTAAAATGGTTTTTAAAAAATTTATACTCATAAATTATTATTTTATACATAATTTTTTAGTAATTTTTAAATTTTATATTATTTAATTTATTCATATAACTTCTCAAGTTTATAATCTCTATCGGTAGGACGATTCTAAAACCGCTTATAAACGGGCGAAGGAGCTTCAATCCGTTAGTCCATCCGCGATAAGCGGAGGATTTGTTTTTAGGATTTCGCAGCAGTAGTGGTAAAGAAAGCGACAGCTATGATGATTGGGCCCATCGTTTTGCTACTGCCTTTCCTCCCCGGAAACTCGATGACCTGTGGGCCCGGTCCCACCTCGCACAGGCATCGCCTCATCCGCGCTCCAGAAGCCAACGGCGCACGGGAGGCCCACGCATGTAGCGTTAGACCATGGGCCCCGGATGTCAGTGAGCACATGGGGCCACGAGAGACTGGATTGGAATGGCGGCTCGCTTTCCCTTCCTCTTTCCTCCCTCTTTCCTTGTAAAGCTATCCTGCTTTCCCTTCCTGTGCCACTTTGTGTGTCTCGTCGTCTCTCTTCCCTCCCTGTACAATTATACTGTTACTGATTGTTAATTGATAATCTTTTAGAGAAAACATAAATATTTATTCTTTTAGACTGCACAATTATTAATTTCCACAATCTGAAAGAAGTTGTTGTAGCAGATCATCTTCTCATGTTCTGACTTCTGAATATTCAGGTCGTGTCAGGTTGATCATCACCTCATCGGCTTGATTTGTGAGCTCCTTTATCCAAGCAACTGAGGCATCATATACGATCCCCTATTAATTGTAGTTAGCTACGTCTTTCAGTTGGCAGAGCAAGCGTAATTAAACGTGCATATATAGATTGCACGGTTGCTTCGCTGACCGACTAATCATGTTCCTATCCGCTGATGATACGCAACTATTACGACTTGGGTAGCCAAAACCGTGTCAACTCTTCTTACCTCTCTTCATAATTGATCACTCCTTAAACAAATATTATTTTCTTTAGCTAGATCTGCCGTGCTGTTTGTTTGACCCTATGCATTCAACACAAGCCTAAACAGAGATGTTTGATTCCCCTGATGAGTTATTGGCTGACAGGCACAAAAACTTTATGCGCCAACTTGTCTGGATTGGCATATGCAACCTCTTCTAAGTTCTAATCGATCATATATGCATACACATTGTTCCAATCGCCAATCATAGTAAGCATGTTGTTCACTTGTTCCAATCTCCCCCAACAGCCAACACGCTTACACACACATGCCTTGATGCAAGGACTGAAGAGGCATGCTGGACAGGACCACTCTTGCATATGTTGTGCTCTAGCTTTTGAATCTGAATCTGCCTACAGTGAGTGTGCTGCCTGTAATAATAAAAAATATATATATATCAAAGCAAGCAAAATGTTGACCATACTCCCAAAAAGTTGACTTTTTGATCCGTTGCTCGTATGATCGATCGGGAATCGTGGTTACGTAGATCTCGTCGAGACGATTCTATTTTTGATATTAAACATCAGTTTTGGACATCCGATGAATCACAGCAGGATCGACAATTCTCGTCCGTCAATTTCTTTATAAAAGGAACAGAGGGATCCAGAAAAGCCTAGCGTTCTCTTGCGTGGAGCTCTTCCGTGCTAGGGTTTCTTTGCTCTCACGCCTAAAGCTCGTTCTTCTCCAATCGATTTTTCTCGCCGTTGAATCTTCGCCGTCCACCGCAGGTTTTTATTTCTGTCGATCTTATCCACTTGCTGCAGTTGTTATCTTCAGTTGCTCCTTTTATTTTGGCCGCATACACGGTCGTATGGGGCTGCTACCGCTTAATCCATCATTTGTCTCTTTGTTGTTTTATCGACCGTCTCCACCCCTTCCGCTACTCATTCTAGAGTTTCCCAGCTACTTATCCGTAAATTTATGCGGTTAATTTTATTGGCTCTACTCATTTTTATTCATTGCACACCATGTGTTCGATGAAATGCCTATGAGAGGCTTACATGCCATTTTTCTTGTTTAGATCTAGTAGAAGTAATATTTGTTACTTACAAAGTGATATATTGTTAAAAATATGTTGTTTCCTTTAAGAAAATTTAAGTTTGGTTACTGTGGAGAGACCAAATAACATCGTATAAACGACGTTAAGGAGCGTAGAAAGAATGTTTTGGCGTTGTTTGTACTTTGGTTATGTAATACTCAATATGTGTTTATACATGTGGTAACTCTTCTGAGCGTACTTAAACATAGTTTTTATTATCGTCACCATTATAAAGACAAGTAACATACTATGTTTATATCCATGCCTTACTTCTTTTACAAGTTAATTAAACGTTGCTTTTGAATTTAGTCCATCCATATTCATTTGGACTATTTTGTTGATATCATGTTTCATAAAAAGAAAATATACGAATTGACGTCAATTCACATGCATACATATACGCATATACATTTCATAAGGTGATAAAGGCCCGTCACTATCATCGTGCGTGACTCGTACCGGTACATGGAGTTGCATGAGAGACTAGTATATCTAGCACAAAACTCTCAAATGGAATTGCATCATGGCATTCATTTATTCATGTAATGATTAAAAGATTTAGAATTTTGAGAAGTGAAAGTCAATGACATGATAAGTGAAAAGCATATTGAAGATTATTGTTGATGATTATAAAATAACTTGTGAATATGTGGGATATGTTTATATTCATAACTGTTGCTTGCTGAGTTTGTCTCACCCTTTTAAATTCTATTTCAGGTTTGTTTACTTGGTGAATCTATCCTTTTGGGTATGAGACTTGTAGCGGCACATATCACTTCCTCATCTATAACTATAAACCAAACTATGATTAAAATAGTTATATTTTGTAATATGTAGTGTGTATTGTAATAAATTGATGTTTTAATTAAGTTGGTTTAGTAGACATAGAAATACTTGTGACTTTAGGTTGTGAGAAGTTTGATATCTTTTTATGATATGTTATAAAATATCTGTGATTGTGTTATGGATTACATCACAATTACAGAGAAAATATTAACAATTTTTTTTTATTTTAATTGTTAATTATTGATTAGATAGGCAGGGCGTTACACTGCCCTACCACCTCACCTGCAGCTGCAGCCGCAGGCCCTGTATGTTTGTGTGTGTGCATCCAGGACAGGCCATTCGTTTGCTAGCCAGAGCAGCTGCTGTCAATCTGTCTTTCTATCTATCTAGAATTTGGATGCCATTGAACGTCACATTTCCCTTGTGCTTTCCTTCAAAAGGCCACAGGTCACCCTCCGTTTGCGTCACCGATGATATTGATACCTTTCAGATGAGCTGCACCACAAGCTTGATTCCCCCTCCAGCTCCGGACCTCCAGTACATCTTTACGCATGTCAAGTGTCATCGTCTCAAAGGAAAGGGACACACAGCCTGAAACATAACAAAAGTAAAACACATCACACCACAAAGCACTGCTGCTGTTTTCACACAACACTGATCCGTATCAAATAATATGGACGTGAATTATTTAACCTGGTACGTCCATCCTGGTGTCTTGCCGATGTGAATGACCAGATGTTGCATCGTAAAAAAATCCCAGAGATAACTCGCTACGCCTCACGGGAAGATGGGCTCCATCGGCGTCCATCACCACCCTGGCCTCCGGCATGCAGCCTTCGCACGCATCCGCGATTCGTCGTCTCTCATGGGCCGTTACTGGGGCCTCGCCTGTCTCCACGCCCACCAAGAATGTCGTTTTTCCCTCTCTTCTCGCGTCACTGCAGCTCGTCCTCGTCTCACTCTCGTCTTATTTTATCTTCTCTAAGTCCTATATAGTGAGAGCCAGCATAGTATTTTGTAACATAGGATATAACAGGTGTAATAAGGAGAGAGAGCTCCGGTCTCCCAACATCTTGTGTGCTCTAGGAAGGAAAATAGTTTATATCTATATTATCTTTACATCCTGTGATATGAGAGTGAAACGAACAGACACGGTAAGCAGAAAACAAAATGGCTAGACCATACTCTTCCTATTGGAATATAAGATAAATTATCGGTTTTTTCTAATCAGTTTTGATTTGAATTAAACTAGTTAATACATATAATTTAATACTGTATCAGACACATATTTTGAGTGAATGCTGGCTAGGGCAATGCATGCAAGTCAGTACTCGCCGCCAGTCTGCTACCGTTTGTACCTCAGGCTACCTCGCAGCACACGCCCCTGAGCCCATCCATCCAATTTAACCCCAACTTGTTGTTCACATGAGGCCAGATCTAACTTTTTATCCGCTCGAATAAGCCGCGGTTTTTTTACCGTTTCAGCCAAGACGACGTCTCCCGGCTAGCTCCTCTCGTGGTTCTCGCGCCGATCAGACAACGGGGTCAAGCTCGGGCGCGTCTCGCACTCTCGCGGCATCGGCGGCTGGCGACCAACGGAGCAGCTAGCCGGCAGCAAAGCCGGCGTCTCCCCCGTGTGCGTCTCGGGCGCGGTGCAAGCCGCGTTGTCATGGGGGCGGTTGGCGAGATCCCGAACAAGGAACGCACGACGCGCTCGGCGCTCTCCCCTACCACCAAGGCCCCGGCCAATCGATCGAGGCAGCCACGCACGCAAGGAAAAAGACAAGCCAGCGTGCGAGCCAGCGACGAGACGTCGAGACGGCCACCCCGACGTCATCGCCATTGGATACCATCTCAGCTCAACGCACCAGTGGCACCACATATCCAGATATATATACCCCTACGTCGTCGTCTACTAGAGTATATACTAGCCTGAGCCAAGGACATTTAGACTCCATTCGAAATTTGGATTTTTTTAGAGACCAAAAATCTTAACTTTGGAAATGAGAGTAGGAATTGTGCGCAACAGTTGAGCTGCTCTCACGAGAATCAGGCAAAAGAGAATAAACATGGGCAACAGGGTGCTGCTAAACTGTAGCTGTAGGCTGCATCCTTGCATCGTTAGGCCAGCATGAGACAGCAGTCTCAAAATTAAGGAGCTAGCTAGTACAGCTCTACCACTCACTCACTCACTACCCATCACTAGTCAGTAGGGCGGCAGCAGCAGCGAGCACACTACTGTGCTGTGCCATGCCAGACAAATGGCATGCCGGGCCCCAGGCGTCAGCCGGCAGACAGACTGCAGCTCGTAGGTTGTGCTCGTCAAGTTAAAGCCCCGTGTGGTCACTCGTCATCTCCTCCTCCTCCTAATGCCGCTGCAGTGGGCTGGAGCTGGACTCGAGGCCTGGGCCGTGCAGGCAAGGCAAGGGAGAGGCAGAGCGAGCGAGGCAGGGAGGCTGGTCCCGGGCTGCCTTGTCTGAACAAGTACTAATAAGCCGACCACAATTTATGGCGAATCAGACAGCGACGACTGCATGTGCGGATCGTGCGCTCACATATTTGGTCCGACTCGCTCGCTCACTCACTCGCATCAGTGTTACTCCTCCTACTGCTGCAGTGCTGCTATACCTACAACGTAGTGTAGTGTCATATTGTTTGTTACTGGTGAGAAAATGCTCTTGCCGTTTCATCCACAGCCAGGCATTGCAGCGAGAGTAGCGTGTGATCGGTCGTTTGCACTGTCGCCCACAGTGGCACGCACACACAGACGATGGTGGCAAGCAATGTGCAGGCAGGAGGCCATTAACACTTGATGAGAAGCGTGGGAGAAGCTTATGATGTAATTTTTTGGCTTTGGTGACTTATTATTTTTGCTCTTGCCTTTTGTAATCTTTTTTTCCTCTTAATAAATCTGGCCACCTTGTTGGGACTGGCCCCGCCAAAAAAAAAGAATCTCCAGGCGACGGCAGTGGTTCATGCTGATCTAATGAGCTTGCATGCTAGATGAAAGGGGGATTCAGGAACAGGGGGAATGAATAGGTGATCGCAAGTGGGGTAAGGCGATTCCTGTGGGTAGTCTTGTGGCATGCAGGCATGTAGGATGAATAATGCATGGCTACGTTTAATTATAGGAGGAATGCAGAAATGCAGTTGCAGTGGAGGGGGAGAATATGTCGAGGCTGCAGATGATTGTACTATAGTTGGCACAAGTGGTTAAAGCACTTCCAGTGCTACGACGGCAGAAGCATTTCTTGCCCCTTGGCGAGGTACAGCATCTCAATGCATGGCTGAATAGATATGTTGCAGAGACAACATATTACCAACTCATGCCACAAGCAATTGATCGTAGATTTTGGTGTCATGCAGAGATGCTATGTTCCTTGTTCTTACTATGTCAGTATATATTTCCCCCCTTTTGTTCTTTTTGGAGGAGAAGGCTGTTTGCATGTAAATATGTTTCTTGGTTCTTCTACCATGCTAGCTAGCTACCCAAAAGCCAAAAGGCGAACTGTACCCTTCTTGACTCCTGGTACTTGCTGAACCTGAGCGCAAATGCTGCGCACTGTTTCAACAGCATGCGGATTAAACGGGCACAAGGATTCTTCAGTTAACTACTGTAGTGCACCACTCTGCCTTGGATTTAATTACAGCTATAATTAAAGCAAGAGGATCGAGTACGGACGCACGATAAAGAAACAGAGGAAAAAGGAAAAAAATCATCAGGCTGTGCTTTTGCAGATCATCAACTTCAATTCTCCCCAGGAAAACGATACAGATCAACAAATGCGAGCGACTCATCGTCCAAAACGCGAGAGATTATTCACATTTCACAGCCCTCTGCAACAATGTCGCCGCAAAGCGAAGCTAAGCCAGGAAAGAAACTAAGCAAGAAGTGAACTAGCTAGATATGTAGGTAGGAAATGAAATGCCTGGCCTGCCCTTGTATGCCGCGCGGACGGATACGTTTAGGCCGGTTTAATTGCTCGACCGCCACCGCAATGCCGTATCATCATCAGCTGCTCGTCGTCTCCATTGCTCCGCGAGGTGGATCGTAGGAGGAAGGCGGCCATGGCGAAGGCGAGGAGCTCCCCCGCGAGGAAGCGTCAGCTTCCAGCTCGGCTCGCATGGCGTTGCGTGCGGAGAGATGAGTGGAGGCAGCTCCGCGGCGATGGAGAGCGATGCGGTGTTAGAGGCGAGGGAGGGAGGAGAGAGAACGAAGGTGGCCGTGGGCTATGGTGTCCCGGCAGCAAGGCCAACTGCGCCTTAAGAAAGAGCAGAAATGGCATGGAGCCCTCCAAGCATCTGATGCCCCACAGTTTGTATTTATTTATGCAGGGGTTGAATGCATCGTATTGCAACGCATACACTGCTCTCAACAACATAACACACACAGAGAGAGAGAGGCATTGAACTGGTGCCGGGGTCCGGTAATTGTTGCATGACGGAGGTGCAACATCGCTCACGTGAAAAACACTGAAATGCTCATGGCTGATCACTCTCAGAGTTCTCCAACAGAACAGATTAATTAAACAGATGTGCATAACCGAATTGCAAATCTTCCGGCAGAGATAGCACAGAGTGAAAAGAGTGTAAACAATGTACAAGAATTCCTGGGGAAGCCAGAAGTCTCATCAATATGTTATATACAGCCCATGCATGGTCCAGAGCAACAACAGATTACAAACGATAATGGCCAGCCAGTACATGTTGGCAGGTACGGGAAACAAAGTGAAAACATTCAAATCGAAGTATACTATAGAGAGTACAGGAAATGCCCATCCGGTGACCTATGTATCGTATTTCCCCCCTCTTGTATCGTATCGAGTAAAATTTAATGAACAAACGGCAACTCTATCTATCTGTATCTACCAGACTACCTGAAAAGTAGGCAGGGAACAGAAGTAGGAAAAAAACACTTCTGAAAGTAACATTGGGCACCAAGAAAGCACTAGTTCCAGTATAAAACTGCTATTAGGACGGATGAACAGCGCACATAATCATCATGATCCTGCCACACCATTTTTATTTTCTGCTGGTGGGGCGTTTGAAGTAGCATCATCTGAGGTCAAGTTGGACATACTATCAGATAGCGAATTCACCTCTTCTCCCTCAGATGCAGCTGTTGTTGAAGCAGCATCCTCGGAAGCAATATCAGAAGCTGCATCCGAAGCCATACTAGATGGTTCTGATTGTTCTGACATTTCAGATTGTGACTGTGGTTGCTTCTGTAGGCTCCAATACATGATGCTAGCAGTAAGCGTTAGGATCATCTTCTGATTCACCTGTTGAAACAAGAACATAACAATATGAACCAATAATTCTTAGTCTCGGTTTTCAACTGATACACTTTCAAGGAAAATAGAGAGAACATTAAGGACAACAGATGATGTAGGCAAATATAGCATTTAGCTGATAGCCTGATATGCTATCTAAATTGCTGAAGGCATTTAATAACATCTTTGATGGTAAAAGTAATACACACAGTTTCATATTTAAGCATTCCTTACCTCTATGATGTCCTCTGGCAGTAGAAACACAGAACATCCAAGTTTCCTTGCGATACTAATGATATAGGTAGCATTTAGCTTCTTCTCCTCACCTGCAGAATTGAAAGGAAAATAGTCGATCAGCCAATGCTATGATAGATAGATATATAGATATATATATAGAGAGAGAGAGATATAGATATAGATATATATGTATATATGTATATGTATGTATGTATGT